>JANUYF010000002.1:385480046-385937546 GCA_026167975.1 Phrynosoma blainvillii
CTTCCTCAACTACAAAGCCCAGGATTCTACATGACGAAGCCTATAACAGTTAAAGTGGAATCATAGGGCCTTTGCAGACTGCTAGAAATAGTGCAAATTGAGTCCACTTTAACTGCCCTGACTCAGTGGTAGGGAATCATGGGAATTGTATTTTTTTTTTCTGAGACATTGAGCCTTCTCTGTCAGAGAGCTCTGGTGCCACAATAAACTACAGTTCCCATGATTCCCTAGCACTGAGTCAGGGCAGTTAAAGTGGACTCAGTTTGCACTATTTCTGGCAGTCTGCAAAGGCCCATAGTGTCTGGACTTTATCACACGGGAGGCAAGTGTCCGCATCCCGTAAATAAATGGGCATTAAATCCGTGAATATCCCGCAATAACGGGATCGTTTTCAAATGACGTCACCATTATCCCGCCATTAACCCATGCATAAAGTGGCGCGATTTTGCCACTTTATTAACGTGATAATGTCGGGATAATGGCAACATCGTTCGAAAACAATCCCATTATTGCCGGATATTCACGGATTTAATGGCCATTTGTTCATGGGATGCAGACACTTGCCTCCCGTGTGATAAAGTTCTCTATAGGTGGCTTACAATTTTTTTATTAAGCCATTTTAAAAAATGAAAGATCAGTATTAAAATTAAGGGCCTTTCCAGACTGCCAGAAATAGTGCAAATTGAGGCCACTTTTACTGCCCTGGCTCAGTGCTAGGGAATCATGGGAACTGTAGTTTATTGTGGCACCAGAGCGCTCTGACAGAGAAGGCTCAATGTCTCAGAAAAAAACTACAATTCCCATGATTCCCTAGCACTGAGCCAGGACAGTTAAAGTGGCCTCAATTTGTACTATTTCTGGGAGTCTGCAAAGGCCCTATCAGGGGTAGGCAACCTTTCCCCTTTAAGGGCCGAGGGACTTCAGCTCCCAGAATCCCAGGAGCTATTGGCCAACATGGGACTATTGGCCAACATGGCTGAGGCTTCTGGGAGCTGAAGTCCCACGGCCCTTAAAGGGGAAAGGTTGCCTACCCCTGCAAGTCTGGAGAGACCAGGGTTTGAGTCCCTGCTCGGCGGTGAAAGCCACTGTGTGACCTTGGGGAAGTCACACTCTCTCAGCCTCAGGGGAAGGCGACTGCAAACCACCTCTGAACCAATCTTATCAAGAAAACCCCATGATAGTGTTTTGCCTTGGGGTCACCAGAAATCAGAAATTACTTGAAGGCACACAACGACAACTATTAACACTAAAAACAATTTTTAAAACATATTTTTAAAACAGCCAAAATATTAATTTTAAAAGCAGTGCAATTAAAACATTACAGCTCTCTCTTAAAGTCCTTTCTTTAAAAATCTCCCAATTCTAAACAGCCTATCAGAATTTATTTAAAAGATCTTTCCCTTTTGAGGGAAGACGGCAAGGAAAGGGCTATTCTAGCCTCTCTAGGGCTGCATCTGCACTGCAAAAATAATCCAGTTTGACCCCACTTTAACTGCCGTGGCTCAATGCTATGGAATTCTGGGAGTTGTAGTTTGTCAGAGCTCTCTGACAGAGGAGGTTAAATATGTCACAAAACCCCAAATCCCAGAACTATATTCCCATTGAACATGTAGTAAGAGAAGCAGTAAAGTTGTACCTTTTCTTAATAATTAAAGTCCAAAACACACTGCAGAAATAATCCAGTTTGAGACTGCTTTAACTGCCCTGGCTCAGTGCGACGGAATCCAGGGATTTGTAGTTTGTTGTGGCACCAGAGCAATCTCTGATAGAGAAGGCTAAATGTCTCACAAAAGTACAGTTCCCAGCATTTAGCCAGGGCAATTAAAAGTGGATTATTTCTGCAGTGCGGATGCAACCTAAGAAACTCCCCAAGCTGTGACATTTTATTGCAGCAGGTCCCACTTATATTGTTAACCAGTCATTGTTTCTCCCCTTAGCAGTTCTTGGATGGACTCTGCACACAGACAATCATGGTGAAATCGTGCTGCGCAATAAACTGCAACAACAAATTCTCCCTCGGCAACAATATCTCATTCCACAGGTAAGTTGCTTGATTTCGCATTGGGGAACGGATGGCCCACGTTTTAAAGTTTTGGTTTTAAAAGACCCAAGTTTCCTCTCTCTTTGGTCCCAAACACACTGCAGAAATAATCCAGTTTGACACTGCTTTAACTGCCTTGCCTCATTGCTAAGGAAATTCAGGGAACTGTAGTTTTGTGAGACATTTAACCTTCTCTGTCAAAGATAGATCTGGCGTCACAATAAACTACAATTCCCAGGATTCCCTAGCACTGAGCCAGGACAGTTAACGCAGTCAGACTGGATTACTTCTGCACTGTGGGCCTTTGCAGACTGCCAGAAATAGTGCAAATTGAGTTCATTTTAACTGCCCTGACTCAGTGCTAGGGAATCATGGGAACTCTAGTTTACTGTGGCACCAGAGCTCTCTGACAGAGAAGGCTCAATGTCCTAGAAAAAAAATACAATTCCCATGATTCCCTAGCACTGAGCCAGAGCAGTTAATGTGGAATCAATTTGCACTATTTCTGTCAGTTTGCAAAGGCCCTGTGTTTTGGACCCAAGTTTCTTCTCTCTTTGGTCCTAAACACACTGCAGAAATAATCCAGTTTGACACCACTTTAACTGCCCTGCCTCATTGCTAAATTTTTATTGATTATATGTACAGCGCTGTGTAAATCTGCAGCTCTATATAAAGTGCAATAATAATAATAATAATAATAATTGCTAAGGAAATTCTGGGAACTGTAGTTTTGTGCGACATTTAACCTTCTCTGTCAAAGATAGCTCTGGTGCCACAATAAACTACAATTCCCAGGATTTCCTAGCACTGAGCCAGGGCAGTTAAAGCAGTCCCAAACTGGGTTATTTCTGTGGTGTGTTTTGGACCCAAGTTTCTTCTCTCTTTGGTCCCAAACACACTGCAGAAATAATCCAGTTTGAGACCACTTTAACTATCCTGGCTCAATGCTAGGGAATCCTGGACACTGTACTTTTGTGAGACATTTAGCCTTCTCTGTCAGAGATAGCTCTGGTTCCACAATAAGCTACAATTTCCAGGATTCCCTAGCACTGAGCCAGGGCAGTTAAAGCAGTCCCAAACTGGATTATTTTTGCAGTGGGTTTTGGACCACTGTCAGACAGCATTTTTAGCTGTCGAATCTCTCCCGGAAGGTTTAGTCCAGGGGCAGGCAACCTAAGGCCCGGGGGCCGGATGCGGCCCCCTGAGGCCTTTGGACTGGCCCCAGGCCAGTCCTGCCGCTGCCACCACCGCCCCCCACCACGGCCGCCATGATGATATTGATTATTGTTATTACTTGTTCTTGGGGGTTTCTTGGAAAAATCTCCACAGGGGGTTTACCATGGCTTTTCTGGGGCTGAGAGAGTGTGCATGCATATTTTTTAATTTTTTTAAAATTGCTTCGGCCCCCCAATTGTCTGAGGGACAGCAACCCGGCCCCCGGCTGAAAAAGGTTGCCTACCCCTGGTTTAGTCCTAGTTGGTTGAACCAAGTGTCCCACAGAGGACCTGAGTGTACACTTGTCCCTCCACATTTGCTGGGGTTAGGGCAGTGGTTCTCAAATAGTGGGGCGCGCCCCCAGGGGGGGTGCGAGGCTCCATAAAGGGGGCCCCGTTACGGCTGGAGAGAGGGAGATTGTCCCAGCGCAGCCCCAGTAGCAGCCCAACGTGCTCTGTCCTGATTGGTCAAACCCACCCATGTGACTATTTACAGTCGCGCGCGGGGGGGCGCGAAATGTTTTCTTCTTTCCTAGAGGGGGCGTGACAGAAAATAATGGAGAAGCACTGGGTTAGGGGCACAGGACCCCCATGAATGTGTGAAAACTGCAAATAAGAAAAACACTATGTTTTTACCTGAGAGCACCCTTCTCTAGGAATCTCTAGGACTAGGTCCTCCAGCGCAACTCTGTGGTCAAAATCTGCCAGACACCGACCATAGAATTGCGCTGGAAGAGCTACAAAGGCCTAGTGGAGTGTCCTCTCTAGGAATCTCTAGGTCCTTCAGTGCGACTTTTGGTTAAAGCTGACCATAGAGTTGTGCTGGAGGATCTAGATCAGGGGTAGGCAACCTAAGGCCTGGGTGCCGGATGCGGCCCCCCGAGGCCTTTGCACCGGCCCCAAGCTGGTCCTGCCGCCACCGCCGCCCACCATGATGATATTGATTATTGTTGTTATTACTTGTTCTTGGGGGTTTCTTGGCAAAATCTCCACAGGGGTTTTGCCATGGCTTTTCTGGGGCTGAGAGAGTGTGCATGCATATTTTTTTTATAATTTTTTTTTTAAAAAAAAATATTTATTTATTTATTTATTTATTTATGGTGCTTCGGCCCCCCAATTGTCTGAGGGACAGCAACCCGGCCCCCGGCTCAAAAAGGTTGCCTACCCCTGATCTAGATATTCCTAGAGAGAACATATTAACAAAATCCGTGACTACCCAAATCTGCAAAAGTCAAAGCCGCAAATGTGGAGGGACGAGTGTATATACATCAAGTCAAGGTTGATAATCCCTATCCAGCTTGGGAGTAGTAGTGCTGAAAGGCATTAGGTTGAGGAAGGCTGGTTTATGGAGTAGCATCATGAGTCAACAGTGTGATGCGGCAGCTATAAAGGCCAATGCAATTTTAGGCTGCATTAATAGAAGTATAGTACCTAGATCAAGGGAAATAATAGTGCCACTGTATTCTGCTTTGGTCAGGCCTCGTCTGGAATACTGTCTCCAGTTCTGGGCTCCACAATTCAAAAAAGATGTTGAAAAATTGGAGCGTGTCCAAAGGAGGGTGACTAAAATGGTGGTCTGGAAACCATGAAGCCCTATGAGGAGAGACTTAGGGAACTGGGGATGTTTAGCTTGGAGAAGAGACGGTTAAGAGGGGATATGATAGCCCTGTTTAAGTATTTGAAGGGATGTCATATTGAGGAGGGAGCAAGCTTATTTTCTGCTGCTCCAGAGAATAGGATTCGGAGTAATGGGTGCAAACTACAGGAAAAGAAATTCCACCTGAATATTAGGAGGAACCTCCTGACAGCAGGGCTGTTCGACAGTGGAAGACACTCCCTCGGAGTGTGGTGGAGTCTCCTTCTTTGCAGGTCTTTAAACAGAGGCTGGACGGCCATTCGTCGGGGATGCTTTGATTGGGAGTTCCTGCATGGCCGGGGGTTGGACTGGATGGCCCTTGTGGTCTCTTCCAACTCTAGGATTACATTGCCGAATCCCTCCTACTGTCAAAACGTTTCTCGTAATGTTCAATTGAAACCTACCCTCCTGTAACTTAAAACCATTAGGCCTGGTTCTACTCTTTGAGGCATCTGAGAACAAACCTGCCCTCTGCTCTCTGTGGCAGCCCTTGGGATATTTAAAAAGTACGATCCTGTCACCCATCAGTCTTCTCTTCACCAGGCTGAACATGCCCAACTTCTTCAACTTTTCGTTCTCCATACCTCTCACCATCCTTCTGTGAACTTGCTCCAACTTGTCTATATCCTTCTCAAAATGGAGCCCCCAGAACTGAATACAGTGCTCCAGGTGACACCTGACTAGTGCATAATCTAGGGTCCCAAACACACTGCAGAAATAATCCAGTTTGAGACCGCTTTAACTGCCCTGGCTCAGTGCTGGGAGATTCTGGGAACTGTAGTTTATTGTGGCACCAGAGCTCTTTGACAGAGAAGACTAAATGTCTCACAAAACTACAGTTCACACAATTCCCTAGCATTGAGCCAGGGCAGTTAAAGTGGTTTCAAACTGGATTATTTTGGCAGGACATTTTGTTCCTAAATCTTTCTTAAAATGGGAGTCCCATAACTGAACACAGGGCTCTAGGTGGCACCGACTATTGCAAAATATAGTGGGACTGTTACTTTTTCTCTTTCTTGCATTTTATTAAATTTCAAGTTTTACATAGTTTTATATGCATACGGGAGTGCAGGTACGCATACACACACACACACAATTTTATAAATGGACTGTTACTTTCTTAACTTGGAAACTATGGTTCTATTAATGCAGGCTAAAATGTTAGTTGATTTTGTTGCAGCATCATAGTGCTGGCTCAGTTTTGAGTACCCTGCTCAAAACCTTAGAACGTAGGAAGTCAACCCCAAAATAAAGGCAGTTTGATTTGAGACTGTGTGTTAATGCAGTCAGAGGGCTTGGAGACTTAATTCTTACAGTTGCCAGAGAATCAATAGAAGTGTATTTGGGCTGCATTATTTTACATATTTACAATTTAAATTACATTTAAATTATGTCAGCCCTCTCCATGCAAGTCTACCCAGGCAGCGGCTTGACAGCCTCATTGACTATGTGTAAAAACTGGACCTTCACAGTCAATAGTTGATGCTTTGATCAAGATACCCACCTTCAAATAACAACATAGGGCCTTTGCAGACTGCCAGAAATAGTGCAAATTGAGTCCACTTTTAGGGTTAGGGTTAGTGCTAGGGAATCATGGGAATTGCTTTTTTTTATGAGACATTGAGCCTTCTCTGTCAGAGAGCTCTGGTGCCACCATAAAATACAGTTCCCATGATTCCCTAACCCTAACCCTTAAAGTGGACTCAATTTGCACTATTTCTGGCAATCTGCAAAGGCCCATACTCAAAGTATGCATACTTTGTTGTTATTTGTAGACGGGTATCTTGAACCCAGACTGTCTTGTTCTGTTCCTATCCTTTTACTCCTCAGAGTAGAACAAGGGTTGGGGAACCCAGGATGGGACACATAGAAACAGGAGCAAAATGTCGACCAGTGCTATTAGTTTCTGTCTCTACAAAGAGCAGATCTTTTGTAAACCTAATAGATTTTAGTTATTCATTTAACAAGTCGTTCCCCCACCCCCATGCAAATTGTTCTTGTATGCTTTCAAGTCATTTCCAATTTATGATGAGCCTAAGATCACTCTACCAAAGGGTTTTCTGTGCAAGGTTTGTTCAGAGGAGGTTCCCCATTGCCTTCCTCTGATTTGTGTGATTTGTTAATAGTCACCCAATAGTCACCCTGTGATTTGTTCATGATCACCTAGTGAGTTTCCTTTGGCAAGTGGGAATTTGAACCCTGGTCTCCCAGAGTCCTAATCCAATATTCAAGGCTCTACACAACATTGTCTCTCAATTGCTTACTAAGATGGACAATTTGTAGAAGCTAAGCAGTGTTCTACAAACCATCTCCCATCGGCATCTGTTGTTTTTTAAATTGCATATTTATGGGGTAATTCTTGGGCAAGTGCTAGATCCAGAGTTTAACACACATGAACATTGTCTATGTGGAATGTAAATTCCATTTGTAACTTTTTTAAAAAAAAAAATATGGTCATAGGTTTCCTCTTGGGAAAAAGGATGTGCTGAAAAAGTGGGTTTGGAACATCCGACGCAAGAACTTCACTCCGACGCGACACCACGTGATCTGCTCTGAACATTTCCGTGAGACGGATTATCTCGAAAACGTGGCTTCTGGCAGGCGATACTTGAAGCCTGAAGCAATTCCCACAGTGTTTAATATACCTGAGCGGATGAAAAAGGTAACTCTTGCCATCACCAGTCCTTTCTGTCAAGGGATCTTGTAGCAGCTTTGAGACTAGGACCTTTGCAGACTGCCAGAAATAATGCAGATTGAGGTCACTTTAACTGTCCTGGCTCAGTGCTAAGGAATCATGGGAATTGTAGTTTATTGTAGCACCAGAGGTCTCTGACAGAGAAGGCTCAATGTCCCAGAAAAAAAATATATAGGCTGAGTCTCTTTTATCCAGAATTCTTAAATCCAAAATACTCTGGCTGAGAAAAAGGCATCTTTGCTTTCTGATGGTTCCATGTACACAGACCTTGTTTCATGCACAAAAGTATTAAGAATATTGTGTATAACATTACCTTCAGGCTATATGTATAAGCTGTACACAAAACATAAATGAATCTCATGTTTAGACTTAGACTTCATCTCCAAGATATCTCATTATGCATATGCAGAAAAAATCCAAAATCTGAATAAATCTGAAATCAAAAACACTTTTGATCCCAAGCATTTCAGATAAGGAAGGCTCAGCCCGTACCAACTTGCAAGGTCACTCTAAAAAGTAATTAGATAAAGTTGCAGTTCTAATCCTGATCTCTTCAAACTGGTTAGTTGTCATTAAACCAAAAACACCACTTCATTTTAAGGTTTTTCACTAGTAACTAACATGGTTATTTCAGAAACAAACATCTGATTGGCTTGCGACAAGCCAACACTTCATCCATGTGATACTCTTTCCATATCATTTAAGTAAGGCCACACCTTTTTATATCACTTAAGTGAGGCCACGCCACATTTAAGTGAGGCCTCACTTAAAAGATATGGAAAGAATGATAAAAGTAAGGATAAAAGTAATTTATTGGCAGAGATTCTGTGGTGTACTTAATGATTCCAGTGTAGAGAGCTGCACAGTGGCAGAATAAGTGTAACCATCACTGTCTTCATTGGCTTTGCGCAACCTATTTCCCAACACCTGGATTCAGGGGGGGGCATCCTTGGAAGTAAGATGCATTGGAAGTTGGCGTAGACAATCACCTTGTTACGTAAATTGCAAGGGGCCCCATTATTGTATTCAATGGGGAAATTAATTTAGCTCAATAGTTTAGCAGAGGCCAGCGTAACATCCGGCTGGGATATAAGCCTTTGTCTATCAGTTCTGAAAAAACTAAAACTTTAGAGTGCTAGGTCCTACTCAGTTTTATGATTTGAACAAGAGGGAAGTCAAAATTCACATGAAGCACTTACACACACAGAGAGACACAAAAGAACTAAGATATATAAAAGGTGGCATTAGATAGTACATTAAAGAATTGCAATGGGCAATGCTTACCAGTTCCAGAAGCCAGGCTGCAGTTTGGGAGAAAGCTGGGAGTTGAATGTGACTCAGGGGCAAAGCAGACCGGCAAATAGAGCCAGCTTCCCAGCGGACTGGGGCCACAGCGTCCAGACAGCAGCAGACCCCCAGTCTGCCAAAAAGCTGTATGGCTGACCACACATGCAGCGGATCCACAGCGTTACGGCGGTGCAGCATTTGCACACACTGTGCCGAAGAAACGCCAAAGAAACTCTGCGGCGGTGGCAAAGTCGTCCTTTCCCCAGTGCAAAAAGGAGCAGCTTTCTGCCACTTCTTTTTGCGCTAGGAAAAGGCCGGGTTGGGGGCATAACGTGCGGTTGCCGTGGCCCCAACCCGGTGAGCAAAGTGGCAGCGCAGAGCCACTCTTTCAGAGCGGTCTGCTTTGCCACTCAGTCTGCTTGCTGTGTAGCACATATAGCAGTATTGAGGGACCAAGTTTGAATCTGACAAAGTTTCTGTCTGATTGCGAACTGGACTCAATTGCTATTGTTCATGTATTTATAGCAAGCAATGGGTCTCGGGGGCAGTGCTTCAGGAGTCAAAATTCACATGAAGCACTTACTCGGGGGCAGTGCTTGCTGCTCCGGAAGAGTCATATAAGAAGAGATCTGTTGGATTAGAGTAAAAATTCAAGTAATTGTTCATCCAGTTATATATACTATCAGTTTTGATTCCACATACTTCCTTAACAAAAAACATTTAGTTTTAAAAATGCAATGCTTTATTTGTGGCTCACTGTTTCATAATGTAATTTAGTTACACCTTTCTTATTAAGGGAACAAACTAATTGTTTGGTCACCATGCATATATTGTGTTTAATTTCTTATTAAGGGAACAAACCAAATGTTTGGTCACCATGCATATATTGTGTTTAATTTCTATTGCAGGGTGGTAGAAAGAGGCGCTCCTCTCTTCTCCGTCATAAGCCACCTGAGCCACCTCCAAGCCACCCACTGAAAACCAAAGACAGTGACACAGAAGAGCCCTCTCTTGGAAGTGATGTTGTTGGTCTAGAACATTCCTACTCTCTCCCAACAAGTCCAGGTAACCTAAGCAAATTAACTTCACGTGGTCACAGATGTCTGGTAAGAAAATGAATTTGGTTTATTATTTAACCAGAAGGCCAGGACATTTGACAGCTGAATACACTCCCCGAATTTAAAATAGCATTAAAGACCATCTCTTTTATGTGGTTTTATTTGTTCTTTTAAATTAATGTGTGCTTTTAACTGATGTGTGTTTTTAACCGATGTTGTGTTTTGTACGTTGTATGTTAATTTGTTGTTGTTGCTTGGCTTAGTCCTTGGGGAGAGGTGGGTAAGAAATACAAATTGTTGCTGTTGTTGTTATGGAGGGAACCCAAAATGAAGTTTTTGGTTATTATGGGGAAACAGTGCTTCTCACTCCTCAAGTTCTCTGTATCTTCTTTGAATCTTGTCATTTTTCTCCTTAACTTTTAAAACAATTTAGGTCCAGATCTCCCTGTTGCGCACGACCAGGACCTGAGTACAGGAAGCAAAGGCCCTGCTCTTCTCCAGAGTAGGCCCTGGAGAGAATGCAGGGAAAGGACGAGGCAGTATGCCCCAGAGGAACCCATGCTCAGCTCAGATGCCGAGCGCCAGCATTTTCGGGATCTCTGCTACCAAGAGGGTGAGGCTCCCCGCACTGTTTGCAGTCGTCTCAGAGACCTTTGCCGTCGGTGGCTGAAGCCAGGAAGGCACACTAAGTTGCAAATGCTGGAGCTGGTGATCTTGGAACAGTTCCTGGCCATCCTGCCCCAGGAGATGCAAGAATATGTCAAGGAAGAGGGGCCAACAAATTGTGACCAGGCTGTAACCCTGGCAGAGGATTTTCTGAAGAGTCAGCAAGGGCAGAAGGTGAGAGTATTTCTTCTTGGTTTTTTCAGGCTGCTGAAGCTGAGTGAATGAATGGCCCAAGAACATCTGGGACTTAAGAATGTCATCTGTCAGTGAATACTGAAGGGTGAGAGGACAAGCTGTCCAGAGAAGAGAGACCAAGATGTTAAAATGTCTGGAAACAAAGTCCAAGAAGGAATGGTTGAGAGAGGAGAAGGCTGAGAACTGCTATGACAGCCATCATAAAATATCTGAAGGACTGTCATGTACATGGTAGAATTATATTTTATTATTTTATTTATTTATATCCAGCCTTTCTCTTGATATCGGGTCTTAAGGTGATGAACAACAAATTTAAAACAGTACAAGTTAAAAATCAATACAAAAGCATTAACATGTAGATATATTAAACAACAATTAAACAGTTTTTTTAAAGTTAAAAACGTTGGACAGATCATGATGTCTGAATTGCACAGCATTTAGTAAACCTTTTGTACCATCTTCCTTGTCCCTTTGCCTTCTTTGCCTTTTTCTAGATGCAGCAGCCCTTGACAGAGATGGTGCCCAATTTCTCCAGGTCCAAGGAGGTGTCCTCAAACATTTGGCATTCCCCACAGGTTAGGGAAGTCATCAAAACTGGAGACAGAATGACCAATCCAATGGGTGAGTCTTTTTTGTGCCTCATTTGCAGGACAGTATTCTTAGGACAGATTTCCTGTCTGCTTTCTCACTTCTCCTGTGTGAGTTTGAGATTCTCAGTGGAGGGCTTTATCTCTGGACTAGTCTACACACAAGTATACTATGTGATTTGATGCACATTTTCATATATTTGCAATGACAGTTTACTGCCTTCACTTTCCTGTCTGCATCTATTTACCCTCCCTCTGTTAAAAATGCGCATCCTCATGCAAAGTGGACAGATGGCCACAGTGCGATAATGCACATTTTAGCAGACATTCTGGTTAAAAACCTGAAAGCCTTTTTCCACAGAGTTTAAGGAGTTTTTTGGGAGCCTCCCATAAAAAGTTCAAACTCTTGCAAACTGTCATGGGCACATTTGGTGGGGACATTATTCATTTATTTATATCCCACCTTCCTCCCATAGTGGGAAAAGACCTTCTTGGTGGCTGCTCCTAGATGGCAGAATCCTCTCTTTTTACCACCAGGCAAAGGCTTTTTTGTTCAGAAGTTAACTGACCGTTGCAGAGAAGTCTTTTAAGGGAGTGTTCTGTATTTTTATCTTCATTGTTACGTTTTAAACATTTTTTTAAATTGTTCAAAATTTGTATTTCTAATTTGATTGTTAGTTTGATAATTTTTTAAGCTTTTGTAATTTACATTATTTTACCTGCCTTTTCTTTTGAGCCGTACTACAAGGCTTGTGGGTCCCATACAGGGAGAGATACAGAGTATAAATAAATAAATGTTGACATTTGGAGAGTTGCTTTTATAATCCCCTAGTATACTGTGTGAGGAAAAAGTTAGAAGAGCAGTCCTAGTTGGTATCACTTTCTTAAAAATAAGTCCCTTCCTTCCTTCCTTCCTTTCCTTAGTCAGTTCACATCTTGCTAGGTATCAAATAGAAAACTGAATATACTTTCTGGATCTATGCTTGCACCTTGATTTGCGGTCACAATCTAATAAGAAAACTTTTTGAGTTTGGAAATCCTTGAACACAAATAAATAATGACACCCTTTGTCCCATAGCCACTTAGGCAGTTTCCTGCTTTCTGGATGTGAGATGGCTTTCTCCTTTCATAATTCTTTTTTTTTTTTTAATCTTCTGTTCTTTGCAGCAGAAGATGACACTGTTATAGAGAATCAGACGCAGAACATTCAGACAGAAGACCCTGTGTCAGAAGAAGGCATATCCCCAGAAGACATTTCCTCTGTGATTGAGGTTGTTGAAAGTGAGTATCTGTTTTTGGATATAGGATCTAATGTTGGGGCATCCAGAAAGAAGGAGCAAGAGTATTGTGGCTGCATTAAGAGAACTACCGTAGTATATAGCGTGGCATAAGGGTGGAGGCAAAATATAGACTACACAGGGCCATTTTTGGCATGCCCAGCCCATTTATTTATTTATATATACACTCTGACCTCTGTATCTGGATTCTTTATCCCTAGATTCAAGCATCCACAGCTTGAAATATGTTTTAAAAAAACTATATTCCAAAAAGTAAAGCTTGATTTTGCCATTTTATGTAAGGGACACCATTTTACTATCCCATTGTATTGAATGGGGCTTGAGCATCCATGGATTTTGGTCCTGGAACCAAACCCCAGCAGATAACAAGGGCCCACTGTACAGTCATCCCTCCTGATTCGCGGGGGATCAGTTCCGGACACACACACCCTGCGAATTGGAAAAACCACAAATATTCAAAGCTCATTGGTTAAAATGGGTGTGTGCTCCTGTGCATGTTGCTGTGCATGCACCTCAAACGCATGCACCATTTTATCCCTCCCCGCTTGCTGTCCGTGAATTAGGAAGACCACGGATTCCAAGTCCAGGAATGGGGAGCGACAAGTGTATTTACACTGTAAATACACTGTATAGCCCGTTCTTCAGCCACAAAGGCCCTCAGAGAGGCTTACAGTTTATTAATTTGACAGTTTCCTGCCTTCAGGCTTACAATTGAAAAAGACATGACACAAAAGAAGGGAACGGCAGTGGAGAAAGGGATCACAACCAGCAGATACTGCCAAGCAGGGATTTGAACTCTGGTCTCCTTCCAAGACCAGAATGGTGGCAATTGGAATGGAGAGAGGGTCCTCCATCTGCTTCTGGGTCTAGGCATGGTTGATCTAGGCATGTTTTTTGTTTTATTTATTTTTTAGAAAAAAACTCCCCAGAATTTGTTTGCCCCAAACACCCTCTAGGCTTCACGAGGAACAATTTCACCACATGTGGGCTGGGTTATGATGAGCCTGTGAGAGTTAATGTGGTGCTGTGGTTTGAGTGTTGGATTAGAAGTCTGGGAGACCAGAGTTCAAATCCCTGCCCAGCCATAGTAACTGGGAAAAACTTCAAGGCACGCAAGTTGTTTTCTTAGGCTACTTCCACACTGTAGAATTAATGCAATTTGAAACCACTTTAAGTGTCATGGCTCCATTCTGAAGAATCCTGGGATTTGTAATTTGTGGCACCAGAGCTCTCCCTGACAGAGAACACTAAATATCTCACCAAACTAAAAATCCCAGGATTCCAAAGCAACTGCCATTGCTCGAAGCTCTGGAATTCTATGACTTGAAGTTTTGTGAGATATTTAGCTTTCTCTTTCAGGGAGCTCTAGTGCAGGAACTATTTATTTATTTATTTATTTATACCCCGCCCCTCTGCATTGCAATCAGGGCGGCTTCCAACATAAAAATACGATACAATAAGATCAACCCAACCCTAACCTCCCTGATCCTTAAAAAGTTATTAAACAACATTAATTAGCAATATTAAAATAGGCAAATGCCCAAATTACAGATTAAAATTATAATAATACAATAATTATGATAATTACAATAATTAAAGCGGCAGCGAAAAGAGCGGCTGAGAATGGAGAAAGAAACATAAAAACCACTTCTGTGACTGGTTAGACTAGTCGGGAAAGGCCTGCCGGAAGAGATCTGTCTTGACAGCTCTTTTAAAGCTGTCTAGAGTTGACAAATGACGGATCTCGTCCGGCAGGCCGTTCCATACTCTAGGAGCGGTCATCGAAAAGACCCTCTGGGAAGTAATCGATAATCTAGATTTTTCCACTTGTAGTAGATTCTTCCCAGAGGACTGAAGGCGTGGGGTGGATTGTACGGGAGGAGGAGGTCTCGAAAATAGATTGGGCCCAAGCTATGTAGGGCTTTAAAGGTAATAACTAACACCTTGTACTGGGCCCGGAAATTAATTGGCAGCCAGTGAAGTCTTTTTAAAACCGGTGTAATGTGGTCTCTTCTAGATGTGCCAGAGACCAACCTGGCTGCCATATTCTGAACTAATTGAAGTTTCTGGACCAAGCATGAGGGTAGCCCCATGTAGAGCGCATTACAGAAATCCAGACGGGAGGTTACCAGAGCATGTACCACAGTTTCAAGATCCCTTACTTCCAGGAAAGGGCGCAGCTGGCGTATGCACTCCTGGCCGTCGCATTCACCTGATCAATCATGTGAAGCGACGAGTCCAGGAGCACCCCCAGACTGCGAACACAGTCCTTTGCGGTAAGTGTGATCCCGTCCAGGACTGGAGGTTGTATCCCGATACCTGGTTTCAGGGCCGCTACTGTAAGTACCTCCGTTTTGTCTGGATTCAGTTTCATTCTGTTT
This sequence comes from Phrynosoma blainvillii, assembly GCA_026167975.1. Taxonomy (NCBI): domain Eukaryota; kingdom Metazoa; phylum Chordata; class Lepidosauria; order Squamata; family Phrynosomatidae; genus Phrynosoma; species Phrynosoma blainvillii. Next base: position 385,495,105 of record JANUYF010000002.1, read on the forward strand.
TTCCTCATCCAGTCCATTACTGCCTTAAGACAGTAATGGAGAGGAGAGACACCATCTGAAGTCGAGGCTGATGAACGGGACATGGAGAAATATATCTGGGTGTCATCTGCATATTGATAACACCCAATCCCATGTCTCTGAATGATCTCTCCCAGCGGCTTCATACAGATATTAAATAACATCGGGGACAGTATGGCGCCTTGGGGAATGCCGCACTTGAGCTCCTTCCCAGTGGAGCTACTGTCTCCAAGCAACACCCTCTGGGACCTGCCCAAGAGGAAGGAATGGAACCACTGTAAAGCAGTGCCTCCGATTCCCAACCCCCTCAGGACATCCAAGAGGATGTTGTGATCGTGTCGAAGGCCGCTGAGAGGTCTAAGAGGTCTACAAATGCAAGATTCTGTAGAGCAGCCCCATGGCAGTTAAAGCAGTGTCAAACTGCATTAATGTTGCAGTGTGGCAGCAGCCTAAGACAGTATTGTTGTTGTTGGGTTGTTCCCATCATATGGTGACTCTGAAATGACACTTTCACTGGGTTTTCTTGGCAAGATTTGTTCAGAGGTTTGCCATTGCATTCCTTTGGGTTTCCAGGGCTGAGCAGTTAAAGCAGTGTCAAACTGCATTAATTGTGCAGTGTGGCACAAGGAAGTCCCATCACTGAGTTTGCAAGACCTGAGCAGGGTGGTTGATGTCAGGGTGATTTGGAGGTTTCTCATTTATAGGGTCTCCATAAGTCGAAGTCAACTTGAGGGCAGTTAGCAAGAATAATCCTAGCCTATTTATATGTGTCCAGGCAGAATAAGGATACACTACCCTAATTTGTTGTTATTGTTGTATGCCGTCCAGTCATTTCTGGCATGGGCAAGTTGTGTGACCCTGGGACACAACTTTCTGAACAAATTTTGCCCCCCAATAAAACCATTATAGGTTTGCCTTAGACAAAGGGGAACCTATCATGGGGTTTTCTTGGCAAGTTTCTTCAGAGGGGGGTTGCCATTGCCATCCCCTGTGGCTGAGAGAGTGTGACTTGCCCAAGGTCTCCTAGTGGGCTTCATGGCCAAGCCAGAATCCGAACTCTGGTCTCCAGAGTCATAGTCCGACATTTAAACCAGTACGCCATCCTGGCTCACCCATTTATCTATACAGCAAGACATTTTCATTGTTCTGGAGTTTTCTTCTCCCCGCCCTTGAAGAATGAGCATGTTGATTTTCTTTCTGAAAAGACAATAAGGCATTGGATTTGGAACTGACATTCATAAATTGACTTGGTGATTGATAAAAATAAATTTTATATTAACACTGTGATAGCCTTTCCTGCTAGGCCGAAGCCTGTCAACTCAAATTTTACCTCATGGGCAGAAAGAGTGGAAAACATCCGTATAAGGAAAGGCCTCAGAAGAGCAAATCATATGATTTATTTGATATTGACCTCAAAAGTTAGTGAGAGATAAGCAGTCTTGTGCATTGTCTTTTAAAAGGATGAAATGAATACTCCCTGAAATACTGGGTGTATCTACATTGCAGAATTAAAGCAGTTTGACATGGTAGTTTAACTGTCATGACTCTATCTTACAGAATCCTGGAATTTGTAGTTTGGTGAGGCACCAGAGCGCTCTCATAGACCAACCAGGCCGAGCACCTCTGCAAACTACAAATTGCAAGAAATTGCTGAAATTCCTTTCTCCACACAACCATTAAAGCTGTAGGTGCCCTCACCAGTTTTCACTCTGGCAAACCTAGGTTTAATGGGGGGGAAATTGTTAGTAGTAGTGATGTCAACACCCTGTATTCAACAATCCATGCCTTAAAAATATTAATTTTAAAAAAATATCGAAAAAGCAAACCCTGATTTTGCCATTTTATATAAGGGACATCATTTTACTAGGCCATTGTATATAATCATACTTGAACATCCATGGATTTTGGTATCTATGGGGGGGTCCTGGAACCAAATCCCAGTGGACACCAAAATCCCACTATAGTAGTAGTTGTATCTCACTTTTCTCCCCAAACTGGGACTCAAGAGTGGTTCATGGGGACTAAAAATGGCACCTGTGTAGGTACACTTGCGCGCATGCACACACACGCACACAAACTTATTTTTAAAAGTCAGTGATCAGCTGCAGGCTACTGCATAGTGTGTAGAAATGGTGTGTGTGAGAGAGCATCTACACTGCAGACATAATGCAGTTTAACCGCTGCGGCTCCATCCTACAGAATCTTGGGATTAGTAGTTTTGTGAGGCACTAGCGTTCTTTGGCAGAGAAAGTAAATGATCTTGGAAAACTACAAATGCTTGGATTTCATAAGATGAGGCTACCGTTCTTAAAGTGGTGTCGAACCGGATTATTTCTGCAGTGTAGATGCACCCAGAGAGAATGTGACAAAAGAAGTGTGTGCTGCACTTAATTTCTGAAAATTAGAGGTAAGACGGTCAGATTTCTGCCTGCTGCTTTGTTATTATCTTCTGACAGTTCAGGGAGAGGTTGCCATTGCTTACTGGTCAAGGGATGATGCTTTCTTTGTACATGTTCAGGAGCATTTATATGTATTTAGAGTTCATTGTTATCTCTCTCAAAAAAGGAGTGTGGTCAAGGAGGAGCAAGGTTGGTAGTAAATGGCTTGTGACTAAAGTTTGAGAGGTGGGGACAGTATGACCCACAAGAGATACACTGCACCCCAGTGTCCTCCCCACAGATTGTTCACATGGTAAATATGGTATGAAGATTCCACATGTTTGCTTGCAACTCCCATCATCCACCACCGTTGGCTAGTGCTGATGGGAGTTGTGGTACAGTATCTGGAGAGCCACCTCTATGAAAGCGTACAATGTATAAGTCAGGCGTAGGCAACCTTTCCCCTTTAAGGGCCGAGGGACTTCAGCTCCCAGAATCCCAGGAGCTATTGGCCAACATGGGACTATTGGCCAACATGGCTGAGGCTTCTGGGAGCTGAAGTCCCTCGGTCCTTAAAGGGGAAAGGTTGCCTACCCCTGGTATAAGTAATACTGATTCTCTCTTAATAATGAGTAGGTGGAATATCTTTCTTGTTTTTATCATTCTCCACTGTGGCTGCATTCATACTGTAGAAATAATTCAGGTTGATACTATTTTAACTGCCATGGCTCAGTGCTATGGAATTCTGGAAGTTGTAGTTTGTCATGGCACCAGAGCTCTCTGACAGAGAAGGCTAAGTGTCTCACAAAACTACACTTCCCAGAATTCCATAGCATTGAGCGATAACAGTTAAAGTGGGCTCAAACTGGATTATTTCTGCAGTGCGGATGCCACCTACAAGGAGAATTGGTCTGAGGCTCTTTCTCTTATTTCCATAAACACACACACTTCTTTTTGGTTGTTTTCAGCAGCTGACATGTGGCAGAGTGACGATGATGAGGAGCCAGGTGAGGCCTCATGGGAAGGAAGGAAGAGCGTGGAAGCTGAAGAGGATTCTGGAGATCTGGCTGGAACAGAGATGCAAGAGGGAATCAAAACAACTGAAAAAAAGAGAGAGAAACTAGCAGGTAATGGCTGAAACACTTGAATGCAGGCCATTTATTGTCTTGGAATTACAATGACCCCTTGGAGGGCTAGTGGCTTTATCCAGCTCTAGGTCTAGATTTGTTTCTTGCTGATCCAGAACACACTGCAGAAATAATCCCATTTGAGACCACTTTAACTGCCTTGGTTGAGTGCTAGGGAATCCTGGCAAGTGTAGTTTATTGTGGCACCAGAGCTCTCTGATGGAGGGGAAAAAATGTCTCACAAAACTACAGTTCCCATAATTCCCTAGCATTGAGCCAGGGCAGTTAAAGCAGTCTCAAACTGGATTATTTCTGCAGTGTGTTTTTGACTTCTGTTATTTTTGTTTTTTCTCTCTTCTGCATCATACCATCCCCCTTGGATCCTTGATTATTTTCCTTATTCCTTAGTAGAAGCTCAGGCAGCATAAAGATAGTGAAACAATCTTTGTCTTCCACAGGTTGCGTGACGGTGTAGCGTAGCCCCATGCCCTGTGACGTTCTTTCTGTTCAGAGATGTTTTTCTATCTCTTCAGTCTTCTTTTTCTGTATACTCTGGTGAACATTGTTCTTTTAAACCAGATAGTATTTAAAGATACAGCCAGTGTGGCCACATGTCAGCTCTAAAATTCATGACCCGTGAGGAGCGGTTTAGGGACCTGGGTATGTTTAGCCTGGAGAAGAGAAGGTTAAGAGGTGACATGATAGCCCTGTTTAAATATTTGATGGGATGTTATATTTGATGGGTATTTAAAGATACAGCCAGTGTGGTGTAGTGGTTCGAGCGTTGGACTAGGATTCTGGGGACCAGGGTTCAAATCTCAACTCGGCCATGTAAACCCACTGGGTGACCGTGGGCAAGTCACACTCTCTCAGCCTCAGAGGATGGCAATGGCAAATGCCTTCTGAAGAAATTTGCCAAGAAAACCCCATGATAGGTCCCCTTTAGGGTCGCCGTAAGTAGAAAATGACTTGAAGGCACACAACAAAAAATCCCTTCCTTAATATGGAGTGGGAGCTAATTACACCATTTCATATGTAGGGTTTTGTTTCCAAATGGAAAGAGTTCCCGTTTCTGCTTACTAGATAGTATGCTGCAATGGTTGGGTTGCTGTGGTGCCACAGAGGCCCAGATATTATGTGAGGAAGACAGCTGACAGGTCCACATTTGGGGCAAAAGGCTCAATAGACTGGAAGAAACAAGACTTGTCTTGTCTTAGAGCTTGTGTAGAATGCCTCCTTTCATTGTTGATTTGGACAGGAGGAAAGCATCCTTGTTGGTCCTCCTAGATTTTTCAGCCCCATTTGATACCAACATGGTATCCTTCTGGGCTGTCTGGCTAATATTGCTTTGGGGAGTTGGGGACATTGCTTTGCAGTAGTTCTGGTCTTTCTTAGCTGAATGTTCCCAGAGAGTGGTGCTTGGGGAGTGTTGTTCAGCCTTTTGGCCATTAGCCTATGTGTTCCCTATCCTTTACAAGATCTATATGAAGCTGCTGGCAGAGGTCTTCTGGAGCTTTGGGGTTGGGTGTTATCAGTATGCTGGTGATCTCCAGCTTTATCTCTTTTTTACAACTGATGCCAAGGAGGCTGTGGTAGTACTGAATTCTTGTCTGGATGCATAAAGGACTGGATGTGGGTGAATAGAGTGATGCTTAATCCAGACACAGTGGAAGTGCTGCTGGTCAGTAGAAAACCAACCTGGGATTGGGATTACAGCCTGTACTAAATGGGGTTATTCTCACTCTGAAAAATCAGATTCGTAGCACGTGGGATGCTCTTGGACCCAGCACTGCTCCTGGAAAGCCAGGTTACTGTGGTGGTCAGGAGTGCCTTTGCATTGCTTCAGCTGGTGCCAGCTTCATCTTGTCTTAGCCACAGTGGATCATGCCTTACTTACTTCTCAATTAGACTACTGTAATGGCCTCTACATTGGGGCTGCCCTTGACAGTTGTTCAAAACCTGCAACTAGTGCAAAATAAAGCAGCAGACTAGTGTCAGGTTTGCATTGTAGAGACCATATAATACCAGTCTTGCAAGAACTGCACTGGCTTCCAGTTTGCTTCCAAGCTCAATTTAAGGTGCTGGTGTTCATCTACAAAGCCCTAAGCAAGTTGGAGGCAAAATACCTGAAAGACTGCCAGATTTCAGATATTCAGAAGGGGCTCTGTTGAGTGTCCCAATACCTTGTGAAGTTAGGTTGGTGGGTACTTATAACAAGGCTTTCTCTGTGACAGTGCCTTTACTGTGGAACTCCCTATCTAAGGAAGTTAGGCTGAACCCATTGCTTTAAAGCTTCTGGCAGATAGCCAAAGCAGTGCTGTTCTGCTTGGCATTCAGCATTTAAAATGTTTCAAAACCAGATTCTATAATTGTTTTTAGACTCTTTTTAGGAGTCTTTAAAGAGTATTTTAATGTATTTTAAAAATGTTTTGATCTATGTATTGTTTTAATTGGTTTTTATTTGTTCATCACCTTGGAAGCTCTTGTAGACCTGGAGGCAATACAGAAATACTTGAATAAATAAATAGACCTTGTAAGTGGTATGTGGTTTGAGAGCAGGTCTCATGCCAGACTGCAGTGAACCTAGAGAATGGCATCTCTGAAGGAAAGCTCTAAAATCCATGCCCTATGAGGAGTGGTTTGGGGACCTGGATATGTTTATCCTGGAGAAGAGAAGGTTAAGAGGTGACATGATAGCCCTGTTTAAATATTTAATGGGATGTTATATTGAGAATAGAGCAAGCTTGTTTTCTGCTGCTCCAATGAACATGGAACAATGGATTCAAACTACAGGAAGAGATTCTAACTCAACATTAGGAAGAACTTCCTGATGGCAGATTAGGACATAGAGCAATGGATGCAAACTACAGGAAAAGAGATTCCACCTAAACATTTGGAAGAACTTCCTGACAGTAAGAGCTGTTCAACAGTGGAATATGCTCCCCTGGAAGGTGGTGGCATCTCCTTTGGAGGTTTTTGGTCATCTGTTGGGGATGTTTGTGTGTTCCTGCATGGTAGAATAGAGTTGGATTGGATGGTCCTTGGGGTCTCTTCCAACTCTGTGATTCTATGGCATACTCCTGGCCTGCATCATGTCTCCCTTTTGGGTGCCCAGCTTTGTGCTACTGCTGCTAAATACTGTCATTAGTTAGTTACTCTCTTATTCAGCCACTCACTGAGTAGGTTTCCTCTGTGGAAACCAGCAGTGCACTAAATGAGAGCTCACCATTCATCTGTGGCAGCGGACAGTGGTTTACATAGCCAATGGTACCATATTTTGGAAAGTAATAAGAGAGGACACATTACTGACTACTTCAAATTGTTGATCACTATGACAACTACTTGTTCAATTTGTACACAGAAAACATTGTACAAAGAGCAAGTTTAGGCATAGAAAAAGGAGGAGTGACAATAGGAAGAAGGAACATCAATAATCTAAGATATGTGGATGACATAATATTACAAGCAAAGGTTAAGGAAGAAAGTACAAAAGCAGGCTTGTTGCTGAACATAAGAAAAACAAAAGAATGACCTGGAGGACCTGCATAAATTCAGCCTAGACAATGCAGAAATCAAAATTATTAAAGATTTCTCATACCTTGGATCAAACAGAATGGAAGCTGTAATCAAGAAATAAGGAGAAAACTAGGAATGGGAAGGGTAGCCATGAAAGAGCTAGAAAAGATCCTAAAGAACAAAGATATACAACTGAGCACTTAGAACAGGGGCAGGCAACCTTTTTGAGCCGGGGGCCGGGTTACTATCCCTCAGACAACTGGGGGGCCGAAGCACCAAAAATAAATAAATAAATAAATAAATATAAAAAATATATTTAAAAAAAAAATTTAAAAAATGCATGCACACTCTCTCAGCTCCAGAAAAGCCATGGCAAAACCCCTGTGGAGATTTTGCCAAGAAAACTCCAAGAACAAGTAATAACAACAATAATATCATCATGGCGGGCAGCAGCAGGGGGGCGGCAGTGGCAGGACCAGCCTGGGGCTGGTCGAAAGGCCTCGGGGGGCCGCATCTGGCACCCCGGGCCTTAGGTTGCCTACCCCTGACTTAGAATAATAATAATAATAATAATAATAATAATAATAATAATAATAATAAAATTTATTTATACCCCGCCCATTGGTAATCCAATCCGGGCGGCTTACATTAAAACATACAGTACAGAATAAAACATACAATATGAGCAAACCCTCCCCCCCTTAAAACAAAATTAAATCAAACCAATATAAAAACAAAAATTCAAGTTAAAATATTAAATTATCCAACCCAGTGACTCCACAAGCCTGACACGACGATCCTCCCATCACTTGATGGGGCCACGTGAGGATCGTCTCTTGGATAGCTATTAATCCGAGGCTGGAAGGACTGATCTAGTATAACTAGTCTGGAAAGGCCTGCCAGAAGAGATCCGTCTTGACAGCCTTTTTAAAGCTGTCTAAAGATGTTAAAAGACGGATCTCGTCCGGCAGGCCGTTCCAGAGCTTAGGCGCAATAACAGAAAGCGCCCCCCGGGAGGTAGCCACAAGCCTCGATTTCTGAGGCTGTAGCAAATTCCTCCCGGAGGATCGAAGAGCGCGGGGAGGATTATACGGGAGAAGGCGGTCCCTGAGATAGCTTGGACTCAAGCCATTTAGGGCTTTGAAGGTGATAACCAACACCTTGTACCTGGCCCGGAAGCTGATAGGCAGCCAGTGGAGGGACCTCAAAACCGGAGTGATGTGATCCCTCCGAGATGTTCCCGAAACAAGTCTGGCTGCCATGTTCTGTACCAGCTGTAATTTCCGAACCAGGCACGAGGGTAGCCCCATGTAGAGTGCGTTGCAGAAGTCGAGGCGTGAGGTTACCAACGCGTGCACCACAGTTTCGAGATCCCTTACTTCCAGAAATGGGCGTAGCTGGCGTATCAGCCAAAGCTGATAACAGGCGCTCCTGACCGTCGCATTAATCTGATTCGTCATCAGGAGCGACGAGTCGAGGAGCACCCCCAAGCTGCGAACACAGTCACTGGAGGAGAGCATGACCCCATCCAGGACTGGAGGTTGCAACCCAATTCCTGGTTTCGGGGCCGCTACCGTGAGCACCTCCGTCTTGTCTGGATTCAGCTTCAATCTGTTTTTCCTCATCCAGCCCATTACCGCCCCAAGACATTCATTGAGAGAAGAGATGCCATTGGAATTCGAGACCGACGAACGAGATATGGAGAAATAGATTTGGGTGTCATCAGCGTACTGATAACACCCAGCACCATAACTCTGTATAATCTCACCCAGCGGCTTCATATAGATGTTGAACAACATCGGGGACAAAATAGCTCCCTGAGGGACCCCACAAGTGAGGTCCCTCTTGCTGGAGCTACAGTCCCCGAGAAGCACCCTCTGGGACCGACCTGAGAGGAAGGACCGGAACCACTGCAAAGCAGTGCCTCTGATACCTAACCCCTTCAGGCGGTCCAAGAGGATGCCGTGATCTATTGTATCAAAAGCCGCTGAGAGGTCTAAGAGCACCAACAGGGTCACACTACCCCTGTCGATGCTCAGACGCAGATCGTCGGTCAAGGCAACCATGGCACTCTCAACCCCAAAGCCTATCCTGAAGCCGGTTTGAAATGGGTCTAGATAATCAGTTTCATCCAAGACTGCCTGGAACTGAAGAACAACTGCTCTCTCGATCACCTTGCTCAAGAATGGCACCAATGACACAGGCCTATAGTTCTTCATGTCCAGGGGGTCCAGGGAAGGTTTTTTCAGAAGCGGCCTAACCGCCGCTTCCTTTAAACATGAAGGAACATGTCCTTCCCTGAAGGATGCATTGACGATATCCGTGAGGAATCTCATCAGTGCACCCCCCCCCTGGATGGCCAGCCAAGATGGGCAAGGATCGAGAGGGCAAGTCGTCTTCCTCACCTTACCAAGCAGCTTGTCCACGTCCTCGGTACTCACAGATTGCCACTGATCCAGTAAAATTACATCGGCGGAGTCGGTGGACACCTCGCCTATAGACTCTGTCCCAATAGTCGCGTCAAGGTCGGCTCTTATCTGAGAGATTTTGTCTGCAAAGTAGTTGTTAAATGTGTCGCAGCAGGCCGTTGTCGGGTTAAGCAAGGGATTTGGCGCAGGGGGTACCTGCGTCATTTCCCTTACCACCCTAAACAGCTCTGCCGGACGAGACTCTGCAGACGCAATACATGCAGAGGAGAACGCCTTCTTCGCTGCACGTATCGCCTCCCGATAGGAACAAAGAAAATTCCTATGGCGAGTTCTGTCAGATAAGAGTCGAGTTTTCCGCCACGTGCACTCTAGCCGTTGTCCATACCGCTTCATCCTCCTAAGCTCAGGTGTATACCATGGCCTACGATTAGGAGCGGGATGGCAAGGGCGCTTGGGAGCGATCGTGTCGATGGCCCTGGTAAGATCACTATTCCAAGTGTCAACCAGAGTCTCGACAGGGTCACCGGCATTCCCAACCATTAATCCCTCTAAGGCTTTCCGGAATCCAATTGGCTCCATTAGCCTCGAGAATCATCCAAGCCATTGTATTCCCCATCATCATGTATGGATGTGAGAGCTGGATAGTGAAGAAAGCCAATAAAATCAATTCATTTGAGATGTGGTGCTGGAGAAGCATGCTGAAGATACCATGGACAGCCAAAAAGACAAATAAATGGATCCTGGAACAAATCAAGCCTGAAATACCCCTAGAAGCTAAGATGATCAAATTGAAGCTTTTCATATTATGAGGAGGCACGACTCACTAGAAAAGACAATAATGTTGGGAGAGGTTGCAGGTAGAAGAAAGAGAGGAAGACCACATATCTAGGAAATTTGAGGATGGGAATGTTAGCTCTGAAAAAGAGGCAATGTTCTGGAAAATAGAAGACATATGGTAACCCTATACATAGCTGGTTGTCACATGCCACCTTTCCAAGCCACCACTCACCAAGGAAATGAATACAGGATTGGAGTGATCAACAGCAATATCCTGGACCTCTCTTGTTGTAAAAGCTGACAATCAAATGTCTTACTCCCACTAGCCTGTACAGATTCACTGCTGCTATATATCACATTCTCTGTTAAGAGACATTAAATTGATTTTCCCAAGCTCTTCCCAACATACAGTTATCCAAAAGGAGCAACTGGTTAAATTAGAAAATTAAATCAGGGCCTGTCCTCGGTGGTTAACAAAGATGAAGTAAGTGAAATGAAGTCTATCTTTTCCTTTTTTTAAAAAAAGATAGAAACATAGTAAGATAGATAAAAATAGATTTGAGAGAAAGTTTAGTAAATCTGAGAAATTAGCCATTTTATGGTCTGAAGCAAAGCTGCAGCTGACCACACAAACATTTGAAATCAAGAGGCATAGTACCCAAAGTCAGCCAAGTTAGGGCCTTTGCAGACTGCTAGAAATAGTGCAAATTGAGTCCACTTTAACTGCCCTGGCTCAGTGCTAGGGAATCATGGGAATTGTAATTTTCTGAGACATAGAGTCTTCTCTGTCAGAGAGCTCTGGTGCCACAATAAACTACAGTTCCCATGATTCCCTAGCACTGAGTCAGGGCAGTTAAAGTGGACTCAAGTTGCACTATTTCTGGCAATCTGCAAAGGCCCTAAGTCTGGTTCCTGAGGCAGAAAAGTCCCACAACATGTGTGAGGAGCCCATGGCCTACCAGATTATGTTAGATTCCTCATCATTTTTGACCATTGGCTGTGGTGGCTGGGGCTGGTGGGAGTTGAAGTTGAATCACATTCAGTTCCCTGTCCCACAAACATTTGAGTAACAATTGCAGATGCTAACCAAGGAATCGCTGCCTTTCTGCACCACCCCAAATCTGCTTCTTAAGGCAGATTTGCCTCACTTTGTCTAATGGTGAAGTCAGGCCATGAAGTAAAGAAAGACAGAGGCCTGTCAAATGAATTAGAAAAAGGGTGCTCTTTTCTTTGCCGTGTATGTTTAAAAACAGAGAGTGTTTGGTGATCAAAACCCCCACGATTCTGCCAAATAAAAGAGAATACAAGGTTTATTGTGTGCACAGACCAATGATAGTAGAGAACCAGAGTATTCCCAGTCTTGTCACAGAAGGTCCAAAGTGGATCAAATATGGAAGAGACTATCTAAAACAGTCCCGGTGACGAAGGCAAAGGGTGCCACACAAGCAGAGGAAGACTGAAGTGGATTCCTTCCTATCAAGAATTAGAAAGCGAAGGGAAGTGCCAAACCTTTGAACCTTCCAAAAATGTATAGCAGCCCCATATGTGCACAGTAATGTTGGATATGCCAGGAAAGATGGCCAGTGCTAAACACAGTCCCGAGTCCAAGGAATCAATCATACAGATTGCTCTGGAGTAGCCCTGAAACCAGACATGTCTATGTTTTGGGAAGTGTGCGTATGGGGGCGGGTGCACCATCTTCACCGCCTCCACCTTTTCTTCTTGCAGAGGCAAAAAGCAAGCACTAAGCCCAACATCTCTGCGACGACCAACCCTATGGAGATGCCAAGAATGATGTCAAAATTCTCCTCCATCCATTCATGGACAGCTCCCTCACATCCCTGTTGTCTAACTGGCCAGTCATTCAGCGTGACGTTACCAGAAGCTGTTGCCTTCTTTAAGGGACAAAAGCCCACATCCGTCAGGGTGTTGTTGTTGTTACAGGAGCAAGGGTAGAAGGTCAAGTTTCTGTCCTGAAGGACCATGTTGCCCCTCCAGTTTTCTGGTCCAGTCCAGCCACAGCAAGAGAACTGGAACTGGAGATAGTCCAGTGCGTTTTCCAGGCTTTTATTCACTTTATCCGTCGGGTTGTAAGTCTGAAGGAGCTGTGTGAAGGTATCTGATACTTTGGCTCTGAGGGTTGTCTCCTGGAAGTACACAAAGAGGCCAGCGGCCATCTGGGCTGCGAGGATGAGCAACAGACAGGTGATATACAGGCCCAAAAAACAGTGGATCCCAAATAAAGTGGCTGCACAGCCCAGGAACCCCTTCAGCAATATAATACCCCCGACTCCGATAAGGACATAGATGCCCACCTTGATCAAGGGTGAGGAGGCCTGCAGGAACGAAGTGAAGGGGGCTTTGCCAACCAAGAGCCATACCCCACAGCACACAATCAGAGCTCCCAGGATAAAGAAAATGTGGTTGAAGAAGAAAAATACGTACGGTGTGATTTTCACACAGCATAAACCCATTCTTTTTTTTTTTTTTTCCACACCACCTTCCGTTTCTTTTCAGAGCTTAGAAGGGAGAAGACGCGACCGCCCACTCATCCAACGGAACATCCACTAAGTTTCTTCCATATGTTCCATACCAAGGTTGGCAAAGTGTGTCCTGGAGGCTGCATACCATCTAATCCAGGCTGTTTAGTCCCATTTGGGTAGGCCGACCATATGTACCGTTTTAAATGGGACAGTACTGTTGTGTGTGTGTGTGTGTTTTTCATATTTCCAAACTGTCCCATTATTTTAATATAAATGTCAATTTTTGTCCCATTCTCAAGAAAAATGCCCTGTTACGTTACAAAAATGGTTTGAAGATCCGTGTTTGAAATCACAATTACAAGAAGTCAAGGGTCAAAGTTCCAAACATACTTTAGTTTTGTTGAAAAAGATAATATTTCAGTTACCAAAGGTATCAACTTCACCAGTTGCAAATCTTGTAAACAATTTATAGAGTCCAGAAAAAGTGAAGCCTTTGGAACTACTAAAATAAAATTGTGTCATGGACTGTGAAACATTTTATGATAAGATACTGAAAGACCAAATTTTGCTGCACAAGGTTACTTCATTGGAGAAATATTCATGGTATCATTGTGGTGAAATACAGTTCCCCGCTACATCTGCATAAATTTTTGTGTGAGTTCTGTCATTGAAGAATAATTGTAATAAAATCTTTGTTATTATCTTACTTCTTCATGAATATGGAATATTACTTCTTCTTTATGGTCTCTGCGAATCACAAATGGGTTATATCTGCACCTGCGCAGCTAGCTTGGAACGTTCTAGTGTTACTGGGCAAATCTTTGATTGCAACTTTTTGGCGGTAGCTCTGCCCACGCCTATAAAGCCCTTGGCATTCCCACTCTTTCCTCAGTTCTTTTTGTCTGCCACATTAGCAGCTAGCAAGGAACTTCGCTCATTAAAGTTGCTTGTTTCACTTTTGCAAACCTTAACCTATGGCTTTTTGACTATTTTTCTGGCTTTTGACTACTCTTTAGGACTGTGTATTGGTGATTGTTGGCAAATCGATCAACTCGGACTGTTTTTGACCTCGCTTTTGTCTTCAGGCTTTATTTGTCGAACAGACAAAATGGTGTTCTTTAAACGTTGCAGTCAGTGTGGCGCGAAGAAGATTCCTACCACCGACTGCCATGATCAGTGTGTGCTTTGCTTGGTCGAGGCACACAATCCAAAGATTTGCCCACTCTCTAAGTGCATGACCACGCAGGCCCTGAAAAATAGGGACCTGAAATTGTGCAGGCTTTGAGACCAGCCTCAGCACCCGCCCAGATTACCCCCTGGTGAAGGTCCCTCCACTTCCGGTAAGGAGAGAGAAAAAGAGAGAGGGAAGTCCAAGGAGAAGCCTAAGGAGAAGTCCTCCAAGGACAGAAAGGCCTCTAGGTTGGACAAAAAACGTGGAGATGGTGCTGGTAAAAAGAGTTGAGAGAGAAAACACCTTGAGGCAGGAGGTGAAAAATCGGTCTCTAAAAGGGCTCAATCGGTCTCATCAAAAAGACTTGGCTGGGAGAGGCCTCTGGAGTCAGTCAAAACTCCCCCAGTGGTGTTTGGGTCCGAACAAGGCCCCTCCACTCCAATACGGCCTTTAACACCACTGATTCATGTGGACTTGGAATGGGAGAGAGAGATTCAAGAGTCAGAACTACCATCCCTGACTCTGTACCAGGCCAAGGAAGCGGTCCCTAGCACTTCTCGGGCTTGATAGTGCTCACTTGGATTTGAGGCCGATCAGGCCAGTATGGAGGACAGACAGCTCCGTCAGGATCCGCTTCTCCAGCAGTATCCAGACCTGTTCTTCAGTTCTCAGACAGGTGGATATTACCTGCCCGCCCGTCCAACCCAACCAACTCAGACAGGAATGGCACCAGGCCATGGCTCACCCACCTCGACAGCTTACAACACTGCCTCCTCCGGTTCCACCTCGGCATGCCTCCTTGTTTGTGCACAGGCCGCTCCCACAGTCACCTGTGGAGTCTCCTGTTTTGAGTTGCTCTCACATACGGTCCCAATCTCCCATTCTGGACTCCAAAGCGGATAGATCTTCCAGCCTGTCCCCATTGGTCAAACTGGCATCTTCGTCTCCTACCAATGATGTCAAGTCTTTCACCAACCAGGTGGTGAGAATGGCTAACGCGCTGGAGATTGAAGTGGCCCGTACAGATGATGAGCCCTTGGATCTGATAGAAAGGAGGGTGCACGGCAAGGTACCGACTCCACCAGCAATCGCGTACCTGCCATCCCTAGAGGAGATAGGCAAGTGTCCTGCAACTGTCCCGTGCACCTCAAGGAAGATAGAGAACCTTTACCGGATTGCCCCTTCAGGACCATCTTGGTTATTCCAACATCCTCAACAGAACTCAGCCATCACTGAAGGCTCCCAGATGGCCTTCACAACCAGGACCTCCTCCTCCCCCTCCAACAGGAAGAATAAGAAGTTGGACGCGGTGGCTAAAAAGATTTGTGCCACAGTGGTACTGTATCTTAAGGTGGCTAATTACGCAGCCTGCATGGGTGCGTACATTCAGCACCTTATGGAACGGTTAGAGCCACTTCTTCAGTTGGTGCCTGATGAGGACAAGTCCATAGTGATGGCCATTCAAGGAGAGGCTCACGCCTTGGGAGGTCAACAAATCATTTCGGCACGCCAGTCCACCAACTGCGCTGACAAGATCTTGTCGGAATCTGTGGCTCTGCACCGACACACCTGGCTGAGGTTGTCAGACCTAACCTTTCAGGCCAAGACTGCAATTGAGGACATGCCCTTCGATGATTCTGGGCTCTTTAACAAGGAGACGGATGAGAAGTTGAACTTCATGAAGGCAGCGGCCAAGAAGCATGGCATGTCCTCATCCACCTTCCAGTATCCAAGGTGCCGGTACGGAGGCCAACGCCTCTGGTATCAGCCCTACCAGCAACAGGCCTACCAGCAACAAGAACAACAGATTCAGCCCCAAGGTCAGTCCCAACCGCCAACCCTCTCAGTCCTCCTCCTCCTCTTCGGGACATCGTCAACACCTGCTTTGGTACCGACAGGATTTTAGGAAGAAAACCTCTGATCCTGGCAAGAGGAGGTTATGAGATGGGGCAGCGCACTTGGATGACCCTCCCTTTGGGGACAGATTAGAGACCTATTATAACACCTAGGCCTCAATCACCCCTGACTCCTGGATCTTGGACATTGTTTGTAGGGGCTATGCCCTCGAGTTCGAGGAGTTCCCGACCACCGGAGCTGTCCTGTCCACCAGCCCCTCAGACATCCTACTCGATGAAGTACGCACCATGTTAGACAAAGGTACCATTAAGCCCGTAGATCCCTCTCGGGCCAGGCACTGTTTCTTCTCCCATTATTTTACCATTCCCAAGAAGGACTCAGGCATTAGACCCATCCTGGACTTGAGGGGCCTGAACTCTTATATTTGGTACCAACGCTTTCGCCTCTATTATGCCTCTGTTTTGACACTCTTACAGAGAGGATGCTGGTTCACGACCATCAATCTCCAGGACTTCCATATCAGCATCCACAGAGATTACAGGAGGTTCCTTGCATTTGCTGTCAGGACAGAGATCTACCAGTACAAGGTCCTTCTGTTCGGTCTCTCTATGGCACCAAGAGTCCTCACCAAATGCATGGCTCCAGTGGTGGCCTACCTCCATCAGCAGGGAATCATGGTCTTCCCATACTTGGATGACTGACTCTTCAACCAGTCAAAAACTGCAGTGGGACATCCACTTTGCCCTTTCTTTTTTGGACTCCCTCAGACTCATGGTCAACAAGGAGAAATCTCACTTGACCCCGACCAAGCGAGTCAAGTTCATCAGGGTGATTCTCAACTCCGAAGAGTCTAAGGCCTTCCTCCCTCAGGACAGGTTTCAGGTAGCACTGGGACATCTAGCGTCGACCACTTTTGTCACCCCATGGGTGAGACTGCGCCTCAGACCGATACATTCCTCGTGCCTGTCTGTCTTCAATCGCGTGTGCGATCATCCCTCCAAATGGCTCACGGTACCGAGACCCATAGCCAGATCATTGTGTTGGTGGCTTGAGCCCTGCAACATCTGTATCAGGATGCCCTTCTTGATCCCTCAACCAGAAATCAACTTAACAACAGATGCATCCCTAGAGGGATGGAGAGCAGACACACAGGATCTAACTGTCAAGGGCCAATGGTCCTCGTTGGAGAAGGAACTCCACATCAACGTCCTCAAAATGTTAGCTGTGGAGAAGGCTCTCCAGGCATTCCAGACTATACTGTTGGGCAAGGTGGTCCTCCTCCTGACGGACACCACCACCAATCATGTTCTGCTTGAACAAGCAAGGAGGCTCAAGGTCCCAGATACTTTTACAGATCACAATCCGCATCTGGAACTGGTGCATCGACAAAAAGATACTACTGCAGTCAGTGCACCTGCTGGGAGAGGACAACGACCTGGCAGACAGACTCAGCAGGTCCTCCAATCCCTGCCATGAGTGGCACCTCCACCCAGAGACAGTCTCCAACCTCTTTTCTATTTGGGGCAGTTCTGCTCTCGGGTTCCAGCTACAAGGTCGCGAGGAGATGCCTTCCGGTTCAAGTGGTCCAGGAGGATGTTCTACACCTTTCCCCCATTCCCACTGATCATGAAGGTCATTGCCGAAATGAGGACAGACGGAACGGATGCCATCCTCATCACTCCGTGGTGGCAGAGACAGCTGTGGTTTGCTCCTCTGCTCCATCTTGCTCGGGAGCAATACCTCCACCTTGAGTTCTGTCTCGACCTCCTCTCGATGTACAATGGTCGGATTCGACACCCAGACATGGACTCCCTTCCTCTATTGGCATGGAGAATCCATCCATGACAACATTACCTAATTCAGTACAGAGGGTGATTCAGGCTGCACAGAAGCCCTCCACCAGAAAATCTTATGTGCTCAAATGGAACAAGTTCCTGGACTTTTTGTCAGTGAGGAACCTGCCTCCATCCTGTGTCTCGGTACCGATGGTTCTGGAATTCCTGATGTCTCTGGTCGACTCAAGGTTATACCTTAACTCTGTCAAGTGCTACTTGTCTGCCATTTGCTCACACGATCAGCTCAAAGGCAGGCCTTCCTTCTTCGTGGATCCGTTGGTGAAGAGATTCCTCAAGGGACTTAACAACCTCCATCCTCCATCCTCAGTACCGACCCCAGCATGGAGTCTGGACTTGGTGCTTGCTCATCACCAAGCCTTTTGAGCCTTTGACTACCACGGATTTAAGATTGCTGACCTGGAAAACAGTTTTCTTAGTGGCCATCACCTCTGCACGCTGAGCAGGCGAACTTGGTGCTTTGCGGATGGATCAGCCTTACCTTCGCTTCCATAGGGACAAGGTGGTCCTCCATACTGACATCACGTTTCTGCCTGTAGTGTCGGCCTTCCATATCAACCAGGACATTGTGCTACCCATCCTGGCCCTGAACCTGACTACTGATACTGATACACAAAAGGGAATTTTAGCAGGTGTTGCTTGTGACCTGGTTGTGTGACAAACAGCACCTGCTGAAATTTCCAGTTCTATACACAGCCGTTAAATGTACAGGAACAGTCTCCAATTTTTACTTTGGCAACCCTGTTTGTGGGGATGGTGGGAGTTACAGTCATCTGGACACATAAACTGAAGAGCACAACTGACAAGCAAAAAAAGGATCAGTGAATCCAGATGCTGGGAGTGTTGTTGTTTTTCAAATGCACCGTAATCAGTACAGTATCCCTTATCTTGGTAAATGTTTCTCAGCAGTGTGCCTCTGAAGAAGGGCTGCCTCTCCTCCACACCAAAAAGCATTTGGGAACTGGAATGAATTCCCTTTTAGGATTGGGAATTGTAGTCAGGAAGTCAGTGGGTTGGGAAAGTTGTTTTAAAAGCTCGGCTGGACCAATTATCTCCCAGTAGACATTTTTTAAAATCTGGAATTGTTCTGTTTTTCTGCTGCTTTTCTCCTTTTCTTGTTCCTGCCTCTTCTGTACTTTAATTTTCAGAATTCAAATACCTAGCCATGTTAGTCTGAAAAATCTGTATGCAAAGGGATCTTATGGCACTTCCGAATTAGGGCCTCGGCAGACGGCTAATTGAGCCGTCTTCCGGGCCCAGAAGAGGAGGGGCAGCCGCATGAGCGGCGCCCCTTCCTCTTCCTGAGGTCGCCCTCGGAGTCGCCAGCCCTCCGCACGGCCGGCGTTCCGGGGATGACCTCACGCCGCGGCGACCAGACGCGCCGCGGCGTTTGAATCAGGGAAAGTGCGCCCGCCGCTTTTAGGGCGCACTTTCCCTGACATCTAAAAGGAGCGCCAATTTGGTGCTCCTTTTAGAGTCGCCGGCGGAGTGGAGGCTGAGCTCCGCCGGCACTTCGGACCAGGGCGTCCCCGACGCCCTGGTCTGCAGAGGGGATTAGTCTCAAAGTGCTTCAAAATCCCTTCATTTAATTTTTAGAGTAAATGTCTCAGTATATTAAATAAACAATATAAACATAGATGTCCTAATCCATGGTGTAGTGGTTTGAGTGTTCGACTAGGACTCTGGAGACCAGGTTTCAAATCCTGGCTCAGCCATGTAAATCTACTGAGTGACCTTGGGCATGTCACACTCTCTCAGCCTCAGAGGATGGCAAAGGCAAACTCCCTCTGAAGAAACTTTCCAGGAAAACCCCATGATAGGGTTGCCTAGAGTTGCCATAAGTTGGAAACAACTTAAAGGCACATAACAACAACAAATAGACAGATGCACACTTGTATGATCATTAATTTATTCACCAATGTTTAAATTTGCATGTGAGGAAAAAATGGCTCTCAAGATGATACTGTATATGAGGGGTGGAGGTTTGGTCCCAATATGAGTTGTAGAAAATGCATCCCTTCTTTGCAGGGCAAATCAAGATATTTTGCTGCCTGAAGCAAAGCAGAAAAAAATCCTGCCTCCCTATACAATTAGTTCCCAGGGAAGCACCAGCATTTTCAAGTCAGCACTTGGTATTTTGTTGCCACTAAGCTAGAGATGGGAATTGGCAGATGCTGTTGGACTGCAACTCCCGATAGTCCTAGCCAGCATGGCCAATGGTGGAGAATCTGAAAGCTGCACTTCAACGATGCCTGGAGGTGTGCATAGTTCCTATCTCTAAACAAAAGCATGTGTGGCCACAGCCATCTTTGCC
The DNA here is from genome assembly GCA_026167975.1 of Phrynosoma blainvillii. Classification (NCBI taxonomy): domain Eukaryota; kingdom Metazoa; phylum Chordata; class Lepidosauria; order Squamata; family Phrynosomatidae; genus Phrynosoma; species Phrynosoma blainvillii. The sequence goes on from JANUYF010000002.1 coordinate 385,515,028, forward strand.
TTCTTCAGAAATTAGGACTGTTGGTGTGCTAGTATAAGCTGGACAAAACACCAGAGAGGAACATCAGATGAGTCTGGTCTCAGTTCATGCATTTTGGAAATTGCTCAAACTCCTTGGCTTAATAATCCATTTTGTTCTGGAAGGCACAGTCTAGATAGCTACCAAAAACATACTTAAGGCTTACTTGCAGTGCAACTACACTCGTCCCTCCATTTTCGCAGACTTTGGGTCCGAGGTTTCGGTCCTTCACAGACTGGCATACTGGGAGGGTTAAAATGGTGCGTGTGCGGAAGTGCACAGCCATTCAAGTCTATGAGGCTTGAATATTTGCGGATTTAATAATAATAATAATAATAATAATAATAATAAAATTTATTTATACCCCGCCCAATGGTGAACCAATCTGGGCGGCTTAAAATTTAAAACAGAGCATCCACAAACATACTACGCAACATACCCCCCTCCCCCCCTTAAAACAGTATTAAGTCAAACAATATAAAACAACAAGTCAATTTAAAAATTTAAATTTAAATTTAAAATATAAATTTATAAAGATTCAAAGGTTAACCCTCCTATCCCAAAGGTCCAAAAAGCCTGGTCGACATTCCTCCCATCAATTTGATGGGGCCACGTGAGGATCGTCTCTGAGGTGGGATAACTAATCTGATGTAACTAATCTGGGAAGGCCTGCCGGAAGAGATCCGTCTTGACAGCCTTTTTAAAGCTGTCTAAAGATGTTAATAGACGGATCTCGTCCGGCAGGCCGTTCCAAAGCTTAGGGGCGACAACAGAAAATGCCCCCCGGGAGGTAGCCACAAGCCTCGATTTCTGAGGCTGTAGCAGTTTCCTCCCGGAGGACCGAAGAGCACGAGGAGGACTATACAGGAGCAGGCGGTCCCTGAGATAGCTTGGACCCAAGCCATTTAGGGCTTTAAAGGTAATAACCAACACCTTGTATCTGGCTTGGAAGCTGATAGGCAGCCAGTGGAGGGACCTCAGAACCGGAGTAATGTGGTCCCTCCGAGATGTTCCCGAAACAAGCCTGGCTGCCATGTTCTGTACCAGCTGTAATTTCCGAACCAGGCATAAGGGTAGCCCCATGTAGAGTGCATTGCAGAAGTCTAGGCGTGAGGTTACCAACGCATGCACAACAGTCTCGAGATCCCTTACTTCCAGAAAAGGGCGCAGCTGGCGTATCAGCTGAAGCTGATAACAGGCGCTCCTGACCGTCGCATTAACCTGATTTGTCATCAGGAGCGACGAGTCAAGGAGCACCCCCAGACTGCGAACACAGTCACTGGAGGAGAGTGTGACCCCATCCAGGACTGGAGGTTGCAACCCAATTCTTGGTTTCGGGGCCGCTACCGTGAGCACCTCCGTCTTGTCTGGATTCAATTTCAATCTGTTTTTCCTCATCCAGCCCATTACCGCCCCAAGACATTCATTGAGAGAGGAGATGCCATTGGAATTCGAGACCGACGAACGAGATATGGAGAAATAGATTTGGGTGTCATCAGCGTACTGATAACACCCAGCACCATAACTCCGAATTATCTCACCCAGCGGCTTCATATAGATGTTAAACAACATCGGGGACAAAATAGCTCCCTGAGGGACCCCACAAGTGAGGTCTCTCTTATTGGAGCTACAGTCCCTGAGCAGCACCCTCTGGGACCGACCCGAGAGGAAGGACCTTAACCACTGCAAAGCAGTGCCCCCGATGCCTAACCCCCTCAGGCGGCCCAAGAGGATGCCATGATCTAATGTATCGAAAGCCGCTGAGAGGTCTAAGAGCACCAACAGGGTCACACTACCCCTGTCGATGCTCAGACGCAGATCGTCGGTCAGGGCAACCATGGCAGTCTCAACCCCAAATCCTGCCCTGAAGCCGGTTTGAAATGGGTCTAGATAATCGGTTTCATCCAAGACTGCCTCGAGCTGAAGAGCAACTGCTCTCTCGATCACCTTGCTCAAGAATGGCACCAATGACACAGGCCTATAGTTCTTCATGTCCAGGGGGTCCAGGGAAGGCTTTTTCAGAAGCGGCTTAACCGCCGCTTCCTTTAAACATGATGGAACATGTCCTTCCCTGAAGGACGCATTGATGATATCCGTAAGGAATGTCATCAATGCATCCCCCTCCCGGATGGCCAGCCAAGATGGGCAAGGGTCGAGAGGGCAAGTCGTCTTCCTCACCTTACCAAGCAGCTTGTCCACGTCCTCGGTACTCACAGATTGCCACTGATCCAGTAAAACTACATCGGCGGAGTCGGTGGACACCTCGCCTATAGACTCTGTCCCAATAGTCGCGTCAAGGTCGGCTCTTATCTGAGAGATTTTATTTGCAAAGTAGTTGTTAAATGCGTCGCAGCAGGCCGTTGTCGGGTTAAGAAAGGGATTTGGCGCAGGGGGCACCTGCGTCATCTCCCTCACCACCCTAAACAGCTCTGCTGGACGAGACTCTGCAGACGCAATGCGTGCAGAGGAAAAAGCTTCCCTCGCTGCACGCAGTGCCTCCCGATAGGAACAAAGAAAGTTCCTATGGCGAGTTCTGTCAGATAAGAGTCGAGTTTTCCGCCACTTGCACTCTAGCCGTTGGCCATACCGCTTCATCCTCCTAAGTTCAGGTGTATACCAAGGCTTACGATTTGGAGCGGGATGGCAAGGGCGCTTGGGAGCGATCGTGTCGATGGCCCTGGTAAGATCACTATTCCAAGTGTCAACCAGAGCCTCGACAGGGTCACCGGCATTCCGAACCATTAATCCCTCTAAGGCTTTCCGGAATCCAATTGGCTCCATCAGCCTTCGAGGGCGGACCATTCTAATAGGTCCACCACCCCCGGCGGGGCAGGTATTGGCTCTAAGTTCCAACTTGACCAGGAAATGATCCGTCCATGACAATGCGGAGGTGTTCACAACCTCCGCCCACGGATATTCCTGTTCCATACTAAAGACCGCATCGAGGGTATGACCAGCACAATGTGTGGGCCCGTTGACCAACTGGGATAGGTCCATGTTTGTCATGGAGTCCATGAACTCCCGAGCCGCACCTGTTAAGCTGGTCTCAAGCGGAATGTTGAAGTCTCCCAGAACCAGAAGTCTGGGAGACTCCAGCAATAGCTCGGAGACCAGCTGTGTCAGCTCGGTCAGGGAGTCTGCTAGACAACGGGGTGGCCGGTAGACTAGCAAAATCCCCAAACTATCCCTGGTCTTCAGGCTGAGGTACATACACTCGATGTGGACCGTGTTCCGGATAGGTATCCTGGTCAAGATCAAGGTGCTCTTATGAACTAGAGCCACACCGCACCCCCCCCCCGCCCACTTCCCCTCACCTGCTCACTAACAGAGTACCCGGCTGGGAGGGCCTGCGCCCAGATGGCAGCACTTTCCTCTCCCAGCCAGGTCTCTGTAAAACAAGCCAGGTCGGCATCCTCATCCAGGAGGAGGTCCTGGATGATATGTGTCTTATTTTTCACCGACCTGGCATTGCAAAGGAGCAGAGTGAGGCTCTGTGGAATGGAAGGTCTACTCCCCAAACCATTCTGGGAAACAGAGGGGACTGAAGGCGGGATAGCTACTAAACAGCGATCCCGCCTTCTTTTGTAACATTTGTCCACTCTGTAGCCACCATATCTCCCGTTCCCCAACGCTACCTCGATAACCGCCCCTGTTTCACTTCCCACCCCAGAAACCGCAGCCAGTTCTTCTCTGCAGGCTGAATATAGAATAATAATAGATTCAAAGGGTCAACTTCTGCCTCTACTGGTGGCTCTATGTCCCTTCAACCCAAGGTCCTTCTTCCAGCTCTACCAGGGCAAAGAGTCACCGCTACCGGACTAGCGGCAAGTCCCAGGCTGGTGGGAGATTAAGGCTAAAGGGCAAAAGGAAAGCCTCTCTAAATCTGGGTCCCTTCCATCAGCCCCCGCCAGAGCCCTCCGGAGCAGTCCCAGGCAGATGGCAAATTTGGGCTAAAGGAGAGCCCCTCTAAGCCCATGTCCCTTCCTTCAGCCCCCGCCGGTCAAGGAAGTGGCCAGATCTTCCTGCAGGGCTGCTCTGCCGCGGGGCCACGCCCCCAACGCCGCCGGTGCTCCCAGGTGGCAAGAGAGAGAGGGAGCCGGGTGTTCCGAGGGCTAACGCCCCTCTCCGAGCGCAGAGCCTCCCGCCGCCACTGTTGCCGTGTCCTCCGCGGCCAGGTCTTCCTGCAGGGCTATTTGAGTCCTGCTCTGCCGTGGGGCCACGCCCCCAACGCTGCCGGTGCTCCCAGTGCCCCCAACTGGGGGGGGGGAGTCCAAAAATGGAGGGACAACTGTATAAGTAACATGTTGACATATTTATTTATGGTTTATTTACATTTGTACTGAACCTTTGCACTAAAAATAGTGCTCAAGGCAGCCTAGATCATAAAAGACAAATTAAGCCATATACGTAACTGTTAAAATTGTTAGTTTTAAAAAATAAGTAAACAATAAAACAGTTGAAACAAATAAATATCAAAATAAGTTTTCCACAGATCAGCATGGGAGACAGCTCTTTTCCACAAGCCCATTCAGCAAACCTACCTACATATCAAGAGGGTGTCCCCTGAACATGTTAACAGGTTCATAACAACACAGAAGATCCTTTAGAATTTTTCAATTTTTTTGTCCTTCAAAGATTTTGGACTTCAAGTCCCAGAAATCCCTGGACATTGCCCAAGTTGGCTGGGGCTTCTGGGAACTAATCCAAAACACCTGAAGGACCAAAGTTTGAGAACCACTGCCTTAGCTACTTTGACTCTAAGCCAGATAGGTCTGTAAAAAAAAAAAAAAGCCAACATATTGAATTGAGAATGGGAAAACAATTAGCAGCCGCTGTAGGTCTTTCGGTGTTACAGTCGTCTGACATTTTAAATACACACTAGAAGCTTAGCTCTTGCATTTTGCACTATCCGAATCTCCCAGAAATCTCCAGGATAGCCCCAGACAGAATGCATTAAAGTGACCAAGATGTGATGTAAAACTAAGGAATGAATGACAGTTAATGACACTTTAAGAGAATTTATAGCTGAATCATTGTCCTTCTTTGTGTGTTATCCCCTTTATAGTAGGGGTAGCACCCACACACAATTGGGAACTTTTGGGTAACTTAAAATCTTAAGATCGCTCCACTGGCTGCCTATTAGTTTCCAGGTGCAGTACAAGGTGTTGGTCATCACTTTTAAAGCCCTAAATGGCTTGGGTCCAATCTATCTTCGGGACCGCCTCCTTCCATATAATCCACCTCACGCACTCAGGTCCTCTGGGAAGAACTTGTTGCAACCTAAAAAACTAGATTGTCTGCAACTGCCCAGAGGACCTTTTTGGCTACCACTTCCAGATTATGGAACGGCCTGCCGGATGAGATCCGTCATATGACCACCTTAAACAGCTTTTAAAAAGCTGTTAAGATGGATCTCTCCCGGCAGGCCTTTCCCGAGTAGCCACCAAAAAAGTTGTGCTTGTTACACACCTGACTTCTGTTACAGCTATTTTATTTGTTACTTGCTGTTTATTTGTTATTTTAAAGTATGATTTAAACTATGATTGTTTAGTTGCATTTTAAGGAGGTTGGACTGTTGGGAGACAGATTTTATGTTTTATCGTGGAAGCCACCCCGGTTATGTTACACAGAGAGGTAGGATATAAATTATTATTATTATTATTATTATTATTATTATTATTATTATTGAATCACAAGGTTTGTAGAAGTACAAAAACCTAGAAGTTAGGGACAGAATCCTGAAGACAGTCCAATAAAGACTGAGCATGTTCAAGAATGATAACTTTTGGGAGAGGTGTCACAATGAGGAGATAGGAAATTAAATGGGAAGGATAAAGGAATGTGTTGCCCTGCAGCATTTTTTGCCACTTACTATTCTCTGTCGTTGTTCAAAAAGGCAGTGACCCAGTGCAAGAGAGAGAAGACAATCAATTGGAAACACCTGAGCCAGAAGAGGGAGCAGCGTTTAGAAAAATAGGAGAAAATTCTCTTTGTGCTGGTAAGATGGAAGAGATGCCCAGAATCCTTCAAGGTGCAGAAGGTCCCCAGGAAGCTGTTCATGGGAAACCAGTGAAGAAGAATCCATACAAATGTGTGCACTGTGGACAAGGTTTCCATAAGAGGTCACAGTTGGTTATTCATGAAAGGAGTCACACTAGAGAGAAGCTGTATGCTTGTTCTGAGCGTGGGCAGTGTTTTTCTTCCCATCCAGATCATCTCAGTGATGAGGCAAGCCATGAAGGGGAGAAACCATACCAGTGCTTGGATTGTGGGAAAAGTTTCCGTGAAAAAGCATATGTTATTCACCACAAGAGAATCCACACAGGAGAGAGGCCCTACACATGTTCTGAGTGTGGGAAGAGCTTCTTTCGCAGAGGATCCCTCATTTTGCATGAGAGAATGCACACAGGAGAGAAATTGTACAGATGCCTGGACTGTGGGAAATGCTTCAACCGGAAGCCGCACCTTGTTGTACATAGGAGAATTCACACAGGGGAAAAACCATATGAATGTTCGGATTGTGGGAAGAACTTCACTGTCAAATCTGCTCTTAATGTGCACATGAGGACTCATTCTGAAGAGAAACCTTACCAGTGCTCAGATTGTGGGAAGAGCTTCCGTGAGAAAGGAACCCTCAATATACACAAGCAAAGCCATACATCAGAGAAACCATTCCAGTGCTCCGAGTGTGGGAAGTGTTTCCGTTACAAGGCCTCTTTTAGGAGGCACAAAAAGTCTCATGCAGTAGGACCAGTCCTGAAATCCTATGACTGTCCTGACTGTGGGAAAAGCTTTGGCCGCAAAGATTACCTTATCACACACCGGAGAATCCACACAGGGGAGAAGCCTTACATGTGCTCAGTGTGTGGGAAAAGCTTCAATCATGGTGCAACTCTTGTCACTCATAAGAGGACTCATACAGGAGAGAAACCTTATGAATGTTCTGAGTGTGAGAAAAGCTTCAAGCAGATTTCAGGCCTTATTACACATCGGAGAACTCACACAGGAGAAAAGCCATATGAGTGTTCTGACTGTGGTAAACGCTTCATCCTGAAATCATATCTTGATGTACATAAGAGAATTCATACTGGAGAGAGGCCTTATCAGTGCTCACACTGTGGGAAGGGATTCTCGTGTTCCTCTTATCTTTTGCGGCATGAGAAGACCCACACAGGGGAGCGATCACACACATGCTCTGACTGTGGGCAAAGCTTCCATTGGAAACGTTCCCTCATCATGCACATGAGAAAACATACAGGGGAGCAGAATCTCCATGAATGTGCCATCTGTGGCAAAAGCTTCAGTTGGTCATCAGCCTTGAATGTCCACATGAGGACTCACACAGGGGAGAAGCCTTACATGTGTTCTGAATGTGGGAAAACCTTCAGCGGGAAATGGATCCTTATTCAGCACAAGAGGACCCACACGGGCGAAAAACCCTATGACTGCCCCGAGTGTGGGAAAAGCTTCCATGCAAAGTCATCCCTCTTAGCACACAAACGAACCCACACGGGAGAGAAACCTCACGAGTGCCCTGAGTGTGGGAAGAGCTATAGTGTGAAAGCCAATTTTGTGGCACACATGAGGACCCACACAGGGGAGAAGCCCTATGACTGCTCTGAGTGTGGGAAAAGTTTCTATAAGAAAGACCGTCTCATGACACACAAGAGGACCCACACGGGAGAGAAACCCTACCAGTGCTCTGAGTGTGGGAAAGGGTTCAATTGGAAAGTTGGTCTGATCAACCACATGAGGATTCACACCGGGGAGAAGCCATATGCCTGTGCCGAGTGTGGGAAGTGCTTCCATAAAAAAGACCACCTAGCTCGGCATGAGATCATCCACACGGGAGAGAAGCCATACGCCTGCTTTGACTGTGGCAAGAGCTTTAATCAGAAAGTTGCCCTGATAGTGCACATGAGGACTCACACAGGAGAGAAGCCGTATAAATGTTCTGAGTGCGGGAAGAGCTTCAGTTGGAAGAAATCCCTGATCACGCACAGTGCTGCTCACACAGGGAAGAAACCCTATCAATGCTCTGAGTGTACAGAAAGCTTCAGCCGACGTTCTCAACTGACAGAACATGAAAGTACTCACACAGGTGAGTGAAGCAACATGGAAAACTTGGTTCAGAAAGGGGAAATGGGAGGAGAGGTTTTTGGAGAATGGACCTAGTTCAGCAGGGAGGCACCTGCTGTGCATACAGAAGGCCCAAGATTCAGTTCCCATCTTCCCCAGTTATAAAGCTCTCTGATAGCAGCAGGGTTGACACCAATTCTTTGGCTTCCTTAAGTAGCTAGCAGGGCCCTAGAAGCCTGGCAGGGCCAGAGGCTGGGGATGTAACCTTTTGGGACAACAGTTCCCATGGTGGGGAGCCATGTTGACTGGGGGATTCTGGGGAAAGAAAAAAGATTTCCGAGCTCTGGGCAGGGCCCACTGTTGGTGCTCATCTTGTAATTCCTCCCAAGTCAGCCTGAGGCTTGGAGCAGCACCAAGTGGCTGGAGTCTAGCTTCCATTTTAATTATCAATTATGGATCTGATGTACAATGTACTAAGGCATTGTGGAAAATTGAAATGGTGCTCCTCAGTCATCCAGTGATGCTGGTGGTGGCTGCTGTCACTACAACAAAGAAGGGAATCCACTGTCCTGTATTTGTCCTGTAGTCAGTAGCGGGGCTTTGGAAGGACTCTAACCCTAAAACCCATATGTAGCTGTTGACCCATACTTTAAGAAAAGCTTAAGAAAAGCTTAGAGCTCCAGCTGAAGCCAACTAAAGGTCAGGCTAATCCAAATTCTTTTTTCACAATGTCCAGCCAGATGCCTCCAAAAAACCAGGAGCAGAATATAGAGGCATCACCTCTTCCATTTGATCTCCTCACCACCACAGCAGCAAGTGAGGTTGCTCTCACTTGGGCTGTACAGATTCCCCCATAGCCATTGTAACCAGGGATGCTGTAAGATTTCCAGCAATTTGGAAGTCCAGCCATACTGTCAAGCAAACATAACCCACCCATTCCTGTAATAAGATCTGAGAAAGGTCAACTAAGACCATTGTAACAGTATGATTCTGTGCATAGTCTTATATAAAAGTTCTCTTCTTACATAGTTTTTAGAAATTATTTTGAGTCAGGAAATAATATTTTTTTCAAATTTTCTGGAAAAATGTTTGCGGGGGAAAGAGAGCAAAAACACAAGTTTCTTCACACACAAGTTGTTCTTATTTGTTTCCAGGCTTCACATCTCTGATCATGACTAGGAGTAAGAGGTAGACCTCCTCTCCGTGGATTTGCCTTATCCCCTTATAGAACTATCTTAATTTTGGTTCACCATCACATCATCTTTTTTGCAGTAACCTCCATGCATTGACATAATGTTCTACAGAATAAACCTTTTCTGTTTGCTCCTTTGGGTCTACAGCCCACTCATTTCATTGGAAGACTACCAGGCTGTAGACTTACATGCATGGAAGAGTGACATCTCTCAACCAGTTTTTCCACACCAGTGGATGGAAATCTCCTATTGTGTCCCCAGAAGAGTCTAGGGGTGTATCTGTGTGTGGGTGTGTTTGTTTTAGAACTAAAATTCACCCCAGGACTTTCCTATCTTTTAGGTTTTGTTGCTGTCTCTTCAGAACTCACTGTGGAAGAAATCAGCACAGCTGTGGTAAGGGAAAACGCTTGTGATTTTTTGCCTTGGCAACAGAAATGGTCTCTTAGGGGCAAAACAGACCACCCTGAAGGAGCGGGTCTACACTACCCCTTTGCTTGCCAGATCAGAGCTGCAGCAACCACACACTGCAGCCCCAATCCAGTAGTTTTCTGTCCCAAGAAAAAGCAGAGTCCCTATACTTGCTTATTTATTTATTGGATTTATATCCCTCCTTTCTCCCAAAATGGGCTACAAGGCAACTCAGAAGGAAGTCCCATTGTATTTAGTGGTGCTTTCTTGTTTGGTAAATTTTGCATTTTTCTTCCCCTATTTTGGTAGTCAATCCCTCCCTGGATTCCAGGGAAGAACAGTAGTCCCAGGAACTACTAAAGTTACCCACTTGACCTAAGTCTAATCTTTTAGTCAGTATGTCAGGTCTGAATTCACAGACAGCTTGACACTTCATAAGAAGTGCTAAAGAATAACTTGAGGTTTTTTTTGGGGGGGGGGGGGAGTTTGACCTTCATGGATGGCCATATGACACTGGTGCTTTAACATCTGCACTCACCTCCAGTCCTTTCCAAGTGCCGTTCACTTTTTAAAGCCCCAAACTGGCTAGTTTACTTGAAGGATTCATAAAAAGATTTCCCTGGACCGCATTCCAATGATACCATTCTTTCCTGCTCCTAGTGTCCAGACTGACAGACAGACAAATGGTGGTGGTGCCTGTGCTCGGGGCGCATTTTGTACTTCTTGCCCTGGGTCACTAAGTTAAGTCCCGTTACTCAGTAGCTGTGTGAGTTGTTTGGCACAGCAGCACAACACCTACTGGCCTCAATCTTACATCCTCTTGGCATGGCGTAACTATTTCTATGCAGACCTATGCTATGTCGAGCTACTTTGCAACAGTCAGTTCTTCCTACAGAGGCTACTGAGTAATGGGATTTAACTTAGTGACTGGGAGCAGGACAGAATGGTACCACTGGATCGCAGTCCAGGGTTGCCTTACCGTGTCCAGTAATAACTATACCTCCTTTTAACAGAAAAGTGAAATATGGCATTTAAAGTTTTCTCATTCTAATCCTCTTTTTATTGTTCCAGATGAGCTTGGATTGCAATGCAATCATTTTGACCACTGCGGTGTAGAGCAGAATCCCCTGCAAACTAAACTTGGGTAAGAGGAGCAAGACTTAACCATGGTGCTACAGGCAAGAGTCTTAGGCCAAGGCCCCAGGCATGAGAGGATGGAAGCAGTAAACTCCCAGCTGTTCTGAACTCCCCAGCCATTCATTTTTTGTTGTTGGAGAGAGTTGTGCATGCCACACAATGGCTACAATACTGTTTGCACACACTTGCATAGACAGTGGTGACAGGAAAGAGAAGGCTGCGAAGGCTGTGGACATGGTGGAAGACAGATGAAGCATTAGGTATAATAGGTTGTTCAGGCCTGGTAGAATTTGGCTCCCCCACTCCACCATCATTGCACAACTCTGGAAAAAGTGGAGTAGCCAAAACGGTGGGCCAAGAGGATTCCTGCCAAACTATTCTGGGCCTCCAAAGCCCTCTCCCTCTGGTGTGGTGGTGAGCACTGTCCCATAACCAGTGATGAAGCAAAAATTTACCTGCCAGCCCAGTCAGCTTCTGTATGTGAAATGGGGGAGCAGCTGCCATCTTGTTATCCACATCAAGCTTGTCCTGACTGGGAGAATGGTCTTTCTGTTTCAACACTTACAGAGATTAATCACCTAACCCTCTTTGCAAAGCCATTTTCACAATGATCCTGCCGCCAAGGAGTCTCTGTGGGTAAAGGCCACAGGGCCAGATGAAAACATGCCAAAGGGGGGGGGGGAACTGTGCCAACAGTAGAGATCTCATAGCATTACACTCAAAATTATTTTGGCAGAAAATGTAATGCCTGAAACGATGTATCATTGAAACAAACTGTAATACAGGTTGAATCTACCTTATCCAAAATGCTTGGGACCAGAAATACAGTCACCCCTCCATTCTTGCGGACTTGAGATATGTGTCCCTTGCTTATGCGCAACGGGTGAATGGAGGGGACTAAAATGGGGTGCACACCTGCAGCGTTGCACCTCCATTCAAGCCAATGGGGCTTGAATACACGTGATTTTCCATTTTCGCGGGGGGGGGGTCTGGAATGGATCCACGTAAGAACAGAGGGCAGACTGTATTTGGGTGTTTTTTTTTTAATTTTGGAATACCTGTATTTGCACATACAGTCGCCCCTCCGTTTTTGTGAGGGATCAATTCCAGACCCACCCACCCCCATGAAAACGAAAACTCACTGATATTCAAGCCCCCTTGATTAAAATGGTGTACGGCCCTGCGCGTGCGCCACAGGGCCACACACCATTTTAGGCAGTGGGCCTTGCCATTCCGTAAATGACCAAGACTGTGGACTCAAAAGTCCGCGAAAACGGAGGGGTGACTTTACATACATAATGACCTATCTTGGAGATGGGACCCAAGTCTAAATACATAATTCATTTATGTTTCATATATACCTTATAGACTATGGACATCACCTGAAGGTAATTTTATATAATATTTTAATAAGGACAATGTCAACATGGAGTCACCCCTCCATTCTTGCGGACTTGAGATCCTGACCCACTACACACAATTTCAACACAATCTGACCCCTTCCTCAGGGGAACATCCTACACTCTGATCAGTGTACTACTCATCTACTACTCATGGGTTCTCATGCTAACCGCATCTGCAGGAGCCAACATTATTTTTTAGTTTCTTCCATTAAACTCCTGTTCTCCTGTCTGTCCCTGCCTTCCACTCCTACCAAAAGCATCTGACGAAATAGACTGGAGTCTACGAAACATCATGCTGAAAACTTAATTTTTTTTCAGTTGGTCTCTAAGGTGCTACAAAATCTCTCTTAACACTGCATTAAACAAAGTTTGAACCATCAGAAAGAAAAGGTGTCACTATCTCAGCCACTCATGAAAAAAAGTTTTGGTTTTTGAAATATTTTGGATTTTGGAATTCCAGTTAAGGGAAAATCAACCTGTCCTCCAAAATATATTGTTTTCTAACAAATTGGAAAGTTTTTTTTTATGTTGTTGGGTTTTGAGGGAAGGTATTTTAGTGGCTTGCTTGCTTGTTTGTTTGGACACTTGGTATGCCAAGTTCCCTCAAAATTTGACGCCCTTTGCTGTAGTTTACTTGGCTTAACATACAAATCCAGCCCAAGTGCTGTGGCTTTTGTTTTTAGCTTTGGGAATTCACACAGCTGTGAAATGCTGCTGTAGAATGTGCTAGAAATCGGTTGCTTCATTTTGTCTAAAAGGATTTTTGCAAATATTTCCAGATCTTGCTTGCTGTAAGCAAGAGCCACTTTGAAATGGATCTTTGTGAGGACACTAATGGTCATCTTACCTTGGGCTCCTTTACAGGATTCTGGAATCTCATCCACTTGCTGAACCTGATGAAAGGCTTTTGCCTAAACCACCATCAGCATCTCTATAAGCAATGTCAAGTCTGAAATTTGTCCACTTCTGTGGCTCAGTTACTTCTCAAAATTACTGCAACTCCTCTTAAATTATTTTCTCACAAAATTCCCATTATTCATTGCAAAACCTTCCTTTGATTTTGAGATGTATGTATGAACCGTAGTCTTCACTTCCATTTTTTTGAAGAATGTAACTTGAATAAAATTAATTAGAAATAAGCATTCTATCTCTTTGCTTTGTTCAAATGACTTTTTCGTGTTCACAGGCTGCTGTAGCATTTGTTTTGCCTTGCCTACTCTGTCTGGGATGTGCATAAACTAGTTGTAACCGTTTCAATCATTTCCGTTATGAGAAAAGAAAAATGAAATCACTTTTTGAATCTATAATATATGTGTGCGTGTGTGTGTAATTAAAGGGGTGTATTTTGGAATGATAACTGTCACTAATGTCCTTAATTTTCCCAAACTCTTCCTTATACAGTGGGCACTGGGGTTTGGTTCCCTGTGGATACCAAGATCCATGGATACTTAAGTCCCATAATATACAATGGGGTAGTAAAAGGGTGTCTCTTATATGAAATGGCAAAATCAAGACTTCCTTTTTGGATTTTTAAAAAACATTTTCAAGCTATGGATGGTTGGATCTCTGGATGCAGAATCTGTGGATATGAAGGACCAGCTGTACAGTAATCTAAGGTGGGCATCAAGTTTGCAGAAATCTAACATGGCAGTCAGTACTGACGGGGCTCTGTTTAAGCTTCCCAATCCCTCCCCACTGATATTTTCAGGATTGCAAAGGAGAGAGTCTTTAACTTTGGCCTCAAGTGTGATTCTGCTTAGGATCCATGAGAAGGGGGGGGAGTGTGTGTGTAGTTGCTGTTCCTATATATGAATTTGAAGCTAAAATGTTTCACCAGTGTTCATGCCATAGACCTCCACAAATACCAGAGAAGAAAGATGAAAGAGACCAGCTGAGTTGGTATATGGGAGCTTTCCCAGGATCTCTCCTTCACAACGAATTTGTGACCTCTTGGATCAGAAAGGCTAAGCTTCTCCAGGCTTAGCTGTTGTACTGCATGGCAAAACTTGTTGCATAAGGAGATACTGGGTGCTTCCTTACACAACATCAGAGGAGATAGTTGGCTAACTATGGTTTATGCTAGTACAGTGGTTCCCAACCTCTGGTCCTTCATTTGTTTTGGACTTCAGATCCCAGAAATCCCAGCCAACTTGACCAGCAGTAGGAATGATGGGATCTGAAGTACAAAATATCTGGAGGACCAAAGGTTGGGAACCAGTGGACTAATGTTCAGTTTCAAGACTAGAACATATGTGTTCTCATCCCACCTATTGAGAATCCCATCCATGTATAGATAGCCCCATTCAGTTCTGCACAGATTATTGTCATCTCCAGACCTGGCTCCAGACTGGAGACCAATGGTTGAGAACGAAAAGGAAGTAGATTTGGGGTCATCATTAGATAATGGCATGAACTGGTTAGCAGGAGGACAAGCTGCCCTTAAAGGTGGCAGAGTCTCCTTGGTCGTGGTGGTGTGTGCCTTCGAGCATGAATGTTTGTTTCTTTCCTTTGTGTCAATCTTTTAGGTCATGAGACCATTGGTACCTATTCACTGCAGCAAATAAAACTACAAAAGGGCTATTCAACAGAGGAACACTCTTCCCTCAGAGAGTAGTGGAGTCTTTTCTTTGGAAGTTTTTAAACAGGCTGGATGGCCATCTATCGAGTATGCTTTGAGTGTGAGAGTTCCTGCATGGCAGGAGGGTTGGACTGGATGGCCCTTGGGATCTCTTCCAACTCTATGATTCTAGGATTTTGTGAAATCCTCCTTGCCCCTGCTTATGAACTCATATTTTTATGGATATCATTGTTTCCCACTTATGGTGAACCCAGTGATGTAGACCTGAATTAACTGACCTGGACTTCACTTGCTCTCAAGTTGCTTCAGTGACTTGACTTGATTTGGCAGTAAATGATGTACTGATTGACTTGATGCAAGACTAGTGGGTTTTTTTAGCAGTCTAGCTGGTCAAACTTCATCCAAGAACCACAAACATGTTCAGCAATGAGTTTGAAGTGTGGGTTGAAGTCTACTCAGTAGCCTGTCCCTGATGCACAGAGGAAGAGCTTTCTAAAGCTTTTGAAAAACTTTAGAAGGATCCTTTCTCAAGCCCATTGCCTAATGCATTTGCTGTTCCCCTCTGAAAATCTCCTTAACTTTGTGCATGTATTGATTTTCTAGTTATTGAAATCCACCCCCTACATACACACCACTACCACCTCTTTTTTTTTATCTCAAAGGGGCGGGGTATAAATAAATTTTATTATTATTTTATTATTTTTTTGTTTTGTTAAAGTTGGCTCCCAGACTTGAGACTCGACTTGAAAGTATCTTGGAAGAACTTGAGACTTGGGAGTAAAAGACTTGAATGCATCATTGGGCAAACCTATCATGGGGTTTTCTTGGCAAGATTTGTTCAGAGGAGGTTTGCCATTGCCTTCCCCAGAGGCTGAGAGAATGTGACTTGCTCAAGGTCACCCAGTGGCTGGGAATCGAATCCTGGTTTCCGGAGTACTACACTGGCACACAGGCTCTCCTTGGCCAGAGGAATTTATGTAGGGGTAGGGAGGCCATCTGTCAAGCATGCTGCCATTGCAGATTTTTGCAGTGAGTGGAAGGTGGACTAGATGATCTCCAAGCCCTGATTCTTTGAACATTTTCTAACTTCATATATACATTGTGAGGCTCAGAAGTGGCCAGAACTAACCCAGAAAAGGAGCTCACTGATCCCATCAACTGAGCATGAAGCAGTAGGGAGGGAGGCAAGAGTTCAATTTCTTTCTGAAGAATCCCAGAAAGAAGTTCAGAAAGAAAGAGTCAAAAATAAACAATTCAGAATACAGTGGTCCCTCCACATTCGCTGGGGATAGGGGTGAAGGACCCCTGTGAATGTGGGAAAACCGCAGATTAAAAAACACTAATCTTTTCATCTGAGAGAACACTTCTCTAGGAATCTCCAGGTCCTCCAGTGCAACTCTGTGGTCAACATCTGCCAGAAGTTGATCATAGAATCATGCTGGAGGACCTACAAATACCTAGAGAAGTGCACAACTGTATGGTCAACATCTGGCAGAGTTGCACTGGAGGACCTAGAGATTCCTAGAGAGGACATATCACCGTAATCAAACCTGCATATAATCAAATCCGCACAAGTCAAAGCTGCAAAAGTGGAGGGCCAATTGTACCACCAACGGTTCAGGACATTGCAGGTCAAGAAATGATTCAGAGAGCTGGGAAAAATACAAAACAGGACAAGCAGAGTTATTATTTAGAGGGTGCAAAGCAAAGGCTGGATTGCCACCTCTGTCAGGGATGTAGCACCTGATTCATATCTCAGTAGGGGGTTCAACTAGATGACCTCTGAGTGTACTCCTATCTCTAGGACTCTATGGAGGACTTCCTTTATGAGACAGGAAGCATCTAGATTGGGGTGGACAAAGTGTAGCCCATGGGCCACATGTGGCCCCTAAATTCCAATTTATAGCTCCTGAATCTCACTTGGCAACACCAAAAGTCCTTGAACCCTTTAAAAATTGTTTAAAAAATATTTCCCAACACTTTTGGGAGTGATCATTTTGTCTGAAAACTGACCAAACCAGCTTAAAAATGGCCGCAACTCCAGCAGTTTACTTCTATCACTCCAAAGGTCTGGAAAAAAAACAAGCAAAGCAAAATTTTTATAATTTTGTAATTTTAGTTTGATTTTAATGTTTATTGATTTATTGTTTTAAACTGTCTTTATTTAATACTATTTTAAGGGGGGGAGGGGGGTTTTTTTTGTATATTATGTATAACACATGTCTTTTTTAATTGTAAGCCGCCCAGATTGGTTCGCCACAGGGCGGGGTAAAAATAAAATTTATTATTATTATTATTATAAAACAAAATCCTGTCTCAAATCGGCCAAAATGGCAGCTGGAAGTAATTTGACACCACTTTCTGTGCATCAAAATATGATGGCGAGATCTGCCTGGGAGGCTGAGGACAAGAGCAAAACTGGCCTCTACCCCCTTCTCAGTTGCCCAGATTTACAGTCTCCATCTATACTGCAGACATAATCCAGGTTGACACCACTTTAACTGCCACGGCTCAATGCCTATGGAAAGCTGATAATTGTAGTTTTGTGAGACATATAGTTTTCTGTCAGAGAGCTCTGGAGCCATAACAAACTACCATTCCCAGGATTCCACAGCATTGAGCCATGGCAGTTAAAAGTGGTGTTAACCTGGATTATTTCAGTAGTGCAGATGCAGTCGCAGTTGGGACTTCAGTGCTCAAGAGTCCTTCATCATTGGCCATGCAAGCTGAGCTTTTTGAGACTTAAGAGTTGGAAGTGAACCTATATTTTGTGCATTTTGGTCGGCCCAATATCTGTTTTGTGGATTTTGGATCATGTATTTTGCGTATTTTGGTTGGCCCAATATCTGTTTTGTGGATTTTGGATCATGTATTTTGCATATTTTGGTCGGCCCAATATCTGTTTTCTGGATTTTGGATCATGTATTTTGCGTATTTTGGTTGGCCCAATATCTGTTTTCTGGATTTTGGATCATGTATTTTGCATATTTTGGTTGGCCCAATATCTGTTTTCTGGATTTTGGATATTCTTGTACAGTTGTGGCTTTGACTTTTGAGGCTTTGATTACGGTATTTGTGGTTTTGATCAATATGTCCTCTCTAGGAATCTCTAGGTCCTCCAGCACAACTCTACTGGAAGCTGACCATAGAGTTGTGCTGGGGAAGCTAGAAGTTCCTAGAGAAAACACTTCTCTAGGCATTTGTAGGTCCTCCACCATTATTCTATGATCAACTACTGGCAGGTGTTGACCATAGAGTCACACTGGAGGACCTGGAGATTCCTAGAGGTGTCCTCAGTAGAAAAAATAGTGGTTTTTTACTTGTGGTTTTCCCACATTCACCCCTAACCCCAGTGAATATGGAAGGACCACTGTACATTGCTGCATGGCCAACACAGCTGCCCCTGGATATGGTACACTATGGGCCTGTGGCTACTAAATTAGCAGTTGTGGAAAAAGTGGGTTAAACACAGTAGTGTTCAAATACTGGCCCTATGGATAGTTTGAACTTCAGCTTGCAGTAGCAAGTTGAAATCTGAGACAGGCATTGAAATCCAAAATACCTGGAGAATCCAAGGTGGAGGACTAGGGGCTTACGAAAAATACAAACGACAGACCTCGCACAAGTCATAACGGGGACAGAGAAAGATGATCTTCTTGTTTAGGAACAGGGCATCTCTAAATCCAGGTACAGGGAATATCACCAGAGGGCTTGTTGCTTAACTCCCTTGAGCTTGAAGGCATCTCACGGCCTTTCCTGGACTGGGATACCCTTGTACTGATACAGTGGTACATCTTCCTTTCAGCATTCAGATAAGAATCTGGACTGGTCTACAGTTCCCAGAATACTCTGGGTATTCTGGCCCCAAATTCCCCACAAATCTCTCCCTTACCTGCAATAGAATCATAGAATCATAGAATCATAGCGTTGGAAGAGACCACAAGGGCCATCCAGTCCAACCCCCTGCCATGCAGGAACTCCCAATTAAAGCATCCCCGACAGATGGCCGTCCAGCCTCTGCTTAAAGACCTCCAAGGAAGGAGACTCCACTACTCTCCGAGGGAGTGTGTTCCACTGTCGAACCGCCCTTACTGTCAGGAAGTTCCTCCTAATGTTGAGGTGGAATCGCTTTTCCTGGAGCTTGCATCCATTGTTTCGGGTCCTAGTCTCTGGAGCAGCAGAAAACAAGCTTGCTCCATCCTCAATATGACATCCCTTCAAATATTTAAACACGGCTATCAAATCACCTCTCAACCTTCTCTTCTCCAGGCTAAACATCCCCAGCTCCCTAAGTTGTTCCTCATAGGGCTTGGTTTCCAGACCCTTCACCATTTTAGTTGCCCTCCTCTGGACACGCTCCAGTTTCTCAACATCCTTTTTGAATTGTGGGGCCCAGAACTGGACACAGGATTCCAGGTGAGGCCTGACCAAAGCAGAATAGAGTGGCACTATTACTTCCCTTAATCTAGACCAGGGGTAGGCAACCTTTCCCCTTTGAGGGCCGAGGGACTTCAGCTCCCAGAATCCCAGGAGCTATTGGCCAACATGGGACTATTGGCCAACATGGCTGAGGCTTCTGGGAGCTGAAGTCCTTTGGCCCTTAAAGGGGAAAGGTTGCCTACCCCTGATCTAGACACTATACTTCTATTGATGCAGCCTAAAATAGGTTTTCAGTCAATGATAGATAGGCAGATGCCTTCCCACACAGTACCTGCAAGCTGGCTGGCACCTCTGCTGCGGGCACAAGTTGCTCTGAGGTCAGAATAGGGTTCCCAGTCTTGTTCATGCCCACCGAGCAACTCAGCTGGGAATGTGTTGGAAGCCAGCTGCCTATTGTCAACAGTGTTTTGCTCCAGTTTTCTGGAAAACCTGGAGCAAAAAGTAAGTATTTTTAATATGGGACAAGTCGTGGAAACCCCGAATTGGGTTTGAGTGTTGTGAAAATAGCCTGGACCCAATTTGTGGTTTTGGACCTGCATAATGTAAACAGCATGCAGCTCCCAGAAGGAATTCGGGTTTTTAAGTAATGTAGACAAGCCTTGCCTCTCATGGTCCTGGTTCTATCCCAATATTCCAGTACTCCACCAAAGAGGCAAGTTTTTTAGCCCCAAGTACTTGTTGACCAGACCCTAATTTATATTCAACAGAAGGAATTCAGAGATGCTGGTTCTGATGCTAAGTTTCATTTTTAGTTCCATGTAAACCTTTCAGCTCCTGTCTAAATCAGCCTTTCCTGATCTTCTAAAGGGGTTCAACTACAATTCCTATCATCCCAGACTATGGCCTTGGTGATGGGAGTTATAGTCCAACACCTCTGAAATGCACCAGATAGGAAAAGCTGGTGAGAACTTTCACATCATTTTAGTTTCCACAGCTGCTGTCCTGAGCATGCTCACATTTAGCACTCTTGCATGGATTTTTCCTTTTTCCAACTGCATATTCCTCATATAAAAGTTGAGTCTCCCTTACCCGAAATGCTCAGGATCAGAGGTGTTTTAGATTTCAGAGATTCTCAGATCTTGGGATATGTGCATATATACATAATGAGATATCTCGGAGATGGTACCCTAGTCGAAATACAAAATTCATTTATGTTTCATGTACACCTTATACACACAGCCTGAACATATGTTTTATGCACAATATTTTCAATACTTTTGTTCATGAAACAAAGTTTGTGTACACTGAACCATCAGCAAGCAAAGGTGTCACTATCTCAGCCACCCATGTGGACAATTTTGGATTTTGGAATATTTTGGATTTCGGAATTCCAGAGAAGTGAGAGTCAACCTATATTCGCTCCAGATCATGGTACAGCCCCTTTCTCTCCTGCATGTGTTTTTCTGTGTGCAGTCAAGTGGGAAGTTCGACTGAAGCTCTTCCCACAGTCGAGGCATTCATATGGCTTTTCGCCTGTATGGGTTCTCTGGTGTGTAATGAGGTAACCCCGGTCATTGAAGCTCTTCCCGCACTCGAAGCATTCAAACGGCTTCTCCCCAGTGTGGGTTCTCTGGTGTGTGGTGAGGGATCCTTTCTGATTGAAGCCTTTCCCACAGTCAGAGCACTTGTGAGGTTTCTCACCCGTGTGGATTTTCTCATGCCTCAGAAGGTCAGAGCGGTGCGAGAACCACTTCCCACACTGGGAGCACTTAAACGGTTTTTCTCCAGTGTGGGTCCTTTCATGTCCAACAAAGTAAGATCTCTGGCTGAACATTTTCCCGCACTCGGAGCACTCGTACGGTTTCTCTCCTGTGTGAATCCTGTTGTGACGGACAAGCAGAGAGCTCGTGCAAAAACCTTTCCCACAACCCAAACACTCATATGGCTTCTCCCCAGTATGAACCCTTTTGTGACTGATGAGCTGCGAGCTGATGCCAAAGGACTTCTCACAATCAGAGCATTTGTATGGCTTCTCACCGGTGTGGGTTCTCTGGTGTTTGAGGAGGTTGCCTTTCTCTGTGAAGCTCTTTCCGCAGCCTAAACATTTATACGGCTTCTCCCCGGTGTGGACCCGTTTGTGATTGATCAGGTGAGAGCTGGTGGCAAAGTGTTTCCCGCAGTCAAAACATTCAAACGGTTTCTCCATCACAACGTTTGCCCTCTGTACATTTTCCGCTGGTTCTTTCTCTATGGGAATTTGGAAAAACTTTCCAATGACTTCTTTCAAGGATATTCTGCTGCCGTTCACACATGCAGGTGTTTCCAGTGGAATTGTTGCTGCTACCTCCTTTTCCTCATCCTCTACTTCCAGTTGGTCATGGTCTGGAAAAACAGGAAACTGTAGGGTGAGCCAAAATCCCAAATCAAAGAGGGCAGTAACAACAAGCAAAAGAAAACCATTCTTTAGGACAGGGGAGAGTAACTGTGGAAGGGCAGGGAGCTGCATTAGCCCCCCCAAGAGACCTTGGAGGACTACAGCCCCTGCCACACCCACAAAAAAATCAAATTATTTGCCTCCAAATGCCCATGATGGGGCAAGGAAGGGCATTTCACCATGCTTTGGGGCTTTCCTGCGTCATTTTAGGCACATGAGAGGCCTTTTTTAAACAACTGGAAATGAGTGGAAGCAATTTCTGGTTTAGATCCTGTTTTTAAAAAGGCTTCTTTGGAGCATAAGTTGGCCCAGGATGAGCCCAAAATGTGTGGAAATGCTCCCCACACCGGCCAAAAAGATTCAACTCCCCCCGCCTCGGAGATCAGACAAATTTTGCAAAAAAAATATGTAAAAATTTGTTTGACCTCCTGGAGGGTTATTTTGCCCTTTCCTGCATACTTTGCCCAGCTCTAGACAATGCAATCCTTGTGAAGTTGAAGGCTTTCATGGCTGGTATCCATAGGTGTTTGTGGGTTTTTCGGGCTCTGAGGTCGTGAAAACCCCACAAAAACCAATGCAATCCTTGTGGAATTTGCTACCACAAGATATAGTAACAGTCATAACTGGTGGGAAATATGTGGCCTATCAGGTGTTCATAGGCTGTAAACTTGGGTCAGCATATAGACAATGATGAAGACTGCTGGGAGCTGCAGTCCAGTATTAGAAGAGGTTGCATAACTTGGAGACGAATGAAAAAAACGTTAACCTATCAACCACAAAAATATAACATCCAAATTCAGTAGCAATGTACTTGAATTTATCAATCATATTTCATAATAAAGAGTTTGTTTTTAGTATATTAGTATATTTAGTACTTTAGGATTTTATTGTGTTGTGTTTTATTATCCATTTTTTTATTATATGTTTGATGCTACTTTATTATTATTGTCTACTTCCTCAGATGCATCTGAGGAAGCAGACTTTAGTCTACGAAAGCTCATGCTGCCAACTTCTTTCTTTCATTTCGTCTCAAAACATTTGGAAGAACCTCTTGAGGGTAAGACAGAGGAACAAACTCCCTTGGAGTGGAGTGGAGTCTCCTTCTTTGGAGGTTTTTAAACAAAGGTGTTCAAGATCTCTTTACATACTGATTCTATTGACTAACATGGCTATATCTTTGAATGTTGTCATTGTTGTTGTTGTTATTTGCAACCTGGGTTCCCCAGAGTGAATTCCAACACTCTGTCACAAAACATTAAGTATGGATTATTAACGTAAATAATTATTTATTTGTTACTTTGCTCCCGTGATTTCAAGATGGTGTTGATGTTTCGACTTTGCCCCTGCCCCTATTTTACCATCACAACAACGTTGCAAAATAAGTTAGGCTAAAGAAGAATGACTGGTCAGAGTAATTCAAGGACTGTCAAAACACAATGATGACTTGAACCTGGATCTTCCACTCCAACATCCTAACTACTATATGACACTGATTTCCTCTTCTTCCTAGCAAAGACACAAAAAAGTAGCTTTGTTACACAATTCATTTGTGGAACTCCCTGCCACTGGATATGGGAATAACCACTGAGTCTGAAACTTTAAAAGAGGGGCTGGGAGACTGTGGGCCTTTGCAGACTGCCAGAAATAGTGCAAATTGAGTCCACTTTAAAGGTTAGAGTTAGTGCTAGGGAATCATGGGAATTGTTTTTTTTCTGAGACATTGAGCCTTCTCTGTCAGAGAGCTCTGGTGCCACAATAAAATACAGCTCCCATGATTCCCTAGCACTAACCCTAACCCTTAAAGTAGACTCAATTTGCACTATTTCTGGCAGTCTGCAAAGGCCCTGTGGTGTATCCCAGGCCCAATTCTCTGAGACTGCAGCCCTCTCAGAACCAAAAAGACCAAATAAATAAAGAAGTGACCAGAAATCCACTTCGGGTTTTGAAAATGACTAGTTTTTTCTTATTTTAATTGAACAGTGAAAGTGGGGGGTGCAGCCTATTTAAGCCACTTTAAGGGGTGTTGCAGACTGCCAGAAATAGTGCAAACTGAGTCCACTTTTAGGGTTAGGGTTAGGGAATCATGGGAACTGTATTTTATTGTGGCACCAGAGCTCTCTGACAGAGAAGGCTCAATGTCTCAGAAAAACAACAACAATTCCCATGATTCCCTAGCACTAACCCTAACCCTAAAAGTGGACTCAATTTGCACTATTTCTGGCAGTCTGCAACCCCCCTAAGTCCCATTCTGGGAGAAAGGTAGGGAATAAGCAAAAGATATAAATGAAATTAAATTTAAAAGGTGAACTGATGCCCTCGTTGCTTTCATGAGCAGCAAACACCCCTTTTAGGAAAACAAACAGGCATTCCAAGGAATTTGGAAGCATCAAGGTCCTCAAAATCAACCTACAAAGGATCAAATATTTGTATCCCACTTTTCCCCCAAGATTGGGACTCAAATCCTCACCAGTTTCCCTCTTCTCTTTCTCCTTGGCTTCCTGTAATTTTGGGCCAGCTGATAAATTCTCTTCCAAAAACAGGGCCACCTGAAAAGAGAAGCAGTAGAGAAGTCAGTCTTTTATTCAGGTGTGTGACCAGATTGCTTTTTGGAATTTCTATATCTTTTTAATATTTTC
This sequence comes from Phrynosoma blainvillii, assembly GCA_026167975.1. Taxonomy (NCBI): domain Eukaryota; kingdom Metazoa; phylum Chordata; class Lepidosauria; order Squamata; family Phrynosomatidae; genus Phrynosoma; species Phrynosoma blainvillii. Next base: position 385,539,294 of record JANUYF010000002.1, read on the forward strand.
AAGTCGTGGGTGGTTTAATCCATGGGTAAATAATCTGTGGATATGGAGGACTGACTATACTGCACCCTCACCCCCTAATCTAGATGGTATCTCACTGGTCAAACATTATTTGGGCAAAGAAATTTACAAACACATCCTTGAGGAATCTGAGGAACAGAAACCTGAACACCTGGGATCCTGTGTCGAATGGAGGACAACCAAAATGATGAAGGGTCTGGCAACCATGCCCTATGAGGAGTGGCTTAGGGATCTGGGTATATTTAGCCTGGGGAAGAAGTTAAGAGGTGACATGATAGCCCTGTTTAAATATTTGAAGGGATGTCATATTGTGGAGGGAGCAAGCTTGTTTTCTGCTGCTCCAGAGAATAGGGCACGATGCAATGGATGCAAACTACAGGAAAAGAGATTCCACTTCAACATTCGGAAGAACCTCTTGAGGGTAAGACAGAGGAACAAACTCCCTTGGAGTGTAGTGGAGTCTTCGTCTTTAGAGGTTTTTAAACAGAGGCTGGATGGCCATCTGTTGAGAGTGCTTTGAGTGTGTATTCCTGCACGGCAGAAGGGGGGGTTGGATTAGATGGAGACTTTGGGGTCTCTTCCAGTTCTATAATTCTATGAACATCCCAATACATGTTGCAGGAATCCCATGCATGCATGTATATCTGTGCCTTCAAGTTGTCTGTCGACCTACGGTGACCCCATGTATTTCACAGGTTTTTTTTCAGCAAGGAGTACTCAGAAATGCTTTTGGCAGTTCCTTCCACTAAATTAAAGACCTACAGCAGCTGGTATTCATTGGTAGTTTTCCACCCAAGTACTAACCAGGGCTGACCCTGCTTAATGCTCGATTTAAAAAAAAGTACTTGCAAATTGTACAGGAAGATCGTAGGATCATAGAGGTAGAAGAGACCCCAAGAGTCATCCAGTCCAACCTCCTTCTGCCATGCAGGAGGACCCAATCAAAGCACCCCTGAGAGATGTCCATCCAGCCTCTGTTTAAAAACCTCCAAAGAAGGAGACTCCACTACTCTCCGAGGGAGTGTGTTCCACTGTCAAACAGCTTCTTACTGTTAGGCTGTTCCTCCTAATGTTTAAGCAGCATCTCTTTGACTCTAGTTTGAATCTATTATTCTGGGTCCTAGTCTCTGGAGCAGCAGAAAACAAGCTGGCTCCATCCTCAATATGACATCCCTCCAAATATTTATACATGGCTATCATGTCCACTTATAACCTTCTTTTCCCCAGGCTGAACATACCCAGCTCCCTAAGCTGCTTCTCACAGGGCCTGGTTTCCAAACCTTTTATAATGGCATGGGCACTGTTTTCTAATTGTGTTGTACAGCTTTATATTTGCTTTACTCCTGTCCTTCCCTTATGAGTGTGCATCTGTAAATATTGTAGATTGTTTGCCTTTGGCAGGACTGGCTGTGTTTTGTTGTTGTGTTACTTGTAAAGCACCATGTACAATGCTGGAGTTATATAAATAAACAACAACGTTAATGTGGCATCTTCTGATCATACTGGGAATGGTCATGCAACCCATGGGAGGAATGGCTCCCTCTCACTCTACCGTTTCCACTCCTGCAAAAACTCATGTTTAATTTCTACATAGAATTGGGACAGTGGCAAAACATAGAACTTACAGTCTCTTAAAAATCAAGCTACAGGTTGAATCTACCTTATCCAAAATGGTTGGGACCAGAAGTGTTTTGGATTTTGGAATACTTGCATATACAGTGGGCCCTCTGTATACGCGGGGGATGCGTTCCGGACCCCTCCTCCACATAAGAGAAAAACCAGAAGACCTCAAGTCCCATTCATTCTAATGGCGCACGATCCCATGTGTGACACTATGTGTGCGCCACAGGCGCATGTGCCATTTTGTCCCCCTGGCCTTGCCATCTGCATGACTTCAAGTCCATGTATGGCAAGCCCATGTATGGGGCAGGCGGACTGTATATAATGAGAATGCCTGGAGATGGGACCCAGGTCTAAACATAAATTTCATTTCATGTATACACCTTATGCACATAGCCTGAAGGTCATTTTATACAGAATAATTTGAAATAATTATGTGGACAAAACAAACTTTGTGTATACTGAGGCATCAGAAAGCAAACGTGTTACCGTCTCAGCGACCCATCTAGACAACTTTGGATTTTGGAGTATTTTGGATTTTGAAATTCCGGATAAAGATTACTCAACCTGTATTTATCCTGCAAAGTGACTCTGGCACACAAAAGCTTGTGCAACAATAAAATCCCTTGTCTTTTAATCTCCCATCAGACTTTTTCCAGTGGTATCTTTGGCTGTATTTCTGTATATGCATTCCTAAAAGCTTTCCTGAAAGATTCCCATTCAACTTCTGTTTAAAGATCGCCAAAGAAAAGGAGTCGACCATTCTCTGAGGCAATCTATTCCATTGTCAAACAGCAGTTATTGCTATGAAGTCCTTCCCAATGTTGAGGTGAAATCTCTTTTCCTGTGGGTTGAATCCATTGCTCTGTGTCCTAGTCTCTGGAGCAGCAGAAAAAAAGCTTGCTCCACCCTCAATATGACACCCCTTCAAATATTTAAACAGGGCTATCATGTCACCTTAAAAGTCTTCTCTTCTCCGAGCTAACTAGGTAAGTTAGCATTTAGGTAAGTTCCACTGATTCAATGGGTCTACTGTGAGGACTTGATTTAGGCCATTAGGTTCATCGTGTAATATGTGTAGTATTAATACTAGCAAAGTACAGCAAGCACATAACTCTTTATAGTTATAAAGTTAGAGGAAATAGATATTGAGAGATTATTATTGGAATGTAAGGCCTGCTAGAGCTGTTCCTCCAGTCACAGCAGAAGTGCCCATCTTAGGATGTTGAGTTTGAAAGAACCAACAATGCAGGCAGAAAAGTAAGTTTTGAATCCTCAACAAAAGGAACATTTATTGATAAAATACATGATTGGATAGAAACAGCCTGATCATAGTATCAAAGAGTTGGAAGAGATCCCAAGGGCCATCCATTCCAACCGCATTCTGCCATGCAGGAAGACACCACCAAGGCACCCCTGAAAGATGGCCATCCAGACTCCAAAGAAGGAGACTCCACCACACTCCGAGGAAGTGTATCCCACTGTCGATCCTTCCTAAACTAATCTAAATGAGAAAAGGATGGGAAGGAGACATGTCGTGGCACATCCTTCCTCATCAGATGGGAAGAAGAGTGGAGGGCTTCAGTCTTGGGGGGTTCTTTTTCTTTTACAACTGAGGGCAGTCATTTAATTAACCCCTGACTGAACCAGACAATGTTATTTGGCCATAACTCTTTTGGGATAGGTGGCTGACAGAGAAAGCAAAAACAATCAGGAAAGGAAGATAAAGTTCCTAATCCCTCTATATCTAAATCGTGGACAAGACAGCAGCAAGGAAAAGTGCAGGTGTTACTGTTTCTCCCAATACCCCTCTGAACAGTTTGTGCACTGTTCTGTATCTGTGCATCTTCATATCAGTCCCATTGCATCTTGTAATGTCTGGATCTGATCTCTGGGCAGCAGTTTAGTCAGCAGGTCTTCCACCATCTCTTTGATAGAGCAGTAACTCAGCTTCACAAGCCCTGATCCTGAATATCTTGCACATAGTAATGCTTTGGGTCAACATGCTTCATTCTTGGCTTTGTCCCTTCACTCTTGGACAACTGAATGCAATTCATCATCCTCATAAAACAAAATGAGCTTTGGCTCATCCATTCCAACATCTTCCAGCAGGTCTTTTGCAGCCATGCAAGCCCTCTGCTTGCCTTTGACGCAACACGTATTCTGCTCCTGTGGATGATAGTGCAGCAGATCTTGTTTTTGGTTAGACAAACTGACAGCCCCACTTCTATGAAAGAAAATACAGTGGGCCTTGGTATTTGCTGGAGTTTGGTTTCAGGAACCCCTGGTGGATACCAAAATCCATGGATGCTCAAGTCCCACTAAATACAATGGAATAGTAAAATTGTGTCCCTTATATAAAATGGCAAGATCAAGGTACACATTATTTTTAAAAAATATATTTTCAAGCTGTGGATGCTTGAATCTGTGGATAAAAAAAATCTGTGGATATGGACAGCCAACTGTATTTAGTTACAAAAGCCTCTAAAGTTGGCTTCCATATGTGCAAACTGGTTAGGCCAACCATTATGGAAAGGCCATGTATGAGAGCATGCTGAAAAGTTCTTGGCCTGACCAAGAAAGGAATGACCATGAAACATACATGCTATTCCACATATTCACCCTGAAGTTCGACACATTTGGCACATCGTTTCTCAAGTTTTTTTAACCCTTCCAAAAAAAATTGTCTGCTCACCAAAATACTGCTCTGCTGCCACTATCGCCTCTGAATCATTCAAAAATTTCCTTCCTTTCAAACCTTTTTTAAGGTTTGGAAATAGGAAATAGTCAGATGGAGCAAGATCTGGGGAGTAGGGTGAAAGGTCTATGCATTCAAACCCAACATTCTTCAAAACAGCCATCATGTTGTCAGTCCTGTAAGAAAGTACACTGTCCTGCAAAAAGAGAACCCCTTTCTGGAGCTTCCCTTGACGTTTTTCCTTCAGTGCCTCCTTTAATTGGCAGAGCAAGTCAGAGTAGTATTCTGCATTAATTGTTTGGCATCCCAAAAAACTGTGGCCATGATCTTTCCTGCTGACCTTTGAGTCTTGAATTTCTTCCCCTGTGGAGAATCCGAGTGCTGCCACTGCAAGAATTGTTGTTTGGCATCCAGGCCATAGTGATATAACCATGTTTCATCAACAGTGACGAGTTGTTCCAAAAAGTTATCACTAGATTGCTCAAAATGCTGCAAAATCAACTTGGAGGTATCCACTCGATTTCGTTTCTGGTCATCATTCAAACATTTTGGCACCCACTTGGCTAATAGCTTTTGCATAGACAATTGCTCATGAATTATGAACCCAATGCGTTCCCGGGATATCTCTAGTGTCTCAGCAATTGTTTTAGCTGAAATTCGTTGATCTGTCAAAATCAGGTCATAAACACGTTCAACAATTTCTGGAGTTGACACTGTTGAAGGCCTCCCAGACCTTGCTGCATCTTCAGTCTCAAAATCTCCACGCTGAAAGTTGGCACACCATTTCTTCACAGTTGAGTATGACGGGCACTTGTCACTCAATGTTTGCATCATACACTCATGGATTTCCTTTGGAGTTTTCTTCTGCAGGAATAGGAACTTCATGACAGCCCGGAGTTCAGTACTTGAAAATTCCACACTTTTTGTTGACATGGTTCTATCAGTGACCTGAAAAAATCCAGAAATTAGAGCTACGATCCTGCAGTTTACAATACAAAAGAACACTCTCCCAAGCTACAGTAACAAATTATGCTCAGTTTTTTGGAAGTGGGTTGGGTTGAGAACTTTTCAGCACCCCCTCATAAGATGGGTTCTCTGCTTTATTTGTTGTTGTTGTTGTTGTTGTTTTGTGTCTTCAAGTTGTTTCCAATATATGGTTACACTAAGGCAAACCTATCATGGGGTTTTCTGACAGTGTGTGACTTGCCCAAGGTCACCCCGTGGGTCTCCATGGTTGAGCAGGAACTTGAACCCTGTTTTCCAGAGTCGTAGTCCAACAGTCAAACCATTATACCGTGCTGGCTTACCTTTAGGAACTCAACAGATCTAGGCTACCTGCTTACTGGCCTCCACTATTCAATTGACTTGCTACAGCATTCAGAAACATAGCCATGTTAATCTGGAATATCACTATGCAATCTTGTAGCATCTTTGAAACTAATTGCGCAAAAGATTGGTTTAATACTGTTTTGTGGGGGGAGGGTGTAGAGGTTGATTGTATTGGTATTTTAACATGTTGTTAGCTGCCCCGATTGCTCTCAGAGGGGCGGGGGGGAATTTATTATTATTATTATTATTATTATTATTATTATTTATTAGCATAAGCTTTCCTTCACTAGGTCTACTTCTTCAGATGCATCTGAGGAAGGAGATAAGATCTATGGATGCTTATGCCACAACTTCTTTCACTCAGTTAGGACCAAAGCACACTGCAGAAATAATCCAGTTTGAGACCGCTTTAACTGGCCTGGGTCAATGCAAGGGGATTCTGGGAACTGTAGTTTTGTGAGACATGTTGCCTTCTCTGTCAGAGAGTTCTGGTGCCAAAATAAACTACAGTTCTCAGGACTCCCAAGCACTGCGCCAGGGCACTCAAACTGGATTATTTCGGCAGTGTGTTTTGATCCCTTGCTGCTTTTATTTCTAAAATGTATAAGGTGGGTTCTCTGTTCTTTACTAAGGAACAAACAATTCTGCTCGCTCTTTCCCTGACTAGAACTTAGAACACCAACCACTTACATTCTTATCCTTCCTCTCAGGCTCCTGGTGCTTGAGGAGGAAGTCTTCGGCCAAGGCAACCACCTGGGCACAGACATCAGCCCTGCATCTCTTCTCCCAGCTCTGCATTTCCTGGATCAGAGTGCTTCTCTTGCTCAAACTACAAAGGAAATTCAAGAAGAATAAACACACAGTGTACAAAGATACCTAGGGTAATCTATATATACTCGTGTATAAGTCAACTTCATTTATAAATCAAGGGCAGGTTTTGGGGCCAAAATTATAGGTCTTGATACAACCCATGGATAAGTCAAGGCTAAAATGTAGGGGCATGTAACTAAGGATGTAAAGGATGAAGCAAAGGAAAATGATGCCAAAGAATTTGCAAAATTCCTGCAGGCATAACTGGTTGTGCTCATCCTAAAAGCTGAATAGATGAGAAGGGAGCTACAGTAAATGGAGGATGTGCAATGTGTAGGGCAGGGGTAGGCAACCTTTCCCCTTTAAGGGCCGAGGGACTTCAGCTCCCAGAAGCCTCAGCCATGTTGGCCAATAGTCCCATGTTGGTCAATAGCTCCTGGGATTCTGGGAGCTGAAGTCCCTCGGCCCTTAAAGGGGAAAGGTTGCCTACCCCTGGTGTAGGGGAAACACCCAGGCACAGGTGGGGCTAAGAAAATGCACACTTGTCTGTGATAAGTGATCACAAAATATAGAAGAAAATTGGTATAAAATGTTTTACAGATGGTACCTAACCCCGGACAGACCATCAAAGATGTATAAAAACACAAACAACAATTGCTAGAAATGTGGTGAAGCAGTAGGAACTTTTATCCATTGCTGGTGATCATGCAAATATGCCAAAAAGTACTGGAGAACAATAAAAACAATAGTTTTTGTGGGGGTTTTCGGGCTGTGTGGCCATGTTCTACAAGAGTTTCTTTCTGACGTTTCGCCAGCATCTGTGGCTAGCATCTTCAGAGAAAACTGAGATGGAAAAGCATGGGTGTATATATACTGTGAGACCCTGGGTAGGGAGGAGTGGTTCCCAGGTGAACTGTGTGTTGTTCTGTGTTGAATAGGTATTGTTCTGTGTTAATGGCAAGCTTCAGGATATGCAATCCAGGATATTGTCTGCTATTCCCATGTAAACTGTGTCTTGTTCTGTGTTTGAATAGGTGTTGTTCTGTGTTAATGGCATGGCTTCCAGGTGAGGATATGCAATCAAGGAGGTAGCAGACCACACAGAAAGACAAAAACAGAAATTCAATAAATGCCAAAAGCACCAGCAGAAACCCTCATTGGATAAATCACGGACGATCATCAATCTCACACAGCGGCAACTTTCAGAAGAAGAGACATCCATCCTGGCCAAAGGAGGTAACTTTGCAGTAACCACCACCAGAATCCCTGTTGAAGGCATCATTGCTCAGGTAGAATCTGCACTCCACCATCTCCCAGAGGAGGAAGCGGAAGAAATAAGAGGAGAAACAGCAAGGATTCTGCGCAAGGCAAAACCACCTCCCAGCAACATAACCAGAAAAGAAAGGAAAGCCATCAAGGACCTCAATTCAGACCCAGAAATCATCATTCTCCCAGCAGACAAAGGCAATGCCACAGTAATCATGGAAACAGAACAATATAAACAAAAAATCAGGGAACTCCTGGATCCTACAATATACAAAAAACTGAAACAAGACCCAACCAACAAAATCACCAGGAAAACCAACACCCTGATCAAAAACTCCTCAATTCAGCCAACCACAAGACAAAGTTTGTGCAAATCTGAGGCTCTCCCACCAAGACTATATGGACTTCCCAAGATTCACAAGGACTCCATTCCACTCCGACCCATAGTGAGTGCCATTGGATCTCCCACATATGATTTGGCCAAGTTTCTGGCCACACAATTACAAACCCATATAGGGCAAAGCCCCCATTACATCAAGGACTCAACTCACTTCATAAGAAAAATCAATAACGTTGAACTTCAACCCGGAGACATACTAATCAGCTTCAATGTGGTCTCCCTATTCACCAAAGTCCCCATAATGGACACCATGACACTCATCCGACAAATTTTTCCAGAGGACATCACAACCTTATTTGAACATTGCTTCACCACAAGCTATTTCCAGTGGGACAATGGATTCTACGAACAGAGAGATGGGGTAGCAATGGGAAGCCCTCTAAGCCCAGTGATCACAAACTTCTACATGGAACACTTTGAAAAACAAGCCCTGGAAACAGCACCGAAAAAGCCCACAACTTGGTTCCGATACGTGGATGACACTTTCACCATTTGGAGCCATGGAGAAGAAGATCTGGTTGGGTTCCTGAATCACCTGAACTACATCCACCCTAACATCCAGTTCACTATGGAAAAAGAAAAGGAAGGAACACTGCCATTCCTGGATGTCCTAGTCATCCGCAAACCAAACCACCATCTGGGACACACAGTATACAGAAAACCCACACATACAGACAGATACCTGCACAAGAACTCTAACCATCACCCAGGACAAAAAAGAAGCACAATAAAAACACTGGTAGACCGGGCAAAACGCATCTGTGAACCCCACTTCTTGGAAGAGGAATTGAAGCACCTAGACCGGGCTCTACAGGCAAATGGTTACTCCAGCTCAGACATCAGAAGGGCTGCCAGACCCAGAAAAACCCAGAGGACTGAAGACAAGCAGCCACCCAAAGGGAAGGTATTTTTACCATATATCAAAGGAGTCACTGACAGAATAGGGAAAGTAGTGAGGAAACACAACCTCCAAATGGTTTACAAACCAACCAAGAAAATCCAACAAATGCTGCGCTCAGCGAAGGACAGGAGAGACCCTCTCACAGCCGCAGGAGTTTACCGCATACCATGCAGCTGCGGACAAGTCTACATAGGGACCACCAAACGCAGTGTCCAAACACGAATCAAGGAACATGAGAGACACTGCAGACTGGGCCAGCCAGAAAAATCAGCAGTAGCAGAACACATCATAAACCATCCTGGGCACAAAATGCTGTTTGAAAACACTGAAATCCTGGACCATGCCAACAACTACCAGGTCAGAATGCACAGGGAAGCCATCGAAATCCACAAACACTTAGACAACTTCAACAGGAAAGAAGAAACCCTCAAAGTAAACAAGATATGGCTACCAGTCCTACAAAATAAGAAAATCTGTACTCAGGAAATGCAAAGGGAAAACCAAACAGAGTCAGGGGCTTTCCCAGCAGACAATAGCAGACAATCTCCTTGATTGCATATCCTCACCTGGAAGCCATGCCATTAACACAGAACAACACCTATTCAAACACAGAACAATACACAGTTTACATGGGAATAGCAGACAATATCCTTGATTGCATATCCTGAAGCTTGCCATTAACACAGAACAATACCTATTCAACACAGAACAACACACAGTTCACCTGGGAACCACTCCTCCCTACCCAGGGTCTCAAGGTATCAAGGTACCCATGCTTTTCCATCTCAGTTTTCTCTGAAGATGCCAGCCACAGATGCTGGTGAAACATCAGAAAGAAACTCTTCTAGAACATGGCCACACAGCCCGAAAAAACCCACAAAAAAACTATGGATGCCGGCCATGAAAGCCTACGACTTCACAATAAAAACAATGATTTGTGAAATTTTACTTATTAAATTAGAAATGAAACCTGAAAGTTTTCTATTGGGGATGTTTGAGGACAACATGGAAAAGAAATATGGGAAAGTTTTGTTCAACATGACATCTACCGGAAGGATATTATTTGCACAAAAATGGAAAACTAGATATTCCGAGTAAGGACAATATGTTCGACATAACAGAAATGGACAAACTAAACTGACTCAAGTTCTAAAGAATAGTTCATTAGATAAATTTGACAAAGATTGGTTTTTAGTTCTTGAATATATGAAGGAGCAGTGGAAGAACATAACAAAGGTACATACAATATGAAGTACGATAAGATTTTTCAAAATGTATAAAAGAGTCAACTTTTTCCCCCCTTTGGTGCTGCTGTTGATTGTGCTGTATTGTTGTTGATTCTTAGTTTTATACTTTGCTTTAAGTAATGTTTTTAAATTGTTTTAGTTTAATATCTTTTTAAGGGGAGAGTGGTTTTGGGATTGGATGTATTTACTGGTGTTTCTACTGTTGTAAGCCACCCCAACAGCGTTGCAGAGGTGAGATAGAAATTAATTTTATATTATTATTATTATTATTATTATTATTATTATTATTAAGTGGTATATCAGCAAATAGAGTTCAGCTAAATGTAGCAAGGTCACTTAGCTAGAGGTAGAATCTTATAGTACGTAATAGAATAGCAGATGCTATGAATTAGGAAAAAGGAAAAAAGGGGGATTTGATTAAAGTAGGTAAAGAGAGAAAGGAAGTCAAGGAGTGTATGAGTTTAGTATAGATGAAATAGTAGTAGAAGGACTGAATGATTTTTTTTTCTTAGATGGAATAGATCAGAATAAGTGTCAAAGTAAGTGTAGAGGGTAGGCGAAAGAGGCGAGATGAGGAAGGAATGGAAAAAAGGAGAGTGGGTAAGATGACTAGAAGATGGTTAAAAGGGGAAGTGATGCTTGGCGAGAGGAAGGAAGATTGGAAAGAATCAAATTTTGAAGGAGAAAGAAAGTGAAAGGGAGAGAGTAGAAAGTAAGAAGGAGGAAGATAGGTGATAAAGAAGGAGGAGGGTGGGTGATAGGGTTGAGATGCGATGGTGTTGTTTGTAGGTTTGTTATATTGTTACGATTCTTGAATAAAAATTATTATTTAAAAAAAAGAAAAGAAAATGCACACTCGTCAAAAAGAATGTAAAGGCAAGAGTGAAGGTGCAGTATTAATTCTCATCAAAAAAAGAACCATCCCCTTCTCTGAGCAGAGTGGTGAAAGGCCAGAGCATAGACCAGGGGTAGGCAACCTTTTTGAACCGGGGATTGGGTCCCTCAGACAATTGGGGGGCCAAAGCACCAAAAATAAATAAATAAATACATTTTAAAAATTAAAAAAGTTAAAAAAATATGCATGCACACTGTCTCAGCCCCAGAAAAGCCATGATGGCAAAACCCCTGTGGAGATTTTGCCAAGAAAACCCCAAGAACAAGTAATAACAACAATAATCAATATCATCATGGCGGGCCGGTCCAAAGGCCTCGGGGGGCCGGATGCGGGGGGGGGGGGGGGGCCAGGCCTTAGGTTGCCTACCCTGGCATAGACCATCCCAAGAGTACCTAAAAGAAGCATCAACCCCTTCTACTATCTCAATGCTCCTTTGAAGAGGAGTGCAAAAGAGCTGCAGCCACCATTTTCCCGCCCAGGCATTCAAAAAGGCCAGAAGCAGCACTGTACTAGAGAGAGTAGAGGGGTTCTTTTAGGTTCCCCTGGGACAGACTAAGCTCTCGCCTTTCGCCGCCCTACTTCGTCTGCATCCACATGGGAGAAATAATCCTGTTGGACACCACTTTAACTGCCACAGCTCCATGCTGTGGAATTCTGGGAACTGTAGTTGGTTGAGGCTCCAGAGCCGAGATGATGAAAGGTCTGGAAACCATGCCCGATGAGAAGCGGTTTAGGGAGCTGGAGGTGCTTAGCCTGGGGAAGAGAAGGTTAAGAGGTGGCATGACAGCCATGCTTAAATATTTGAAGGGATGTCATACTGAGGAGGGAGCAAGCTGGTTTTCTGCTGCTCCAGAGAATAGGACACAGAGCAATTGATGCAAGCTACGGGAAAAGAGATTCCAGCTCAACATTAGGAAGAGCTCCTGACAGTCAGAGCTATTCAACAGTGGGACACATTCCCTCGGAGAGTGGTGGAGTCTCCTTCTTTGGAGACTTTTAAACAGAGGCTGGATGGCCATCTGTTGGGGGTGCTTTAATTGGGAGTTCCTGCATGGCAGAATGGGGTTGGACTGGATGATCATTGGGGTCTCATATGATTCTACACATACTTAGCACTGAATATAACCCTGCTTCACTGCTGTTCTCCCACTATGGAAACACATAAACAATGAAAAGCATGAGATAAAATTTAGAGTCATAGCCGTGTTAGTCTGGAAGATCAGCATGCAGAGGAATCTTGTAGCACCTTTGAGACTAACAGAGTCAAAGAAACTGTAGCATACACTTGCGTAGACTAGGCTTGCTACGTCTGACGCAGCCTACGAAAGCTTATGCTGCAACCTCTTTCACACAGTTAGTTTCAAAGGTGCTACAAGATCCTTTTGCCTAAAACAGGGGTAGGCAACCTTTTTGAGCCAGGGGCCGGGTTGCTGTCCCTCAGATAATTTAGGGGCCGAAGCACCAAAAATAAATAAATAAATAAATAAACAAATAATTTTAAAAAAATGTATTAAAAATATGCATGCACACTCTCTCAGCCTCAGAAAAGCCATGGCAAAACCCCTGTGGAGATTTTGCCAAGAAAACCCCAAGAACAAGTAATAACAACAATAATCAATATCATCATGGCGGACAGCGGCGGCGGCAGCAGGACCTTCCTGGGGCCAGTCCAAAGGCCTCGGGGGGCCGCATCCGGCCCCCGGGCCTTAGGTTGCCTACCCCTGGCCTAAAACATGGGTTTTCCTCATGCCTTTTATCCTCACAACAACCCTGCCAGGGAGATTATGCATTTCCCGCAACTCAGTGTCACCCAGAGAACATTATGACTGAACTGGGATTTGAAAACCTCCCTGATGTTAGTCCACTACTCCCACCAGTCAAGATGGTCATCAGAGGCCCTCGCTCTGCAGGGAGAGGCGGGAAAATACAAATAAAATACTATTATTATTATCATATCCGGAGGGCACAAAGTCTGGCAAAAGTGTTCAAACTACTACACTGTGCTGGTGCTACACTACAGAATTAATGCACTTTGGCCCCGCTTTAAATTAGTATATTATTTTTCTTATCTCTCACAGCTCCATCCTTTGGAATCCTGAGATTTGTAGTATGTTGTGGCGCCACAGTTCTCTGACAGAGGAAGGCTAAATATTGCACAAAACTACAAATCCCAAAATTCCATTGCACTGAACCATGGCAGATAAAGTGGTATCAAACTCAGGGTGACTAGACATCCTCCTTTTCCAAGCCATGTCCTACATTGCTGAGCAGAGGGGCGGGTTATAAATAAATATTATTATTATTATTGTTATTATTATTATTATTTCAGCCTTTTGTCCAGGAGGAACTCCAAAATGCCCTCCATTTTGAGTATGACTAAGAAGAATGAATTTACGTTTATATGAGTGTTTTTAGCTTTTCTTGTTATGACCTACAGTTTTCTTGAATGCTCTACATTTTGTTGTTAGGACATCTGGTCACCCTGGTCAAACTGCATTTAATTCTGCAATGAAGATGCAGTCTCAGTCTAGTGCTATTCAACAACTTTATCAATGACTTGGATGAAAGAATAGGAGGCGTGCTTATCAAATTTGCAGATAACACCAAATTAGGAGGAGTAGCTAATACCCCAGAGGACAGGATTAAAATTCAAAATGACTTGAACAGACTAGAAAGCTGGGTCAAAGCTAACGAAATGAATTTCAACCATGTGAAATGTAAGATAGGGTACTTAGGCAGAACAAATGAAAGGCACAGATATAGGATGGGGAACACATGGCTTAACAAGACTACCTGTGAAAGGGATCTAGGAGCCTTATTAGACCACAAGTTGAACATGAGTCAACAGTGTGATGCGGCAGCTAAAAAGGCCAATGCAGTTGCATCAATAGAAGTATTGTGTCCAGATCAAGGGAAGTAATAGTGCCACTCTATTCTGCTTTGGTCAGGCCTCACCTGGAATACTGTGCCCAGTTTTGGGCAGCAAAATTCAAAAAAGATGTTGAGAAGCTGGAGGGTGTCCAAAGGAGGGCAACCAAAATGGTGAAGGGTCTGGAGATCATGATCTATGAGGCTTAAGGAGCTGGGTATGTTTATCTTGGAGAAGAGAAGGTTAAGAAATTATATGATAGCTGTGTTTAAATATTTGAAGGGATGTCATATTGAGAATGGAGCAAGATTGTTTTCTGCTGCTCCAGAGACTAGGACCCAGAACAATGGATTCAAATTACAGGAAAAAAGATTCTACCTAAACATTAGGAGGAATGTCCTGACAGTAAGAGTTGTTTGACAGTGGAGCACACTCCCTTGGACAGTGATGGAGTTTCCTTCTTTGGAAGCTTTTAAACAAGGGCTGGATGGCCATCTGTCGGGGATGCTTTGATTGTGAGTTCCCGCATGGCAGAATGGGGTTGGACTGGATGGCCCTTGAGGGTCTCTTCCAACTCTGTGATTCTATGATTCTATGATTCATGGATGAGGAACAAAATAAATAAATAAACAAATCCAGTATTCGGTTATCAACCCAGGTAAGTCAGGCTGCTGCCACACTGCAGAAACAAACCAGTTTGAAGCCGCTTTAACTGCCAAGGCTCCCTCCTATGGAATGCTGGAGTTTGTAGTGTATTGTGGCACCAAACCTCTACAGTAGTGGTTCCCAAACTTTGTCCTCCAGATGTTTTGGATTTCAACTCCCAAAAGCCCCAGCCAGCTTGGCCAACTGTCAGGAATTCTGGGAACTGAAGTCCAAAACATCTGGGTGACCAAAGTTTGGGAACCACTGCTCTAAAGGCTAAATGTCTAGATAAACTACAAATCCCAGAATTTCCATCACACTGGAGCCAGGGCAGTTAAAGTGGTGTCAAACTGCATTTAATTCTGCAGTGTAGATGGAGTCTTAGGGGGGTTGCAGACTGCCAGAAATAGTGCAAATTGAGTCCACTTTTAGGGTTAGGGTTAGGGAATCATGGGAACTGTGTTTTATTGTGGCACCAGAGCTCTCTGACAGAGAAGGCTCAATGTCTCAGAAAAAAACAAAACAATTCCTATGATTAGTTTTTTGTGGGGTTTTTTCGGGCTGTGTGGCCATGTTCTGAAAGAGTTTCTTTCTGACGTTTCGCCAGCATCTGTGGCTAGCATCTTCAGAGAAAACTGAGATGGAAAAGCCTGGTTGTATATATACTGTGAGACCCTGGGTAGGGAGGAGGGGTTCCCAGGTGAACTGTGTGTTGTTCTGTGTTGAATAGGTGTTGTTCTGGTGTTAATGGCATGGCTTCCAGGTGAGGAATGCAATCAAGGAGATTGTCTGCTGTTGTCTGCTGACCCTGGTTGGTCTTCCCTTTGCATTTGCTGAGTGCAGATTTTCTTATTTTGTAGGACTGGTAGCCATATCTTGTTTACTTTAAGAGTTTCTTCTTTCCTGTTGAAGTTGTCTAAGTGTTTATGGATTTCGATGGCTTCCCTGTGCATTCTGACCTGATAGTTGTTGGCATGGTCCAGAATTTCAGTGTTTTCAAACAGCATTTTATGCCCAGGATGGTTTATAATGTGTTCTGCTACTGCTGATTTTTCTGGCTGGCCCAGTCTGCAATGTCAATGGCAAAACGTCAGAAAGAAACTCTTTCAGAACATGGCCACACAGCCCGAAAAAACCCACAAAAAACTATGGATGCCGGCCATGAAAGCCTACGAATTCCCATGATTCCCTAGCACTAACTCTAACCCTAAAAGTGGACTCAATTTGCACTATTTCTGGCAGTCTGCAACCCCGCTTAGTCTCCATGACTTTGAAACAAAATCCATCCATCATTCCTGCATTTATTTTTCCCACCAGGTAGGTCCTGGGGTTTGTACTTTGTGGTGGCCCCAGAGCTCTATGACAGAGAAGGCTAAACATCTCTTTAAAAAAAACAAAAAAACCTACAAATCCCAGAATTCCCATAGTATTGGAGCCAGGGCAGTTAAAGTGGTGTCAACCTGGATTAATTCTGCAGTGTGGATGGATTTGGCTGCTGGCAAAAGGTGAGACTGGGTTAAGGACGGGACTTTGCTCAGATCTAAAAGGACTGCTGCTTTTTCTAAGCTCAAATCCTAGGGTTAAAATAGGACCCATCATCCCCAAATCCCCCCCATTGAGCTCCAGACAACCTCTTCCCTCCCATTGAAGACCACTTTCTACCCAACTTTCCTACCTTATCTTGCTTGTTCCTTTCCCAACCCCAAAATTATGTAGTCCTCTTGCTAAAAAATTATATTAAATTAAAATCCCTAAAGACATCTTCTACTTCCGGGGCAGAAGTAGAACAGTCCCTTCCACTCCCTGCCTCTCTAGGAATGGGGATTCGTTGCTCCCAGTAACCTTTGGAATGCCAATAAAAGGGATCAGGAAGCCCTCTGGCTTCAGTCACTTACCTTAGGACCCATCCACACTACAGTTATACTGAAGTAGAGATGGAACCAAATGAAGCAGTAATTAATGGCCTTTGCCCCAGATTCTTTCTGAAGGGTCAGCAAAAAGTGCAAGTGAGGCTGAAAAAACCTGACCAAACCGGTGGAAACCTGTATTCAGGGAAGCAGAGTGTAGAGCATGGTCAGTAGCAACTAACCAATAGAACTAGAGAACAGAAGCGTGATCAGCAATAACAAACCAATGGAGTTAAAGTTATGTGATGTAATGCTGTGTGCTATGCAAATAGAGTGTATAAAGGAATACTTTGAAAATATTTGGGTGCGACAACCCTTTAAGCACCATCTTGGAGCTGTTGTCACCTTTTGGCCAAAATAAAGGTGTACTTGCCTTGGACAAAATTTGGACTCCTGGATCTGGTTCTTGGGGAATTCCACTACATTATGGGGGCTCGTCCGGGATCCCCAGCAAGCCAGATCAGGGAGGTGCCCCTGGGGGCTTCACAGGTCTGGCAGCTCTCTGAGCCACGATGAGAATATTGGTGCACTGAGAAGGGGCCCCACCACATCAAGACCAGTGGCCAACTTCTCACCAAGGCGGCAGAGACCTACAGACTGCGCCAAAGCTCTTTGTCCTGAAGGCAACCACCATAGGTTCCAGTCGACTGGAGGGGAGGACTGGAGGAGAGAACTGGAAGGAAAAACGGAAGACCTGTACAGGCAAGTATTTTTAACAGCTGTTATAGACCGATAGGTGAGGGTGCCCCGAGATCCTATTGGCAATTGGAGGTTAAAGTCTGGTGTATGAGGGGGGGTGTAAAAGGGTACCCCTCCAAGACTACATCAGCAAAGTCCGAAGCGTGAGGGTGCCCCAAGAACGCTATCGACAATGGGAGGTTAAAGTCTGGTGTATGAGGGTGTATAAGGGTACCCCAAGACTACATCAGCAATGGGATGGGGGTCTCTGTGTGGCAGCCAGAACACCCAATTATAAGAGTGTTTGTGTGGCAGACAACACACTCTAATAAGTGTCACTGGGTGAGAGCCAGGACACTCGGTTAAGTGCTTTTGTGTGGCAGACAAAGCACTCTGGATTTCTTGCCCACCTTTGATGTAAGTCCGAGGTGGTCACCTGAAAGATCTTGTAATAAAAATGCTATTTGGGAAATTGTAAATTATATGGATCAATGGAATATGCTACAGCATGGCTGGAAGTGTTAGAAAAGAATCCACCCTGAGATTGTTGTTCAAAACAAACAAACAACCCCCCCCCCAAAAAAAAAACAACAACACAAAAAAAGCATGGTTGTAGCCACAGATGAAACAAAAAGGGGTGGTGGGGTAAAGCCAATTGTGCCACAATTAGATTTGGGCCACCCAGAGGATGACCTGGTTATAAGTGCATCCCCACTGCAAATAAGGACAGATTGTATTTAATATTTAAACTGTAAGACAGCTTGTAGCAAACAAGCCTGTTTTCAAATGTTAGAAACACAGACGTATAAAAGAGTAAAGCCTTTGTTTTATTGTCCCTTATTGTCAGAGTTGTATTTCTTGTATAAAAATAGATTGTTGGACTTTTGTTCATATGTGATAATGTATGGTTTGGCTTTTATTCCTTTTTGTTTGATCCCTTGAGAGGAATTAATTTTTATTATTGTCAATACATTCATGTACCAGCATATTGGCAGGCTGTTTGAGTTATACATTTTGAAATATGTCCCTGTTGTCAGTTAAGAAATTTGGTTAGATCATGATAAACATGAGGTGCACCCCAATGTACAGAAGACCTATATTTTATTGTTATTTGTGGATTTTGGAACAAAGGGAAAAGATAACCCTAAAAAGACAGCTCAAGGGTTATTTAGGAAATGAGATTGTGTATATATCAGCTTATAATGTTATTGTTGTTTCAGTGTCATTTTTATGTTAGAGCAGATATAGATGCAAAGAGACCAAACGTTTGTGTCAGTTTAAGAACATTATTTGTAATTTTTGCCTTGAAGTGAGATCTTGTACTTTGGAACTAGAATGTACAATGTGCAAACATAGGTGGCAGAGAGTATATGCTTTTGATGGAAAATGTATGTCCCCAGAAAAATATAAATGTCAGGTGCAATAGCATGGAACATGGACACTGGAATTGTGTAGCCTGAAGGATGGAATCAGGAATTGATGTCCCTGTTCAGTTTGCTTGTAAGCACTTGTAGTTTTGTCAGTTTTGAAGTTGAGTCTTTGATTAGTAATTATGGGCCTCAATTTGGAATTAAGAATTGACTGTGGAGGAGGACACCATAAAAGAGTTGTTATTTCTGAAACTTGTTCAGTTCATGGGAAAAGGAGCACATTGTTCCACAGGCACATATAGTCGCAATTGTGTTTCAAGAGGAAAACAGAGGAGGACAAAGGAAGAGGATTGAACAGTAACCAATGTGCAAGGTGTCTTGCCTATAGACATTGAAGAAAAATGAGTGCACAAGCGAATGTAGGGTCAGAAAGAAATAGGGGATGTGATTGAGAAGGTCCGAGAGGAGGAGGAGGTCGTGGCTGGATGTCTGCAGCCGCAACAGAGGTGTTGAGAAAAGATGGAGAAGGAGTAATGGCAATAGAGATTTGGTAAGAGAATCAAGATTAGGATAAGCTGGCTCTGGGAATGCAAGGGAAAAATGTTTTTGAGGCTGGTCCTGGGGAGGCAATGGTCTGTATGAATTTTGGAGACCAGTCTGTGGACTTTTTGGTTCCGTTTGGTTGATTCCGGAGCCCTAGTGGCTTCGGATGCTGTAGTTATTTCAGGGGCAGAGGGAAAGAAACTTATCAGTTTCACTGTATTCCAGAAACGTTTAACAAGTGCTGCAGTGTGTAAAAAGAAAAAAAAAATCACTACCTCCGATAGAAGCCTATTTGAGAACATGAGATAGCCCTCCCTCATGAGGGGGGGGGGATGAAGCAAGGAAAAAAATGGTGTGTTAAACAAGAAAGACAGAAGCTATGGGGAAAAAAAAAAACTTGCTGTACTAAAATGTTGCAATTGCCTGTCATTTGGCTACGTTCCCAGAAAACTGACCTAGAGAGCAGCATAAAAAAAAAACACAAAGGAACATAGAATCCTAGAGTTGGAGGACAGCCCAGAGCATCTAGTCTGACCCCCCTTGTGCCATGCAGGAACTCTAAATCAATTGCTCAACTGCAGACCTGTATTCTTTTATTGATCAGAACACTATTTGTATCCATGTAAATTGCCAATCAGCTTAGTTTTGCTCATGCATGGCTAATTCCTATGAATTCAAGACTGATCTGAAGTTATAAAACTTTTGCTGTGACCAATAAAGTTCAAGAGGCAGAAGGGAGACAGATTAACCATATATTAGCAAACCTTTTTGACGCGACTAGGAGGAGAATGGCCAAGGCCAGTGGCACACTTATCAAAACAAATGGACACAGTTGTGAAAGGATGGCCTCTGCCTGCATGCAGTTGCAACAGCAGCGCTCCTAGTGGAAGAAGCGGCGAAGCTCACCCTCGGACAGGAGATACTGCTGAAGTGCCCACATGCTGTTGTACCCCTCCTGGAACACAGAGGACACCGATGGATATCACATGAGAAACTGTTGAAGTATGAAAGTATGCTTATAGATAATCCAGTCATTAAACTGTCAATTTGTACTACCTTATACCTAGCTACCCTGCTGCCAGTGATGGAAGAAACCCTAATGCAACATGATTGCCTGCAAATAATGGATGAAATATATTCAAGCAGACCAGACTTAAAAGACACTCCCTTTGAAGAGCCAGATGAAGTCCTGTTCACGGACGGCAGCAGCTTTGTGGAAGGTGGCTTGAAATTGGCAGGATATGTAGTCATACAAGGAGATGGTGAAGTTTTAGAAGTATTTGTACTCCCTACTGGAACATCAACATGGAGAAGACCCTGTGACAAAAGGGAACCGAAGAGCTGATGAGACAGCCAAGCAAGCAGCAAAATCAAGTGCACTAGGAGGAGAAAAAGTTTGTGCTATTCAAATTAAACCTTTGCTACTAGCTAAAGTACACTACACCCCTGAAGAGGAGCGATGGGCCCTACAAGAAGGGGCCTACCAGAAAAACGGCTTTTTCATACTCAGGAATCAAAAGATTTTCATCCCTAAACAATTGAGCTGGGACATGATTAGACAACTTCACTCACAGACTCATATGGGACAAACATTCCTAGCTCATTTGTTAAATAGACAGTGTTTTATTCAAGGATTGCATGGGCTAGATCATGATAGTACTTAAGGTGGTTAGGAAGTGTAAAGCTTGTGTTAAGATGAACCCAAGAACAGGAGCTTTACAGGCACCAGATGTCCAATATGTAGGAAACATTCCTTTTGAGGTATAGATTTTACTGAGATTTCAAATAGATTTCACTGAGATGCCAAAGGTGGAGAGGTTGAGATATCTACTTGTTGTAGTATGTACTTTTACTGGTTGGGTAGAAGCGTGGTCTACTCGTAATGAAAAGGCAGAACAAGTGGTAAAAGCCTTGATGAGAGACATAGTCCCTAAGTGTGGTATCCCTAGACTCATGGGATTGACAATGAACCATCCTTTGTACACCAGATTGTACAAACTTTGTCAAAAACTTTGACAAATTACTTGGAAATTACATTGTGCCTATCATCCCCAAACTTTTGGAAAGGTTGAAAGAATGAATAAAACCTTAAAGGGCACTATATCTAAGATGTGTTATGAAACTGGGTTAGACTGGACTGTAGTATTGCCAATGGCATTGTTAAAAATCAGATGCACCCCTACAAAGTTGTTGGGCTTGTCACTTTATGAATTAATGTATGGGAGACCACCCTTGGGTTTTGAACACATGCCTGGGGACCTAGCACAACTGGGGAGGGTAGACTTGATAAAAACTATTCAATTGTTGGAATCCTCTTTTAATGAGTTACATAAATATGTGGGTATGATACAGTCCTCTGCCCTTGTTACTGCTGTACATGATTTCTCCCCAGGTGATCCTGCTGAAAGACTGGAGCCCCTATGAGATCATGCCCACTGCCATCAAGTTAGCAGGAGTAAAACTTTGGATCCACTACAGAGTCAAGAGAGACTATACCAAGGAGTAACCTGAGTGGGAAACCCATGATGACTCTGATCCTCTAAAGGTAAAGATTTCCAAGAAGCAAGCTGCAAGAGGAGGGGAGGTCAGCATCGCAACGTGCGCCACTTCCCTGGGGCCAGGTGGACCAAGCACCCCCCTGAAGAAAAGGAGGAGTAACTACCCGAGAGTTGCTCTGAAAGAATGAAGGGACACATGGGAATAAGGGGGCTCATGTCAATAGGCATACTGACAATGTTATTCCCAAAAGTTAAAGGAAATTGGTTTAAAAATCCATGCATAGCATTAGATGTAGTTGCCAGCTTAAGCAAGCTTTGCACTGGCAACAAGAAAAAGGGAGGAATGAAGTAGAGATGGAACCAAATGAAGTAGTAATTAATGGCCTTTGCCCCAGATTCTTTCTGAAGGGTCAGCAAAAAGTGCAAGTGAGGCTGAAAAAACCTGACCAAACCGGTGGAAACCTGTATTCAGGGAAGCAGAGTGTAGAGCATGGTCAGTAGCAACTAACCAATAGAACTAGAGAACAGAAGCGTGATCAGCAATAACAAACCAATGGAGTTAAAGGTATGTGATGTAATGCTGTGTGCTATGCAAGTATAGTGTATAAAGGAATACTTTGAAAATATTTGGGTGCGACAACCCTTTAAGCACCATCTGAAAGCTGTTGTCGCCTTTTGGCCAAAAAAAGGTGTACTTGCCTTGGACAAAATTTGGACTCCTGGATCTGGTTCTTGGGGAATTCCACTACAATACTGCTATGACTTCACTTTAGCTTCCATTTTGTGGCCGCCTGGGATTTGTAGTTGAGTGAGAACTAGAGCTCTCTGGATGAGAAATCATACTGCAATAATGAATATTCATATTGTAACATAACCCCAAAGGAGGACAAGCTGTAGGATTTTCAAGAGAAATGGAGGACATGGCCAAATAAAAGCTAAACAACACTCATGGAAATGTAAAGTCAGGCTTTTTTTTAGTCAGGCCTAAAATGGAGGACATTTGGGGATTTCCTCCTAGGCACTCTATAAATATTAAGTCAAGTTTCATCAGACAGGGCTTGCCATTGTCATTTTCTAAGGTTGAGAGAGTGTGACCTGCCCAAGGTCCCCCAGTGGGTGCCTCAACAAACTACACATCCTAGGATTCCACAGGATAGAGTCCTGATGGTTAAAATGGTGGTGTCACACTGCTTTATTTCTGCAGTGTGGATACACCCCAAATCTGGGAAGCAGGCAAGTTGTAAAAGTGATGCATAGATGGATAGAAAATGGAGGGACCACTCATTAATCTAGCTTTGCCTCTTCCCTCCGTAATTCTTTAGCTACCTGACATGGGCTTCAGATATTATGGTTTGGCACTGCTTTGACTGCCATGGCTCTATCCTGTGGAATTCTGGGATCTGCAGTTTTGTGAGCTATTTAGCCTTCTGAAGCGGTAATGGGTTGACACTGCTTTGACTGCCACAGCTCCATCCTGTGGAATTCTGGGATTTGTAGTTTTGTGAGATATTTAGTCTTCTCTATCAGAGAGTTTGGGTGCCAAAACCAACTACAGTTCCCAGATTTACACAGCATTGAGCCATGGCAGTTAAAGTGGTGTCAAACTGGATTATTTTTGCAGTGTGGACGCAGCCAATATAGACAGACTTTAGGAAAACTACTTTTCTAGACAACCGTTCTGAGCCTGCAGCCAACATGGCTACTAGTCATGCTTCTGGGGGAGGAGGAACAGAATCATAGAATCATAGAGTTGGAAAAGACCCCAAGGACCATCCAGTCCAACCCCCTGCCATGCAGGAACTCCCAATCAAAGCACACCTAAGAGACATCATCCACAAAAGTAACTGTCCCAAGTTCCGGATACAAGCTGGCCACATCAGTGGTGACTAGGCCTTATTCAAAAGATGTTTGTTTCAATAGGCAAAAGTTTATTTGGGGGACAGAACTCAGGAAACCTCACAAGCTTCACCCTTGACCAAAAGCTTGGATATGTCACTTCAAATTATGTATGATTCTTGATAAAACTCCATTTGTGATTATATTAAAAACATGAACAGGTTGAGTCTCCCTTATCCAGAATTCCAAAATCCAAAATACTCCAAAAACCAAAACCTTTTTCCTGGCTGGCCGAGACAGTGACACCTTTGCTTTCTGATGGTTCAATGTACACAAACGTTGTTTCATGCACACGCAACCTAAAATATTGAAACTGGTTTAGGGAAACATTTGGGACCCTAGACCGTATATACTTAAGGACAGTGCTAAAAGGGCAAAGTGTTAGAGACCAGGTACCTCCTGAGGTTCAAAAGCGGAATCAACCTAAGTCTTAAAGGAATTCACTTCACAAAATACAAATAAAACATGTAGATTTCATTCAATAAATTTTATTTTAACAAAACAAGCTCATGCAGACAGACAAATAAAAACTATGGTAAGAGTCCCAACAGTCAATCTATTTATTTAAAACACAGTGGGCCTTCCACATTTGCTGGGGTTAGGGGCACTGGAGCCCCATGAAAGTGGAAAAACTGCAAATTAAAAAAAATCAATAGGTTTTTAACCTGAGAGAATAGCTCTCTAGGAATCTGCAGGTCCTCCAGCGCAACTCTATGGTCAACATCTTCCAGAGGTTGACCACAGAATCATGTTGGAGGACCTACAAATGCCTAGAGAAATGTTTTCTCTAGAAATCTCTAAATCCTCCAGCAGAACTCTATGGTCAATTTCCAGCAGAGTTGCGTTGGAGGACCTAGAGATTCCTAGAGAGGACATATTAATCAAATCCGCAAATAATCAAATCTGCAAAATTCAAAGCCGCAAATGCGGAGGGCTAACCGTCTATTCCACTTCGTTCCCATATGGGACTCATATCAACTGCTGGTTTGATCAGCCAGGTAATCTGTGATGGCTTTCCGAACGACTTCGCCTTCTTCCATGTCCCTTTCGTTATACAGGTGGACTTCTTCTTCACATTCAGGCAACAACACTTGGTCAGGAACCTTCAGCCCTTCCTGCAGCGTGTGTCCCTTGCTCTCGCAAATGTTGTGCAGCACCACGCAGGCGGTGACCACCGCTACGACGTTCTCCTCGGCCAAAGGGAGCCTTCCAGTGAGGCACTGCCACCGTCCCCTCAATCTGTACATGGCCTGCTCTACCACGCTGCGGCATTTGTTGAACGTTGCGTTGTATACCCTTTCCCTCTCGTTGGGCTGGTCCTCGTAGGGGGTCATCAGCCATTTCCGGAGAGGGTAAGAGTCGTCCGCCAAGATCAGCGGCGGGACTTGCACACCCCCCATGGTGACTGTCGGGTTTCCCGGAACAAAAGTGCCCTCATCCATGGCCTGACATAATGCAGAGTTGCTGAAGACGTTCTCCCCACTCCTCTTTACTTCAATATGAATAAAGCGGCCAGTGTGGTCCGTGATCGTTTGGACCAGGAAGGGGAAGACTGTCTTGCGGCTGACCGTCTCGTTCGCCTGCCCGGCAAGAGTCACAATCGCCACGTGGGTCTGGTCCATGGCACCAACGCACTGAGGAAAGCCCAAGCTCCGAAAACCCTCCATTATCTACAAGGGATAAAAACCGCAGCGGTGAATTTGAAAGGCAAATTTTGCCATCGACACAGCAACACGATAAACCCTAAAAGGGTACAGATAAAATGGCGACTTCTTGATGACATCAAGAAAACGTTGCTTGTTTGAAACACACCCACACATTTTCTGGTAAACACACCCACACATTTTCACACCCACAGACAATTCCTTAATGGGTTGTTGTTGATGATTGTGCCTTCAAGTCATTTCAGATTTATGGCAATGCTATCACAGGGTTTTCTTGGTAAATTTCTTCAGATGGGGTTTGCCATTGCCATCCTCTGAGAGTGTGACTTGCCCAGGGTTACCTGGTGGGTTTCCATGGCTAAGCAAGATTTAAACATAGTCTCCAGAGTTACAGTCCACCACTCAAACCACTATACCATGGCTAAAATGCTGAAATATGCATTTAACTACAGGTTGAGTCTCCCTTATTCAGAATTCTAAAATCGAAAATACAGTTGGCCCTCGATAGCCACGGATTTTTTATCCATGGATTCAAGCATCCATGGCTTGAGAATATTAAAAAAAATATATAAATTCCAATAAGCAAACCTTGATTTTGCCATTTTATATAAGAGACACCAATTGACTATGCCATTGTATTTAATGGGACTTGGGTATCCTCAGATTTTAGTATCCATGGGGGTCCTGGAAACAATCCCAAGTGGATACTAAGGGCCCTCTGTATTCTAAAATCCAAAATTGTCTACATGATAATTTTGGATGGGATAGTGATTTTTGATGATTTTTGATGGTTCATTGTACACAAACTTGGTTCCATACACAAAATTATTTAAAACGTTGCATATAAAATTACCTTCAGGTTATGTGTATAACGTGTATATGAAACATAAATGGATTTTGTATTTAGATCTGGGTCCCATCTTCAAGATCTCGCATTATATATGTATATGCAAGTATAGGTGTTCCAAAATTCTGGGTGGGAAATCCTAAGCGTTTTAGATACAGACTCAAACTGTATCAAAGAATTCGTAAAGTGGGCCCTTGGTATCTGTTGGGCTTTAGTTCCAGGAACCCTCATGAATAGAAAAATCTGTAGATGCTCAAGTCCTATTACATACTGTGGTGTACAAAAATGGGGGTCCCTTATATAAAATGGCAAAAATTAAGGTTTGGGTTTTGGATTTTTTAAAAAAATATATTTTCAAACTGTGGATGGTTGACTCTGTGGATGACTGAGTCCGTGGATACAGGAGATGATTCTATTTACGTATATACTCAACTATAAGTCAACTTCATGTATAAGTCGAGGGTGGGTTTTGGGGCCAAAATTGTGGATGGATAAGTTGAGGGTAAAACTTAGGGACATGTAACAAAGGATCTAAATGAAGCAAAGGAATACAATGCCAAAAAAAAAAAACTTACAAAATACTAGCAGGCTTGTTTGTGTCATACTAAAGCAGGGGTAGGCAACCTTTTTGAGCCAGGGGCCGAGTTGCTGTCCCTCAGACAATTGGGGGGCCAAAGCACCAAAAATAAATAAACAAACAAACAAATAAATAAATATAAAAATAAAATTAAAAATTAAAAAAATATGCATGCACACTCTTTCAGTCCTAGAAAAGCCATGGCAAAACCCCTGTGGAGATTTTGCCAAGAAAACCCCAAGAACAAGTAATAACAACAATAATCAATATCATCATGGCGGGCGGCGGCGGCAGCGTCAGGACTGGCCTGGGGCCGGTCCAAAGGCCTCAGGGGGCCACATCCGGCCCCCGGGCCTTAGGTTGTCTGCCCCTGTACTAAAGGATGGATGAATGAGTAAATAGAGTAGGATCAATGTTTCCAGGACAATCTTACCTTTCACCAGGGAATTGTTCCTTTTTAAAAATAGGAGTTAAAGTACTTACATTGACTCATGGATAAGTCAACTCAGGGGTTTTTTCAGGTCAATTTCTGACTAAAATTTCTAGATTTATATATGAGTATATACAGTACTTAATATGTATATATATTTTAACTAATCCCCCTTCATTCAGTATGAATGCAAAATGGTGAGTCCTGGTGGCGCAGTGGTTAAATGCCTGTACTGCAGCCACTCACTCACAGACCAGAAGGTTGCGAGTTCAATACTAGCCAGGGTCGCTAAAATGAGTACCCAACTGTTGGGGGGCAATGAGCTTACAGTTGTAAACCGCTTAGACATCCCATAGCGCGATATGAAGCGGTATATAAATGAGGCTGCTTAAGTTATCTAGGTTTTCCACTGTGCCATAAACTTGTACAGTTGTGCCCATTTTCTACAAATGATTCTTTCTACTGCAACCTTCAAGAACCAGCAGCTGATGACTTGTCAACACCAGCCCATCGATCATCACTTTGAGTTGTTTGAGCGTACAGAGTAAATTGAAAGGATAAATAAAGATCTTGAGAAGAGCTTCTTGGAACAGTCCAAAGGCCTACTGAATCCAACTTTCTGGATGTATCAACAGATACAGAAATAATGCCATTTGACACCACTTTAAGTGCTGTAGCTCCATCCAATCAAATCCTGGGGTTTATAGTTTTACAAAGTCTTTATCCTTCCCTGCCCAAGAGTAGTGGTGCCTCACAAAACTACAACTTCCAGGATTCCATAGGATGGAGCCATGGCAGTTAAAGTGGTGTCAAACTGCATTATTTTTTACAGTGTAGCTTCAGCCTCTGTCACAATGTGGTCAACCAGTTGCTTATGGGAAGCCCATAAGCAAAAGAGGAGTGCTCTTGCGTTTCCTAGCAAGTGCTCTACCTGCACTGCAGAATTAATGCAGTTTGACTCTGCTTTAACTGCTATAGCTCAATGCTATGGAATTCTGGGAACTGGAGTTTTGTAAGATATTCAGCCTTCTCTGTCAGAGAGCTCTGGTGCCACGATTAACTAAAATTCCCAGGATTCCCTAGCACTGAGCCAGAGCAATTAAAGCCGTGTCAAACTGAATTCCACATGATAACCGGGCCTAAACCTGCTTAGCTTCTGGGACCTGATGTCTTCAGGGTAGAAACTGCTGAGTGCCTTATGGAATGCACAAACAAAACAAGAGACACTTCTCAAGAATACTCAAAAAGATGGTTGACAGTGGGCCTTTGGTATCTGCCGGGTTTTGGTTCCAGGACCTCCTGTAGATAACAAAATCTGTGGATATTTGTATTAAATACAGTGGCACAGTAAGATTGTGTCTCTTGTATAAAATGGCAAAATCAAGGCTTGCTTTTTGCAATTTATAATTTTATAATTTTCAAACCATGGATGCTTGAATCTGTGGTTAAAAAATACATGGACACGGAGGGCTGATTGTACTAATAAAACAGCTATCTTTCAAGCATCTTGAAATGTGTCTCTTGTTTCCTCATGGTAATTAGGCAGCTGTTAGTGACATATATATATGTATATGTATTGAAATTGTACTTTTTTAGTTAGGGCAGATGGGGAAATCAGCACCTCCATCCACTGCGACTCTCTTCCACTTTCTCAGCCCCAGAAAATCTGTATGTAGAGAGATTTTGTAGCATCTTTGAGACTAACTGAAAGAAAGAAGTTGGAAGCATTAACGTTCGTAGACTTAAGTCTACTTCCTCAGATGCATTTGGTGGAGCAGAAACCAGGACAGATATATGCCATTGGAATGTGAGAGTGTCAATTTCAATTCAAAATCCTTTGTGTATGGAAATAAAGTGGCAAACCCAGTTTTAACTATGGTCATTTGTGAACAAAGGCACTGAGAACTAGCCTTTGTGTGTGGAAATGAAGCAGCAAATCTTGAAAGAGAAACAGCAGGACTGGAGTTCATCTACAGACTACAGTCCTTCAGCAATAGACTGAACAAAAATAAGACACAACAACAACAAAAACATAAGCCAAGAAGTGCTTGAAGCACATAACTAACCTACGTCTCTCATAGGATTCCAGTCTTTGTTTCAATGTGGAGAAAATGTTAATTGCACTGCTAATCCCAAAACCATTATCAGATTAGAAAACAGCTCAATCAATGGCTCTTTGCCACAGAGGTGCAAAGGAAAAATGTCTCAATTTACAACACTTTTTGGAACCTTAAAAAAGCAGCGGCAACATGGCAAAATAATAGAATGCAAATAATGGAATATGAGAGCCAGTGTGGCACAGTGGTTTGAGTGGTGGACTACCAGTCTGGAGGCCAGGGTTCGATTACCTGCTCGGCAAGTCACATGCTCTCAGCCTCCAGGGAAGGCAAGGGCAAACCTCACCTGAACAAATCTAGCCCAGAAAACCTCATGATAGGGTCACTATAAGATATGACTTGAAGGCACACAACAACAAACATGAAATACACTTGTTCCACCACATTTGCTGGGGTTAGGGGCGCAGGACCTCTGTGAATGTGGAAAAACCAGAAATAACAAAAACACTATCTTTTTACCTAAGAGAACCCCTCTCTAGGAATCTCTAGGTCCTCCAGTGTGACTCTGTGGTCAACATCTGGCAGATATTGACCATAGAATTGCGCCAGAGGAGCTAGAAATGCCTAGCAGAATGTTTTCTCTAGGAATCTGTAGGTCCTTCAATGCCACTTTTGGTTAAAGTTGACCACAGAGTTGCACTAGAGAGAATATTAAAATCTGTGAATAATCAAAGCCGCATAAGTCAAAGCCGCAAATGTGGAGGGACGAGTGTAATGGAATGCACCTCCTACTACTTCAAAAATAAATCCTTCAAACATACCTTTTGGTGGTCACCCAAGCAGATCGTCTGGGGAGCGAGGAGAAGCTCAATGGCAAAGCAAACCTCCAGAACAATGTCTCCCACTGTGGACCTCCCAATGCCGAACTGCGTGGCAACCTCGCGGTAGCGTTCCAAGTTCGAAAGCCACCACACCACGATGGCCACACGTTTCTCCACGCTGATGGCTTCCCTCATGATAGTCCTCTGCCTCTCAAGTTTGGGCCGGAGCACCTCGGCAATCTCAAAGAGGGTGCCCCTGCTCATCCGGAACTGCTCAATCCATTTTGCGTCATCGGTGGTTTCGCGCATAAAGTTCTCCCACCAGTTGAGACAGGTTGCAGGGGACACCCACCAGCGTCGGGGCAGCGGTTTGTTATCCAGCAGCGCAACAAGAGCGGCCCTTTTTCTGGTCCGTCTCCTACACAGCGCCCGGCTCACTGTGTGACGTCTCAAAAAGTGGTCCTGAAAAGCTATGCCCATGTGCGCTCTCCTCTTCTGCCGCCTTCGCATGCTCACCAGATAGGCGTTACACAAGGCGAGGGTAGAGCGGAGCACAGAGAAGAGCGTCCGGAGATAAAATTTCAGCAGAAGGAGGGAATGAGGCTCCATTTTGAACAAGGAATCGCTTTGGGAGTTGTAGGAATGGTCTTTAAGGGGTTCAGAATGGCCCTCTTCCACGCCTTAAAACAAAACAAATCAAAAATTAAAAAATCTGATGCACAGATCTGACAGCATTTTATAGAATTTATTAATGTAAGAAAAGGATATGGTACAATTTTAGGTTTTGATGTTTAAGAATGAGTTATATGGGGGGGGGGGGGGAATGGGCATTTGTACATACAGTGGGCCCACCACATTCACTGGGGTTAGGAGCACAGGACCCCCGTGAATGTGGAAAAACTGCAAAAAACAAAAACACTATTTTTTTACCTGAGAGAATTCCATCCTAGGAATCTCTAGGTCCTCCAGCACAACTCCATGGTCACCATCTGCTAGAAGCTGACCACAGAATTGAGCTGGATAGCCTACAAATACTTGGAGAAGTGCTCTCCCTAGGAATCTCTAGGTCCTTCAGTGCGATTTTTGGTTAAAGTTGACCATAGAGTTGTGCTGGAGGACCTAGAGATTCCTAGAGATAACATATCAATAAAACCCGTGAATAATCAGATCCACAAACGTCAAAGCCGCAAATGTGGAGGGCCAACTTGAGATCCTGTGGAGTTTGCTATTTTATATAAGGGACACCATTTTACTATGCCACTGGATATAATGGGATTTGAGCATTCACAGATTTTGGTATCCATGGGGGGGGGGGTCCTGGAACCAAACCCCAGAGGATACCAAGGACCCAACGTAAATAACTGTAATCGGTAAAGTGCGGGAAATTGACTGGGGTGGGGTTTATTTAGTCATGTTTATTTAGTGTTTTCTTTTTGTGTCCTTTTAAAAATATTTCTTTCTATTATATTTGTTGTATTTTCTGTTTTTCTTTCTGTAATAACTGAACTTCAGATAAAATTTATAATTGACAAAAATTTAAAATCTGATGGTACAATCTGATGGCCTTGCTTTTGTTTTGGCTATTCTTATTCTTGCTTTTTGGTTGTTATGGGCCATCGACTCTGGTTTATGGTGATCCTATTTAATATAGCTAGTTAGTTAATATCCCAGCACAGGACTCAAGGATCCAACACACACTGCAGAATTAATCCAGGTTGAGACCGCATTAACTGCACTGGCTCAATGCAAGGGAATTCTGGGGACTGTCGTTTTGTGAGACATTTAGCCTTCCCTGTCAGAGAGCTCTGGTGTTACAATAAACTACAATTCCCAGGATTCCCTAGGACTGAGCCATGGCAGCTAACGCGGTCTCAAACTCGATGATTTCTGCAGTGTGTTTCAGACCAAGGTGGCTTATAGACATTTAACAACAGAGTCCAACCAAAAAAAATCTATTAATACAAAAGTGAAAAAAACAATTAAACCTGAGCTCTGTTTCAAAAACACAAGTCAAAACACATTTAAGACATCATAAAAGTACAACGCCCACAGTTGTCCCACCTGCTACAGAAAATTAAAAACCAAACCCATCTTAGCCTGGTCCTTTTAAATGGAAAAAGTTGGTTTAAACCAATGGTTCCCAAACTTTGGTCCTCCAAGTATTGTGGACTTCAGCTCCCAGAAGCTCCATGAAGTCAACAGCAAGGCATTCTGGGAGCTGAAGTCCAATGCATTTGGATGACCAAAGTTTGGGAACCACTAGTCTAAATCATGGTTTAAACCAATACTCACGTTCACTGCTGTCATTCTGGAGGGAAATATTCTCTTGGCATTTTTGTGGTAGGGACTCGATCTCCTTGTCTTCCTCTCCCTCTTCTTCTTCTTCTGATGTGGAATCTTCCAACCGAAAGCAATCCTCCCACTTGATCTTATTCATTGTCCCATCACCTTTGGAAGGGAGAGAGTAGGGGGAGAATTTTTCATCAAAACACTGGCCTAATTCTAAAAAATCAGGGGGGAAAAGTGTATCGAAGCAAGCTAAAGGGAACAGGGTATTAACAGTTAGGTGAGAGAAGCAGCATTGAACTCAAAAGCCTATAATTCCAATCAGCAAGAATGGGAATTTTATCCCCATCCCAGCTCCATGGCTGTCTCCACTTAAGTTGGGTGAGGAACCTATGACGCATACTCCTTTTCCACCACTGTCGCCATTCTGAAGAGACGTTTTGGCCATGAAACCCATTGGGTGACCTTGGGCAGGTCACGCTCTCTCAGCCTCAGGGGAAGGCAATGGCAAACCCGCTCTGAACAAATCTTGCCGTGAAAAATCCCATGACAGGTTTGCCTTAGGATTGCCCTAAGTCGGAAACGACTTGAAGGCACACCACCACTACCACCACCACAAGTTTTGACTACTGTAATGCACTCTGCATGGGGCTTCCACTGAAGACAACTCTGGGCATGTCTACATGGGCCAAATGAACTGCCTTTGCTCCCTGTTCTCGCATCAACCTGTCTTCGCAACGCAGGGCCAAAGGCCCAATTCTGGTGCCACAACAAACTACAGTTCCCAGAATTCCATAGCATTGAGCCATGGCAGTGAAAGTGGTGTCAAACTGGATCTGCAGAGCAGATGCAGCCGCAGAAAGGCTAGTTTTGCAGTGAATCTAGGCCATCCCTCCCTTAATCCACTTTTTAAAAACTCGCCATTTGCTCCGGATCCTCCCTAAAAATCCAGAGCACTCCAGAGCCATGCCGGGTGGCTGTTTACACAGCATCCTGCCAGTCTTAAAAGAGTTGCATAAGCTGCCAATATGCTTCCAGACTAAATCAACTCACTCTCTATACATACAGTCAGCCCTCTGTATCTATGGATTCCTTGTCCATGGATTCAACTATCTACAATTTGAAAATGTTAAATATATATATACATATATATATATACCGTAATACAAAAAGCAAACTTTGATTTTGTCATTTTGTGTTAGGGGCATCGTTTCTATGCCACTGTGTTTAATGGGACTTGAGCATCCACAGATTTTGGTATTCCACACCCCAATGGATACCAGGGGTCCACTGTACATAAAAGTTGAGTCTCTTTTATCCAAAATGTGTGGGACAAGAAGTGTTTCGGATTTTGGAATATTTGCATATACTTAATGAGATATCTTGGAGATGGGTCCCAAGTCTAAACACAAAATTTAGGGCCTCTGTAGACTGCCAGAAATAATGCAACTTGAGACCACTTTAACTGCCCTGGCTCAGTGCTAGGGAATCATGGGAACTGTAGTTTATTGTGGCACCAGAGCTCTCTGACAGAGAAGGCTCAATATCTCAGAGAAAAACTACAGTTCCCATAATTCCCTAGCACTGAGCCAGGGCAGTTAAAGTGGACTCAAGTTGCATTATTTCTGGCAGTCTGTAAAGGCCCTTAGTTATGTTTTTTATACATCTTATACATATAACCTGAAGGTAATTCTATACCTAACATTAGAAATCATTTTGCGCATGAAACAAACTTTGTGTACACTGAACCATCAGAAAGCAAAGGGGTCACTATCTCAGCCACCCATGTGGAGAATGTTGGATTTTGGAATATTTTGGATTTCGTAATTCTGGTTGAGATTCAACCTGCCTCTGTGTGTGTGAGCATGCCCTGAGGATTGAGGTCTGTTGGTGGTCACAGAAGATGTGGGAGACTTCCTTTTCAGCCATGGCACACCGTTTTAGAATGCTCTGCCATTGGCGGCTTGGTTAGCGCCAACCTTGTATTCATTTACGTGCCACTTAAAAAATATGACTACTTATTAAAACTGTTGGGTCTCACTCATTTCTCTCAAAAGCACCTAATTTTAGAACAGGTTTAATCTTTAAAACCTATTTTAACATGTTAATTGAATATATTGTTAGTTTAATTATTTTTTAATTTTTATTTATTTAAATGATTTTTATTTATTTTTTTCATTCGTTTTAACTAGTTTACTTTGATTTTACACGTACGCCACCCTAAGATCTTTTGATACAGGGTGGGATAGAAATATTTTAATAAACAACAATGCCCAAAATGGACAGCATTCTTGAGCCCTGCAATAGAAATGGCTGCCATGTAACTCTCCATAAACCATAATGGGGTCCTCAAAGCCGGGTGTTGTTGGTGGAGCATTCGGGGAAATGTGGCAAAAAAGGCTGCAGAATCCCAGTTATGGTATACACTCCCCTTAGAGGCCCGACAGGTGCCAACATTGCTGCTATTTTCGATCCAAGTAAAAACATGGCTGATTTGAGCATTTGGGGGCCTAACTGGTTTTATAGAAGTCCACATATGTGCCTAGTTTTAAATATTTAACTTGTTAACTTATTTAATATGTTTTCAGCCTTTTAAAATCGTGTTTTGTATTGTGTAAGCCAGGGGTAGGCAACCTTTTTGAGCCAGGGTCCGGGTTGCTGTCCCTCAGGCAATTGGGGGTCCAAAGCACAATAAATAAATAATTAAAAAAAATTAAAAAAATATTCATGCACACTCTCTCAGCCCTAGAAAAGCCATGGCAAAACCCCTGTGGAGGTTTTGCCAAGAAAACCCCAAGAACAAGTAATAACAACAATAATCAATATCATCATGGCGGGCGGCAGCGGTGGCAGGACCGGCCTGGGGCCGGCCCAAAGGCCTCGGGGGGCTGCATCCGGCCCCCAGGCCTTAGGTTGCCTACCCCTGGTGTAAGCTGTTGTAAAGTGATCACCCAAGACACACTGTCCACAATACATGGCTCTGAGGAAGGACATCTCAGAACCAAGAGTTTGGGCCACACTGCATCTCTCGAGAGCAGAATCCATAGGCATGTGCAGAGAGCACTGCCTTCCACAGAGCCTGCCCAACCTGCCTTATTCTCAGGGGGTAACAGAGGGCTTCTCCATCTGTCTCAGGCAACTTGGACAACCACTGTCCATCCCTTACAGGGAAGGGAAATATAAGCAGGTATGATGGGGATCAGACAAAGAGATGCTGTTCAACAGAACCCCAAACCCGCTACTTTTGTGATTTTGAGACAAATGGAAACTGAAAATGGGAAATACTATATATACTCAACTATAAGTTGACCTCATGTATAAGTCGGCGACAGATTTTGGGGGCAAAATTGTGGATTTTGATATGACCCGTGGATAAGTTGAGGGTAAAACTTAGGGGCATGTAACAAAGGATATAAAAGGGAAATGATGCCAAACAACTTACAAAATTCAAGAAGACATCACTGTTTGTGCTCACACTAAAGGCTGGATGGATGACAGAATAGAGGAGGATCTGTGCTTTTTTCAGAGGCTGGTTCCTTTTTTTTTCCGTAAGAGTCAAGAGTATAGTACTTACATTGACCTGTGGATAAGTCAACTCAGATTTTTGGAGTAAATTTTTTGACTAAAATTTCAAGACTTCCAACTCTATGATTAAGTCACAATTCTTAGACAAAGAAGGGACTCACTGCACATTTGTTACCTGTTAATCTCTCCTCTTCCAAGGAGCTCTGGATAAGCCACTCTTTGTCTCGGTCTTCTTCCAGCCAGGATATAAGAACTGGTTTAAAGCTCAGCAGCCGCTCTGAAAAATGAACATGCATAAACAGATGAAAAGAATCACCCCACTGACCCATGTCCCCATATATTTTCTACCCCAGGCATAAGGAAGTTAGGCTCTCTTTGGAATAATCTGTAAAGAAGCCACATGCCAAAGGTTGGCAGTGCCATCCTTTCTCTTTATCTCATTCTCTCTCTGCCAAACGTCTTCTTTTTCTCCTTTTTGCCATCACCTCTCTCTCTTTCTCTCTCTCTGTTACCAAATGTGAGGACCTCCACCTGTCCCACACTATGACACTAAATGTGGGGACCTTCTAGATGCCCTTGTGGTTTCTGTGCAAGACTTTATTTCTATAATCCCGACACTGGAAACCATCACCCTTGAACCACAGACACGGTCTGCCTGAACTTACCCACAGCAATAAGATTATTGTAGCATTCTCAGAGGCACAAATGTGTCACAGAAAAACTAAACAGACATTCAACACACACAGTTAAAGATTACTTATTTAGCACATCTAAATCCTGACTGACCCCTAACTAACTAACTAACTAATTAACTAACTAACTAACTACAAGCCATATCTCACATCACAGCGTTACCAAGTCCTAGAAGGAATAACTTTGAAAATTGGGTACGTTTAGCTTGGAGAAGACTGCAAGGTGACACAGTTTCAGTGCATGTGACAGAACAATCTTGTTTTCTGTTGCTGCAGAAACTTGAATATGAACCAATCGCTTCAAATTACAAGAAAAGAGATTCCATCTAAATATTAGGAAGAACTTCTTGACTGTAAATCTTTTCAAGAGTGATATAGGCTGCCTGGGAGGGCGGTGGACCCCAGTGGCATCACTAGGGCTGGCATCACCTGGTGACACTCACAGTGTCACACCCTCACCAACCTCCTCCCATATCACACCATACAGAATCCTTAGTACCAATAGTTTTTTGTGGGTTTTTCGGGCTGTGTGGCCATGTTCTAGAAGAGTTTCTTTCTGACGTTTTGCCAGCATCTGTGGCTGGCATCTTCAGAGAAAACTGGAATGGAAGGGAATGGGTCTATATATATACTGTGAGACCCTGGGTAGGGAGGAGTGGTTCCCAGGTGAACTGTGTGCTGTTCTGTGTTGAACAGGTATTGTGCTAGCCACAGATGCTGGCGAACCGTCAGAAAGAAACTCTTCTAGAACATGGCCACACAGCCCGAAAAACCCACAAAAAACTATGGATGCCAGCCATGAAAGCCTACGACTTCACCTTAGTACCAATGTTAGTCAAAAATCCTAATGCCCATATATCACCGAATTTCATGGCAATAGTTGTAACATAAAGAACTAGCAACATTAAAATTAGACCTTTAAATGACAACATCATACGCACGGCCTAAATATATTCACATGTGCATAGTTTCACATGTGGTTAAAGTCAAAGTATGGTAAGCTAAGAAAATTTTAAAATAATAAACATTTTTTTAAATTGAATTTTAAACTAAAAAAAAAGAAAATGTGAAGTCGAAGGCTTTCATGGCTGGCACCCATAGGTTTTTGTGAGTTTTTCGGGCTGTGAGGCCATATTCTAAAATAATGTATTCCTGACGTTTCGCCTGCATCTGTGGCTGGCATCTTCAGAGAATGGTGGCATGGAGGTGAGTGGGGTATATATACTGTGTGACCCTTGGTTGAGAGGATTAAAGCCACCCTGAGGCCTTGCCTCAACAGAACAATATACAGATTTACATGCTAATCCTCCCAACCAAGGGTCACACAGTATATATACCCCACACAGCTCCATACCACCATTCTCTGAAGATGCCAGCCACAGATGCAGGTGAAACGTCAGGAATACGGTACATTCTTCTAGAACACGGCCTCACACTCTGAAAAACCCACAAAAACATATAAAAAAAGAAATCTCTGAGGCCCCTCCTTTCTCCACCCACCGAATCTTGGTTCACTCACACCATTTCTTCTGCTGAGCCAATGGTTTAAAGGGATTCAAGCAAACGCCATAGCCCATTTCTGCCCAAAGGAAGATGTTTGGGCAGCAGTGGTGTCACCTGGTGCGGTCTACACACACACACATACACACACACACATGGACTCTTTGTGTAGTGGTCTTCAATCAGAGGTTGGATGGCCAACATTCAGGAGTGCTTTAGTTGTATATTCCTGCATAGCAGGGGATTGGACAAGATGGTATTTAATAGTCCCTTCCACCTCTCGAGATTCTACAATTGCATCCCTACAGAATATAAGATTCTATCATTCTATGATGCTATGATTCTATTTCTGAACTGATGGACTCATATGTCTCCCTCCCTGACTAATTGCTCTGCACACCAACCTTTTAAAATCCCTCCAAACATTCAGATGATCACCATTCACTCCCAGAACGCTCTCCATGCTTTCACCTGCTCCCAACAGATCACTTAAGCAATAGATCCTTACCTAGAGAAGTCACTATCTCATAATTCTCAAACATCACATTCCGATAAAGAGTTTTTTGGCCTGGATCAAGTAGGGCCCATTCCTCATCTGTGAAATACATAGCCACATCCTCAAAGGCCACCAGTTCCTGAAAGACAACAATAATAATAATGATAATACTAATATTTATTACCTGCCTCTCCCCATGGATCGAGGGAACAACAACAGACCAACAAATATACACCATTGGTTAAAAATGCACATCAGCTTAAAAGAACAAACAGACACATACATATTAAAGCAATCCACATTTAAAATTCACAATTTAAAAATCATCTGAATCAATTTTGTTCCTTATTAATGCTCCCAGATATGATTAAAAAAAAAAAGGATTGCTGGATAGGATGAAACAACTGTCTAGTCCATCATTCTGTTCCCACAGCGGCTGACCAGCTGTCTCAGAGAAAGCCCATCAGCAGGGCATGAAGGCACACAACAACAATATATTGTCATGGATGGTGTAGTTCTCTAAGGTTTCCCTATGGGGCCGGTACATCCCCCTGGCCTTCCACAGTTGTTCACCCCTGATCTTCAAGATCCTGTGTCAGATATTGTGAGACATTTAGCCTTCTCCGTCAGAGCTCTGGCAACATAGCAAACTACAATTCCCAGGATTCCCTAGCACTTAGCCAGGGCAGTTAAAGCAGTCTCAAACTGGATCACTTCTGCAGTTTGTTTTGGGACACAGTGACCAACACTGTACAGTATTCAAAGTATGGGTATCCAATAGTTTTTTATAAAATGCCTCCTTTTACCAAACAAGTTGAAGGAATATACAGAAACTGGGGTGGTTTTCCTGCAGGGCTTAACACCACTTTTCCCAATTGCAGGCTTCCATCTAATGGGATTACAGCACCCCTTATCCCTAGGCAGCACACTCAATGGCCAGGTGAAATGGGTTTTGTAGTCTCAAGAAAAGAAAAGAAAAGAAAAGTCTCACCAGTTATCTTTTTCTTACCTTTGCTGGCCATACAGCAGCCGTTTCAACTCCAGAACAAAAAGCGGATGATCTACGACATCTACACAGGGCCATTCCACTATCTGAGAATGTTGAAAAAAGTTAGTAATTTAACATATTTTGCACACACCTAAGCCAGAGTGATGTTGTGGTTTGAGAGTACGGTATTTTGTGCACTTTGGTTGGCCTCATAAAGGGGTCACTATCTTGTGCATCTTGGATGTTATTGTACTTTGCTATATGATCAACAAGTGGGCTACAACTCTGGGGACCGGGGTTCGATTCCCAGCTCCACCATGAAACCTGCTGGGTGACCTTGGGCAAGTCACTCTCTCTCAACCTCAGAGGAAGGCAATGGCAAACCTCCTCTGAACAAGTGATAGGGTTGCCTTAGGGTCGCCCTAAGTCGGAAATGACTGGAACGCACACAGTGCACACAAGCTGAGGGGATCGTACAAATGTGAAAGCTGGAAAAATTCTAGAAAAAAATTGTGGTGGGGGGGGTGAGACCCATTTCCTTCATTTCTACAGATACTGTAGACTTCCAAAAAGACAAATAAATGGGTTCAAGAACAAATCAAGACTGAACTCTCTCTAGAACAAAATGACTAACTGAGGCTATTAGTTCAAATATTAGAAGACGTGACCCATTATTGATTGATTGATTCTATATGCTGCCTTTCTCCTAAACTGGACCCAAGGCGGCTCACAAATGATACTTTAAAAACAATGCAACTTTAAAAACAGAATTAAAATCATTGCATCAATAAAAAAAGTTAAACACACAAAATCATTAAAAACATGCTAAGCTTAAAGTATACAACCATTATAAACATATTGAAGCCAACACAGCAATAAATAGCCTCCCTAGGTTCTGTGTTTTGTGTGCCTGCAAGTTGTTTCCAACTTATGGCAATCATAAGGGAACCCTATCATGCGGTTTT
Source organism: Phrynosoma blainvillii (assembly GCA_026167975.1). Classification (NCBI taxonomy): domain Eukaryota; kingdom Metazoa; phylum Chordata; class Lepidosauria; order Squamata; family Phrynosomatidae; genus Phrynosoma; species Phrynosoma blainvillii. The sequence goes on from JANUYF010000002.1 coordinate 385,579,732, forward strand.
CTTAGCAAGATTCATTCAGAGGAGGTGGCCATTGCCTTCCTCTGAGGCTGAGAGAATGTGATTTGCCCAGGGTCACCCAATGGTTTTCACATCCAAGTAGGAATCGAACCCAGGTCTCCGGAGTAGTAGTCCAACACTCAAACCACACTACCTCCTGGGTACAATTACATATTAAAAGCCTATTAGAAAAGAAAACATTTGCCTGCGGTGAAAGGAAAGCCAGCCTTACCTCCTGTGGAAGGGAGTTCCAGAGGGTGGGAGCAGCCACCAAGGAGGCCCTCTCTTGTGTCCTCATCAAGCATGCCTGTAATTACAATAATAATGAAAATAATGCTAATAATAATTATTATTATTTATTACCCACCTCTCCCCATGGATTGAGGTAGGGGACAACAACAATTAACAAGCAAACAACACCAGTGAAAGCATATCACTTAAAATACGCATCAGTTTAAAGGACAAATAAGATGTGTACATATTAAAACAATCCACATCTAAAATTCATCACTTAAAATTCACAATTTAAAAATCATCTGGATAGGCCTGCCAGAAGAGACCGATCTTCAATGCTGTTTTGAATTTGGGCAGTGTATTCAGCTGTCTAATCTCTTCCGGCAGGTCATTCCACAGTTTTGGGGAGGCTGAAGAAAATGTCCTCTGGCTGATCGATGCCAACCTAGTCCTGGCTGACTGGAGTAAATCTCTTCCATAGGACTTGAGTGTACGGGACAGATTTCTCAGCCAAGGAAGCCAAAGCTGCTCTGAGTTTGCAAGATCTGGGCAGGGCTGTTGGTAATAGGGAGACTTGGAGGTGTTTAATTCATAGAGCAGCCTTCAGAGACATAGTCATGTTAATCTGGAATAGCAGTATGCAAGGGGATGTTACAGCACCCTTAACTAACTGTGCGAAAGAAATACAACAACTTCCAAAATGCACAAGACAGGGATACGGTAGGCCCTTGGTATCTGCTGGGGTTTGGTTCCAAGTTCCTGTGGATATTAAAATCCGTGGATACTCAAGCCCCATTAAACACAACGGTGTAGCAAAACAGTGCAAGGTTTGGTTTTTTTTAATTTATATCTTTTTAAAAGATATATTATCATGCCGTGAATGGTTAAATCCATGTGTAAGAAGTCCGTGGATACAAAGGATCAAATGTACTTTCATTGGGCCGACCAAAATGCCCCAAATAGGCATGCATCCCTATTTTGTGCATTTTGGTTGGCCTTATAAAGGTGTCACTGTCTTTTATTTAAAAAATACGCATGCATCCTTATTTTGTGCATTCTGGTTGGCCTCATAAAAGTGTCTTTGTCATTCATTTAAAAATACATGTGCATCCTTATTTTGTTCATTTTGGTTGGCCTCATAAAGGTGTCACTGTCTTTTATTTAAAAATATACATATATCCTTATTTTGTGCACTTTGGTTGGCCTTAATAATAATAATAATAATAATAATAGTTTTTATTTGTATTTTCCCACCTCTCCCTATGGATCATGGCGGGATTACAGAGAAATATATAAAAATACAATATATAAAATACAATATATAAAATCATGACAATAATAAAAAAAACCACAATCCATATAATAAAGTCCAATACCCAAGTGTCACTGCCTTTAACATACACATGCATTCTTATTTTGTGCATTTCGGTTGGCTTCATAAAGGCATCACTGTCATCATTGTCTTTTATTTAAAAATACATATGCATCATTATTTTGTGCATTTTGGTTGGCCTCATAAAGGTGTCACTGTCTTTTATTTAAAAATATGCATACATCCTTATTTTGTGCATTTTGGTTGTCCTCATAAAGGTGTCACTGTCTTTAAAAATATGTATACATCCTTATTTTGTGCATTTTGGTTGGCCTCATAAAGGTGTCACTGTCTTTCATTTAAAAATATGCATACATCCTTATTTTATGCATTTTGGTTGGCCTCATAAAGGTGTCAGTGTCACATTTAATTTTTAAAATTAAATATACTATAAATTTTATTAAATTTATCTTGACATAAAAGATAAAACACAAAGGTTCCAACAAATACAGCAACACGCATCCATCTATAGATCTCCTAATGACATTACTTGTGATCTCATGTATAATATCATATCATCTTTCCAAATAAACATTCCTTCCTTCCTTCATTACACAACAATTAAGTGACTTCCTAGTTCCACCTAATTGAGTTAAAGTATTTGTGATTCTAAAGGTGTCACTATCTTGTCTATTTTGAATGCTATTGTACTTTGTTATATGGCCAACATGGCTAACCCTTGAATATATGCAATGATTATGGATGTGCAAAACAAGTTGTAGTGTAAGCTTTTGTAGACTTAGGTCCAAAACACACTGCAGAAATAATCCAGTTTGACACCGCTTTAACCACCATGGCTCATTGTTATGGAATTCTGGGAAGCGTTGTTTTTTGAGACGTTTAGCCTTCTCTGTCGGAGAGTTCTGGTGTCACAATAAACTATAATTCCCAGGATCCCCTAGCACTGAGCCAGGGCAGTTAAAGCGGTTTCAAACTGGATTATTTCTGCAGTGTGGACTGGATCTTAGTCTACTTCTTCAGATGCATGGAAGGTTTATGCTACAACTTCAAAGCTGACTTGATGGCAATTATAACAGCAACATACAATTCCCTCTCATTATCAGACAGGATTTCAAAATCCAAAAGAAAACTGGTATCTCTTTAATCCTCCCAGGATCACAGAATCATAGAATCATAGAGTTGGAAGAGACCTCAAGGGCATCCAGTCCAACCCCCTGCCATGCAGGAACTCTCAAGCAAAGCATCCCCGACAGATGGCCATCCAGCCTCTGCTTAAAGATCATGCTGAAAGTGAATCAGGTGAAAGTGAATTTTCTACAGAAAACTGCCACTATGGAAGCATTTTTTGGGAGATGGCGTGAGGTATCGGAATGGCTCAGATCCCAAGATATTTTGAACAGACAAAGTAGAGGACAATCCAAAATGAAACCTTTATTAGAGGACCTGAAAGAGCTAGACACAAAAATCCATTGGTTGCCTTATAAACAATTGACAGATAAGATTTAAATTAGACTACAAAATAGAAAGATTTGAAGAAAACGACAATGAGGCGATTGATCGATCACAAAGTGATAAGATGTAATGGCCCCAAATTGACATCAAAAGTAACAGGGGTAGGCAACCTTTCCCCTTTAAGGGCCGAGGGACTTCAGCTCCCAGAATTCCAGGAGCTATTGGCCAACATGGGACTATTGGCCAACATGGCTGAGGCTTCTGGGAGCTGAAGTCCCTCGGCCCTTAAAGGGGAAAGGTTGCCTACCCCTGCTTCAATCTTTATAAGACAGGGGTAGGCAACCTTTCCCCTTTAAGGGCCGAGGGACTTCAGCTCCCAGAAGCCTCAGCCATGTTGGCCAATAGTCCCATGTTGGCCAATAGCTCCTGGGATTCTGGGAGCTGAAGTCCCTCGGCCCTTAAAGGGGAAAGGTTGCCTACCCCTGCTTCAATCTTTATAAGACAGGGGTAGGCAACCTTTCCCCTTTAAGGGCCAAGGGACTTCAGCTCCCAGAAGCCTCAGCCATGTTGGCCAATAGTCCCATGTTGGCCAATAGCTCCTGGGATTCTGGGAGCTGAAGTCCCTCGGTCCTTAAAGGGGAAAGGTTGCTTACCCCTGGTCTATAATGTATTGTTGAAAAGAGAACTAGAACAGAAATATTGTGAAAGAGACACTGGACATTGGAAGAGACATAATAATAATAATAATAATAATAATAATAATAATTTATTTATATCCCGCCTTTGGCCAAGGCTATCAAGGTGGCTTACAATTTAAAAATACAATCCCGTACAATACAAAGGACACATCGCCCGCCCCCTTAAAAATATATTAAATCCATAACAACATTAAAATAGACTTGGAAAGTTGGGAATCGACAAGGAGAAGAACGCAAAGATTTACTAGGCGTCAAGACTTAAAAGAAAATTATTTCAAAATGGAACATTGGTGGTACTTAAAACCCCAGTAAAATTGGCAAACATCTATAAAACAAGCAATATGTGAGATTCTCAATATTAATTATAATTTGCTACCTGGAATATAGGCCTTTGCAGACTGCCAGAAATAGTGCAACTTGAGGCCACTTTAACTGTCCTGGCTCAGTGCTAGGGAATCATGGGAACTGTAGTTTATTGTGGCACCAGAGCTCTCTGGCAGAGAAGGCTCAATGTCCCAGAAAAAAAAACTACAATTCCCATGATTCCCTAGCACTGAGCCAAGGCAGTTAAAGCGGACTCAATTTGCACTATTTCTGGCAGTCTGTAAAGGCCCTAAGTCAGTTCAACAGTATGCTACATGGAATACCACAAATAATAATATTTTCTTACTACACTTCCCATGTTCTTTTTGTCTTCCCCCGTTAATATTTAACTAATAGATAGTAATAAATGTTATTATTATTCTGCTGTAAATTATTATAATTGTTTTACTGTTGTTAATTGTTTTAATTTCATGATGTTTAATACTGTTTTAAGGGGAGGGTGGGTTTGGGTTTGGGAGGGTTTATTGTGAGATTTTATTGTTGTAAGCCGCCCCCGATAGCTTCGGTAGAGGGATGGGATAGAAATTATTATTATTATTATTATTATTATTATTATTATTATTATTATTATTTCTTCTTCTTCCCTGATTCACTTTGTTTCTTTTTAAATACAGCCCTGCCTCAGCCCTTTATTTGTTTTTCCCCCCATTTATTTTTACAGCATACACTAGGTACACTAAATAATATCAAAATAGACATATAGCATCATTTTCAAATATACATATTTACAGTTGACTTCCCATGTTCATCCAGTTAGTACAAAAACTTTTTAACTCTTACTGTCTTCACAACAACTGTAGCATTTTTCCAGTTCCTCTGTGTGATTAAAATTATTTTGATCCCAGTCATCATAACTTCTTTTTTTTAAAAATTTAACATCTTTATACATTTGAATTTTCCTTCTTAGAGTATAGCATTATTGGGGTCCAGTCTTGTCCTACTTTTTTGTACATTCTGGGCCTTTGCAGACTGCCAGAAATAGTGCAAATTGAGTCCACTTTAAGGGTTAGGGTTAGTGCTAGGGAATCATGGGAATTGCTTTTTTTTATGAGACATTGAGCCTTCTCTGTCAGAGAGCTCTGGTGCCACAATAAACTACAGTTCCCATGATTCCCTAGCACTGAGTCAGGGCAGATAATGTGGACTCAATTTGCACTATTTCTGGCAGTCTGCAAAGGCCCTTAATGAATTAAGATTTTTTATATCTCTAATAAAAATTTTGATAAGCTTTCAGGAAGCTTGTAAATTTGTCTAATAATATATATATATATATATATATATATATATATATATATAAACAAATGTTTCCTTCCAACCTTCCTCTCCATACATTAAAAGAAAAGAAAAAGAAAAGTTTAAAAGAAACAACTTTTTAAAAAGTATAATAATAAATAAATCTTTTTGCTCCAGCTGCCACCACCATACCAAAGTCTTTATGTTTATGCATGCAATATATATATATATATATATATATAGGAAATTTTCAGAAGGACTAAGAGAAATCTAGGCTAGCCTAGTCCAGGGAGGAGCAACCTGTGGCCCTACTGCAGATTCTGTAGGACTGCAACTCCCATCATCCTCCCTAGCCAACACAGCAGGGGATGATGGGGGTTGCAGTCCATAATCAGCCAGCCCCTGGGCTAAACCTAAGTCCTGGGTTCAAGGATCATGACCCCTCCTTTCTTCCCTTCCCTCCTGCTTCCCAAAAGGAGAGTCTTTTTACCTGGCAGCTCCTTCCTTACAGCATCCCTAGAAAGCCACAGGGAACTCACGTGCTCAATTTGCATTTTCCCTGGAGGAGGCGGAGCCAGGGAGACAGGAAATGGCTTCCTGCCCTTAGTGCCCTCACCACCACCACACACACTTTCTTCCGCTCTAGGAATCAGGCAACTTTGTGGTTTTAACCCTGAAGGAGCCAAAAGGGACATGGTTTTGCTAGCTTGCTTGCAACAGAACAGGAGCTGGAAAGGTGGCAGCCATGACTGGGCCACCTCTAACTCAGGGTGCATCTACACTGGAGAAATAATGCAGGTCCATACCGCTTTAAGGATGCAAACCTAGGCAAATCCTGGGATTTGTAGTTTTGTAAGATCTTTCAGCCTTCCTTGCCAAAGACCAGCTGCACTAGTCTGTTGCTACACTGTGTAGACATCATGCATTTTGTCAGCACTTTGAAGTGCTGTAGCTCCATCCTAGGGAAATCCTGGGATGTGTAGTTTTGCATGGTCTTGAGCATGGTGGTGTCTTGCCAAACTACACATCCCAGGATTCTGTAGAATTGGATCCAGGATAGTTAAACTGGTGTCAAACTGCATTATTCTGTATCTACACTGTAGAGTAGACATAATGCTGTTTGGCACCACTTTAAGTGCTTTAACTCCATCCTGGGATTGGCTGTTTTACAAAGTCTTTAGCCTTCTCTGCCAAAGAGCAGTGGTGCCCCACCAAACTACAAATCCCAGGATTCTGTTAGATTGGGAGCCATAGTAACCAACTGCATTATGCTGTACCTAAGCTGTAGACATAATGCAGTTTGGCACCATTTTCAGTGTTGTAGCTCTATTGTAAAGAACCTTGGAATTTGTAGTTTTACTAGGATTTGAGACTTCCCTGCCCAAGAATGTTGGTGCCTCACCAAACTACAAATCCCAGCACTCTGTTGGATTGGAGCCATGGCAATTAAAGTGGTGAACAACTGAATTATTCTGTATCTACTCTGTAGGCATGATGCAGTTTGGCACCACTTTCAGTGTTGCAGCTCTATTCCAAATAGCCTTGGGATTTGTAGTTTTACAGGGTCTGTAGCCTTCCCTGCCCAAGAGTAGTGTGCCTCACCAAACTACAAATCCCAGGATTGGAGTTAGGGCATTTAAAGTGGTGACCAACTGCATTATTCTGTATCTACACTACAGAAATAATGCCGTTTGGCACCACTTTGCTGTAGCTTCATCTTATGGAATCTCGGGATTTGTAGTTTTCCAATTCGTTATCCTTCCCTGCCCAAGAGTGCTGGTGCCTCACCAAACTACAAATCCCAGGATTATGTAGGATTGTAGCCCTGGCTGTTAAAAGTGGTGTCAAACTGCATTAATTCTGCAGTGCAGATGCAGCCTTAGAGAGAGCAGTAGCGACCAGGTTAAACAGTGTTCCCAGAGATAAAAAGGTATAGCCACCCTGCAGAAATAAAGCAGTCTGACACCACTTTTAGCTGTTACAACTCTATCCTGTGGAATAATGGGATCTGTAGTTTGATGAGGCACCAAAGCTCTCTGGCAAACCAGGCTGAATACCTCCCACTTTTCAGCCCTGCTTCCTTTGAGCCCACTTTTCCCCAAACATCTGGAAATAGCCATTTCGCCTGTTTCAGTACAAAAAGAAAGGGAGGAATTAGGAAGAAAGAAGACTTGTGGCACTTTTATACCCTTGATTTATTTTAGCCCAACGTTTTTGTCAGTCAACAATAAAAAACACAGCCATGTCAGTCTGTATCAGCATATAAACACATACAAAAAAACCTATCAACTTTTGAGACTAACTGGGAGAAAGAAGCCTTTGTAGACAAAGGGGGGTTGCAGACTGCCAGAAATAGTGCAAATTGAGTCCACTTTTAGGGTTAGGGTTAGGGAATCATGGGAACTGTAGTTTATTGTGGCACCAGAGCTCTCTGATGGAGAAGGGTCAAAGTCTCAGAAAAAAAACACCAATTCCCATGATTCCCTAGCACTAACCCTAACCCTTAAAGTGTACTCAATTTGCACAATTTCTGGCAGTCTACAACCCCCCTCAGTCTTATTTTGGGGTGCCTTCAAGTTGTTTTTTATTTGTGGCATCCCTAAGGCAAACCTATAATGGGGTTTTCTAGGCCAGATTTGTTCAGAAAAAGGTTCGCCTTTGCCTGAGACAGTAGGTCTTCTAGGTCTCCCAGTGGGTTTCCATGGTCAAATGGGGATTCGAACCCTGGTCTCTAGTCAATAGTCCAATGTTCAAACCACTACGCCACACTGGCTTTCATCAGAATTTCGTTTTAATACAGATCTTGATAGCCTGCCACATCCAGGGATCATAGAATCATAAAGTTGGAAGAGACCACAAGAGCCATCCAGTCCAACCCCCGGCCATGCAGGAACTCCCAATCAAAGCATCTTCTGATGGTAGACCATTTCTGGTGTAACAAGGAGCACTATGCATAGATGGTTGTATCTCAAACCAAAGTACAGGCATTCTTCAATAAACAAAACCTCTTACATTGAAGCTCCTTTTTACACAGACATTTAATGCCTACCCAGACATCCTCATCTCCTGGTCCTCTGACATTTGTTGTTGTTGTGTTTCTTCAAGTTGTTTCTGACTTATGATGACCCTATGGCCATAGGGTTTTCTTGGCAAGGGTCTTCAGAGGGGGTCTTTACACAGGCAGCTAGGGAGGAGGGACCCATGGTCTTAGATGTCACTACACTAATGCACAGAGCATGGGAAATAAACAAGATGAACTTGAACTCCTAGCACAAACCAGATACGATATAACAGGCATCACTGAAACCTGGTGGGATGAGTCTCATGATTGGAATGTAGGAATAGAAGAATATACACTCGTCCCTCGCTCTTTGCTGTCTCACCGTTTGTGTCCCTCGCTCCTTCACGGACGACAAGCCGTAAGGGACAAAATGGTCCCGCACGCAGGAGCACCCCCTCATTGGAATCAGTGGGGTTCCAATATTGGCGATTTTTCTAATTCACGGGGGATCCGGAATGGATCCCCGCAAATTGGGAGGGGCAACTGTATAACCTTTTAAAGAGAAATAGGTCCAATAGGAAAGGAGGAAGTCTAGGAAAACATACTTCAGTATTGGGTTGCAATAACATGTCTCCAGTGAACAGTACAATAAAGCTTGAGCTGGATGAGAGCACGACTCTAACCAATGCTACTCCAGCTGTGTGTGCCTGCCTACAACAGGCAAGGTGAACAGCAGCTGTCTCCATGCATGAACAGGAAAACAAAAGAAAAAAAGCAGGGAGGAGATAAGCCTGTCTCTCCAGCTACACCGTCATCCTCTGGATGTATTTTGGAAGAAGCCTTCAAGTGCTCCCTAGAAGGTTCAAAAGATTTTTGCTTGCTTATGCAACACCTCCCTGACCTGGTGGGATCATTTCACACATCTGTTGCTGTTAATCGCCCTCAAGTCAATCTCGACCCATAGTGACCCTGTGGATGAGACAGCTCCCTGTCCTCCACTGCTCTGCCCAGCTCCTGTAAACTCATCCTAAATGCATCTGAGGAAGTAGACTGAAGTCTATGAAAGCTCATGCCACCAACTTTTTTGTTAGTCTCAAAAGTCCTACAAGATCCCTCTACAAACTCATCCTTGTGATCTCTTTAATAGAATCATAGAGTTGGAAGAGACCACAAGGGCCATCCAGTCCAACCCCCTGCCATGCAGGAACGCCCAATCAAAGCATCCCCGACAGATGGCCATCCATCTTCTAGCATGTGGCCTTCCTCTCTTTCTACTTCCCTCCACCTTTCCTAACATTATTGTATGGTCTAATGAGTTGTGCCTTCTCATGTCCAAAGTACGACAGCCTCAGTTTCATCATCTTGGCTCCCAGGGAGATTTCTGGCATGCATATTGTTAATTCTGAATAAAAAGTTTGCTGAAACATTTTTTGTGATGTAGAAACGTATCCCTATTCTTTCCATGTTACTTCTGCTTCTGGTACCAAATTTTCTGTTTAAGAAGGAATGCCCAGCAACACATCTACTTCATGATCTGAGTTATATCTGCCTAATGTTTTCAGGCATTTCCTTTGGTACGAGATGTGCTCTGAGATCTAGGATCGACTAGTTTAAACCAGGTTGATTTAAACCATGGCTTAAACTTGGTTTAAGCCAAATGACTTTTTTAAAAACAGTCCTTTTTTCCTCAAATTGATTATTCTCTTTTTTAAGTTTGGTTATTATTATTATTACTATTATTTTCCAACCCTCTTACTGAAACATCAACACCATTGGAATTTAAACATTTTAGCAGTTTATTGGCAGTTGTTCATTGTTAGACCAGTCTCCAGTGTCAGTTGCTTCTTTTTAACCACTTTATTTTAGAGTGCAAGAAATGCCATTCGGAAACAAATCCTTCAATTAACTTAAGTTCCACCAAAACTTGTTTTAAAAGAGCACTTTTTCAAAGGACATTGATTATTTAAGCTAGCAGCCACAACATCTGAGCTGCATTTTGCTACTTACTTTTCCGATATACTGGTGTAGTCCTACACATGAAAAAAAATGGTTTAAACCAGGGGTAGGCAACCTAAGGCCCGGGGGCCGGATGTGGCCCCCTGAGGCCTCTGGACCGGCCCCAGGCCGGTGCTGCCGCTGCTGCCACCACCTGCCATAATGATATTGATTATTGTTGTTATTACTTGTTCTTGGGGTTTTCTTGGCAAAATCTCCACAGGGGTTTTGCCATGGCTTTTCTGGGGCTGAGAGAGTGTACATGTGTATTTTTTTAATTCTTTTTTTTTATTTTAATTTTAATATTTATTTATTTATTTGTTTGTTTATTTTTGGTGCTTCGGCCCCCCAATTGTCTGAGGGACAGTAACTCGGCCCCCTGCTCAAAAAGGTTGCCTACCCCTGGTTTAAACCAAACTGAACCAACCAAACCAAAAAAAAGCCAACAGTTTCTTGGTTTAAAAATATCCCCCCACCCCAACCTGTTATTTTTATTCACACACATTTTAGCAGACAAGGGACACAGCTCCGGTCTAGTCTGATGCATTGTCATGGGTGGGGTTTAAATATGTGAGTTGTGAGTTGTGGATTAAATGTATAACTATCACAAAAAAGGGCTTCTTCCTAACATCTTCACAGTGGAGGTACTTGAGCTGCATCCCAACTGTTGCTCTTATCGGGGTTAGGGATGCAGGGAGACCAAAATATTTTTCTGAAAAGGGAAGAATTGCACCTTACATTCAGCATTTACGTCATCTCAGCCCTTTCTGTGGGGAGTTCTTTTTGTTTTAAACTTTATTTTTTATAAAATTCGATTCCACAGCGTTAGTCTCCAAATCACAATCAAATCGCAATTTTATTATTATATAAATTAATACCTCCTAAGTATCCCCTGCGTAGTTCAATTTTGATCACACACATTTTTCCTCTGCCTTATTGTTACTCGCTACTTTTCACTTATCCACACTGTACTCACAGGGTTTATCATTCCTTTTCACAAATTTTCTCTCCTGACTAAATATTCCTTATACTTCACAGTTCCTCAATTTTTGATACTTGCATCCTAACTTTACCTGTTATTGCAAAATTCGATTATAGGGAACCACTCTATGTGATCTCTGCCTCTCTCTGATTCAACCGGGCTGTTAAAATGTCAATTTCCTTCATTTCTGCTAGCTTCATTAGCCATTCATCAATTGTCGGTGGCTCCTTTTGTTTCCGTTTCTGTGCCATAAGAATCCTTGTGGCCGTTATCATGTAAAGTAGGACTCGCCAATGCTCTCTATTTGTGACGGGATTTTATTGAGCATATTCAATAGGTAGATCTCTGGTCTCAGTTCATAATTAACTTTCAAGATCTCTGCAATTGTAATATGACTCTTTTTCCAATAAACCTTCAATTTCGGACACCTCCACCACATATGGAACCATATGAAAAGGCCTTCCTAACATCTCCACAGTGGAGGTACTTGAGCTGCATCCCAACTGTTGCTCTTATCAGGGTTAGGGTTGCAGGGAGACCAAAATATTTTTCTGAAAATGGAAGAATGCTTACATTCAGCATTTACGTCACCTGGATCCTTTCTGTGGGGAGTTCTTACGTAACTGAAGAGAATTCTGATTTCTCCACCAAAACCTTCTTTCTATTTGAAATTTTTATCCAGACCCCCGTTAGGGGATTTTTAAAAAAGAAAATGTTCTGACAAATGAAGGTAGAAAAACAAAGCTTGCTTCTCAAGATAAGCATTTATAGCGCTCCTCCTTCATATGAATTTTTTGATGTCTTATAAGGTAACGACTCTCAATGAAACTCTTTCCACACTCCAGACATTTATACGGTTTCTCCCCTGTATGTATTTTAAGATGCGAAGCCAGGTATGTACAGTCCCTGAAGCTCTTTCCACACTCAGAACATTTATAAGGCTTCTCTCCAGTGTGGATTCTTTGATGCGAAATCAGGGATCCGTGCTGGGAAAAGCTCTTCCCGCACTCTGAGCACTGATATGGTTTTTCTCCTGTGTGAATCCTCCGGTGTAAAGCGAGGGACCCAGTGTAAGGAAATGTCATTCCACACTCTGAGCATTTATATGGCTTCTCTCCCGTGTGACTTCTCTGATGCGACGTAAGGGTGCCATTGTCAAAAAAACTCTTTCCACACTCTAAGCATTTATATGGTTTTTCCCCGGTGTGCTTCTTCTGATGCAAAATCAGGCTTTTACTATGGAGGAAACTTTTCCCACACTCAGAGCATTTATGCTGTTTTCCTACAGTGTGAATGATTTGATGTGCAACGAGGGTTCTGTTGCAGCTGAAGCTCTTTCCGCATTTCATACATTTGTATGGCGTCTCTCCAGTATGAATTGTTTGATGCAAAGAAAGGGAATCACTCTGCCGGAAGCTTTTCCCACACTCCAAGCATTTGTATGGCTTCTCCCCTGTGTGAGTTCTTTGATGCAATGTTAGAGTGTAATGCCGGCTAAAACTCTTGCCACACTCCAAACATTTATACAGTTTCTCCCCTGTGTGTACTGTCTGATGCAAATTAAACGTTGTCTTCCTAATGAAGTTCATGCCACATTCCAAGCATTTATAAGGTTTTTCTCCTGTGTGAATTCTTTGATGCAGAGTAAGGGTGTCACGGCGCTTGAAGCCTCTTCCACAATCCAGGCATTTATATGGCGTTTCTCCTGTGTGTGTTCTCTGATGGGAAGCAAAATGGGACCTGAAAGAAAAGCTCTTTCCACAGTCTGAACACTGATATGGTTTCTCCCTGGAGTGAATTCTTGGACGAGAAGGAAAATTTCCACTCCAGTTGAAACCTGGCTCTGCACTTCCCAGAGGTGGAAAGCTGGATGCTCCTGACAAAAAAGGGGAGATAAGAAGGATTAGAAACCTGACAGATATATAAATTTTATTGACAGAATGATATTTAACCTATGTATACACATTCATCTGATATCCACAAATCTGAACAATTCCATCGTCTATATACTGTATAACTATTTTAAATAATAATAAAACATCCTTCTCAATCTTCTCACTTCATACCTCACATTCTAATAACTTCATTTCATCTCTTCCTTTAATCTTCTCTTTCCTACACCTCCTTTTTTATATTCCACATATTTGCCTTTCATCTTCTCTCCCTTCATCTCATCTTCTTCATCCCTTGCTGTCACATACTAACATATCCCACCATCCACACCAACTTCTTTCTTGTCAAATCTGTCCATTTACCTCTTTTCATCCTATAACCATCTTAAAGTTGTTTATGTTATTACGACTCAGTTGCTCCTCTTTCCTTGTTGAAACATATTTATTTATTTATAGATTGTAAATTTATTTTGTAATATTCCCTTCCCCTTCCGAGATACATCTATTCCGATTTGCAACTTTTAAAGCTGTCAATTTATATACAGTATATTAAGTCCCAGAGTTGGGGGTCTTTCAGATTTTGAAATTCTGGATAAGGGAGTCGCAACCTGTAATTCAATTTAGTTTTAATATTGACTTTTTGTATGTTTTAAATTGTAATTTTTATAATAATTGTAGTACAGTCCGCTCCTCATATCTGCGGGGGATCCATTCCAAACTCACCCATAGATTTAAAAAAAAAATATTGCAGGATCTCAAGTCCCATTGATTTTAATGGCGGGTGCGACGTGCAAGCTCCCTTTCAGAGCAATGATGCTTGCTGTCTGCGGATGGTTAAATCCATGGATGGCAAGCTGCTGATATTGAGGGCCCACTGTAGTAACTTTTAAAATCTGGGCACAGCCTCTAATGCACTCCAATGCATCACTGGTGGTTGCCCCCCCTCCCCCCCGGATTCGACCTCAATTCTGCCATACAGGCTGCATCCATGCTGCAGAAAGAATGCAGTTTGACACCACTTTAACCGTTATGGCTCAATGCTCTGGAATTCTGGGAATTGTATTTTGCGAACTATTTATCCTTCTCTGTCAGAGAGCTCTACAATTCCTAGAATTCCACAGCATTGAACCACAGCAGTTAAAGTGGTGTCAAATTGGATTATTTCTGCCATGTGGATGCAGCCACAGTCAGCTGGGGTGGTTGGCCAACCACAATTCTCTCTGGTCACCTTTGTCTGTTGGAAAGGAAATCTTATCCTCTTGGCATCTTTCTGGAATGACCTCCTGCTCTTTTTCTGACACAGGGATTTCCTGCTTATGCTGTTCCACCTTGACCTCTTTCACAAGTCCAACACCTTTGGGAGAGTCAAAGAAAGAAAGTGGGAGAGTGTCTTGAAAAGTTAGTCCTAGGTCAAAAAGAGAAAGAAAATCCCAGAAAGTACAAAGGGAGAAAGCAACCAGTGTTGAGCTGGATTGCATGAAATGTAAGAAATATAAGAAAACATACCAACTCTACAACCCAGCCACCATGCCCACACAGAAGGAAATGCAGCAGATAGCACCTGCAGATATCGCCTTCTTCTACTGAATCCCGGGCAAAAAGATTCCTCTGTCTTCTCTGAGACAGGAAATAAAGACATGTCTGGGATTCAGATTTTATACTTGAGACAGAAAGCTCTGTGTCAGATCATAGGTCCATTCAGCCCCACACAGTCCAGACTAAAAAGCAGCAGCCATCCAAGATATCAGGCCATGAGTTATTTTCACAACTATGATTGCTTTTAACCAGATACACTAAAGCCCCAATTCAAGATATTAATACAGGTTGTATTGCCCTTATCCAAAATGCTTGGGACCAGAGAAATGTTTTGGATTTCGGATTATTTCGAATTTTGGAATACTTGCATATATATAATGAGAGGGAGATGGGACCCAAGTGTAAACACAAAATTCATTTATGTTTCATATACACCTTATTAGCATAGCCGGAAGCTAATTATATATATTTTTAATAATTTTGTGCATTAAACAAAGTTTGTGTACATTGAACCATCAGAAAGAAAAGGTGTCACTATCTCAGCCAAAAGGGATCCAGGGCTAATTGTTTTTTTCACTGCACACCACTTTTCTCAGAATTTCCATTCTGGTGGCAAAATCCATGCTTTTTCAACATGTTGGGTGCAGCTGGTGAGGTAGGCTTATCTGCTTTTCCCATTTCTCTTTGTTTTCCTGTTCAAGCATGATCAGTGAGGGATTCTGCAGGCAGCTGCTGTTTACCTTGCCTGTTGTGGGCATGCACTCACAGCTACAGCAGAATCCTGCTCTTTCCCAACTCAAGCTTCACGGCAATTTCTACTGCAAGACATGCTGCTATTATCCAACACAGAAGAACTGTTCTTTTCTAGACCCCTTCACCATCCACACTATGCCAATGTGGCCAAAAAAACTCCAACAAGACAGAGCACAAGGAAGGAAAGTGAGGAATTGGTAGGGGCAAAAGGACTTTGTGAAATGGTAGTCAGAGACTTTGTTAATTGTGGTGCACCTGAACTGGCAAGATGGCCTTTGCTAGTAGTGACTAATCTAGGATTTAAGATGGATTGCAAGGAGTGTGGTCTGGAGCGTTAACACAAATGTCAGGGCCTTCTTAGAGATGGCATCCCAGGCTATGGAATTTCTGTCATATAGACCACAGGTTTGGGCAAGATGAACCAGATACACAGTTAGGGAACCGATTAGCACAATGTCTAAAAAATGTGATTACATTATATGTACTTGTACATGGATTTTTATATTTATATGTGTTTGCTGAAGTCCAAAGAGGGCTTACACTCTATCAAAGTTTGCCCTACCATTTGGACACAACAGACATGTAGATAATTTCCACTTTACAGGTAATGTATTCTGAATATTCCTCATTATTGTCTCAGGCACTGGTACTCACTCTCATCTGCTTCTTTTATAGGGAAGGAAATATTCTCTTCATGTGAGCCTGGCAGGATCTCACACTCTTCTTTTAGCACTGAGATTTCATGAGGAAAATGTTCCAGCTTGATTTCGTTCGCAATCCCACCACCTTCAAGAGAGAGAATGAGACTGAGAAATTCCTGAAAACTCTGTCCCTATTTCAGAAGGGCAGAAAATTCTACAAGGGACAAAGGCAAAGAGAAAAGGATTGCTAGCCTGATACTACTGGTGCTGGGCTCAAGTAGCCATCCTCCTAAAGAGGGCCACTTTGTCATGCTGTTCATGATTGTATAGGGAAAAGGAAATCTGAGATGTTTGCTCCTAGAAGGTATCAAGAGGATGTAGGGGCAACCTAAAACATTTTCTACCTGAAATATAGGAAAAACCCCTCCATCACCAGTTAAGGTATGTAGTACTCAGAGCCAGCCAAGTTACTTTGGCAGCTGGGGCTGAAAAACCCACAAGCACTTCTCCTCCTCTTGGCTAGTAAAAAGACAAGGGCCAAGATCCTGCAAGTGTTCATAGCTCCCTTTGAGGAGTTCCACACCCTCCCAGCAACCATCAAGCTCCAAGATGGACCCCTGCTGTCACCACTTAACTGGTGAGAAAGGGAGGCAGTTTAAACCATAGAGAAGCAGCTTGTCTTGTTTTAGCAGGGGAAAGATATGAGGGTCTCATGTCAAATGGAGCACACCTAGCTTTTCTTTCCCCAGGAGCTCAGAGCAGCTGGATTTTCTGAATCACTGGTCTGAATCACTTTCCTTCTCTCTCCTCATATGTCTAGTGACAACAATCAGCAACAGCCCTTCCAGAGATATGGAACTACCAGGCTGGTGAGGCTTTTGAACAGAGGGCAAGGGCAAGAGAATAGTCCTCTGTGCCCCATCCAAAGGGACTTATGCACACCTAAGTCACTGACAGGATGCCATCTGATATTATTAAAGTAAACAACTGATAATTTGTTGCCCTTCCATGACACCTCAGAAGAGCAATTTGAGGCAACTGCCTTTCTCTACTTTACGGTAGGACGGGCCCCCAAGAGATAACATGCAAACAAAAGAGGTAGCAATAGCTAAGACAGTCCAAATCCTGTTAGCCTTTGCAGGCTGTGTATGAAGATGGAGTCAACGGGGAGAAATACACCCTCAATTTAACAACTAAGAAGCAGTTTCAAGACACACAGCCAGTTCTGGCCTAAATGTAAAGGACCTACCTGTCGATATCTCTGTATCCATGGAAGCCTAGGCAAGAAAGTATTTTCTGTTGTCTTGCAGCCAAAGTACGTCTTCTTTCAACCCCGTCTCAAACTCCAGTGTCCTCCTTGGGGAAAAAATATATATATCAAGCTGCCTTATGCTCTGCTAGTTCATTCTTCCTTCCAACTCAGCCAAATCTACCTCTTTTGGAATTTGGCAGCCCACACATCCCTCTGCACTCATCCCAGACTTGGAGGATGGAGAAAAATAGCCAGTTGCATCCACAGACCTCTTCAGGAAAGAAGAAGGCAGGTGGGGCTCAAGCGTCTCCTAAGGCTAGGGTCCAAAACACACTGCAAAAATAATCCAGTTTGAGACTACTTTAACTGCCCTGGCTCAATTCTAGGGAATTCTGGGAACTATGGTTTTGTGAGACACTTAGCCTTCTCTATCGGAAAGCTCTGGTGTTACAATAAACTACAATTCCCAGGCTTCCCTAGCACTGAGCCATGGCAGTTAAAGCAATCTCAAACTGGATTATTTCTGCAGCGTGTTTTGGACCCAGGCTAAGCAGGCTGATGCTTGCTGTGAAATGATCAGGCAAAATCGCACCAGGAGTCCTATGTAGTTGAGTCTCCTGAGGAATTATCAGTCAGAAGTGTACTAAAAGATTACTATTTTACAAGTGCTTTTATGGTGCTTAGACTGTTACCAGCTTTAGCTGGAAGTTCAGGGGTAGGCAACCTTTCCCCTTTAAGGACCGAGGGACTTCAGCTCCCAGAAGCCTCAGCCATCTTGGCCAATAGTCCCATGTTGGCCAATAGCTCCTGGGATTCTGGGAGCTGAAGTCCCTCGGCCCTTAAAGGGGAAAGGTTGCCTACCCCTGAGCTGGATGGTGACAACTAGTTAATGCCTTTGGTTGTCATCATTCTGTAAAAAAAAATGTATCTGCAAGAAATCAAAATTGATAATGACCTGTCTACCAATGTAGTCTCCCTTGTTGTAGGTGTACCTGGTTGTATTCCCCAGGAGTGTGACAAGGCATCTCCCCCATTCCTCCTGCCTCACTAGGGCAAAATGCCCTACCACATTCACTAGGGAACACAATTGGCTCCTTTTGACAAATAAATAAATGAATAGATGTGGAGTTGAGGCAGACCACACAGAGGCTTCAGTGGCCCATTGACCATACCTTTTCCACACATTCTCTGTTGTGACTGGTAGCAATTCTCCCAAGTGCCAAACAAAGCTATATCTCCTAGTTGTGTTACTTGCAATCCTTTTCACTCAAGGTCCCAAAGGTGCAAGCCAAGTATTTCTTGTCCATATTGTTGCCACAGTAAAAACTGAGCATAAGAGCCCTCTCCAGTTTTCACTCTGGCAATCGCACCTGCCTACAAAAAATGCACTTCATCCCTTGTGGTACATTCAAGTTATATGTCCATGGTATCCGCTGAGCTTTGGTTCCAGGATGTCCTGTGGATACCAAATCCATGGATGCTCAAGTCCCATTATATACACTGGCATACTAAAATAGTGTCGCTTATATAAAACAGCAAAATCAAGGTATCTCTTTTGGAAGTTATATACCCGTATTTTCTGGCGTATAAGACGACCTCAACTTTTCCAGCCAAAATATAGAGTTTGGGATATACTCACCATATAAGACGACCCCTCTTCCAACGGGGGGAAATGAGAAAGTGTTGGGGGGAAGGACTGCCAATATACTAGGTGATGCATTCTGGGGTATGTACAATTTGCAGCCAAGTAAGTGACTGGGCATGTCACACACTCTCAGCCTCAGAGAATGGTAATGGCAACCCCCATTTGAAGAAACATGCCAAGAAAACCCCATGATAAGGTTGTCTTAGGGTCGCAACAAAAAAGTCTGCAATTGTTTCATAGGTAGTACATGGGAATAGGAGTCAGTGTGGTGTAGTGGTTGAGTGTTGGACTACCACTCTGGAGACCTTGGTTTGATTCCCCACTCTGCCATGAAACCCACTGGGTGAACTTGGACAAGTCACACACTCTCAGCCTCGGGGGAAGGCAATGGTAAGCCTCCTCTGAACCAGTCTTGCCAAGAAAACCCAGGATAGGGGTTCACCTTTTATCCGCTGCTGGCTCCTCCTTCACCTCTTATCCAATGCTGCTTCCTCCTCCTGCCTCATGCCACAACACGCACCATCCCTTGCTCCTCTCCCCCCCTCCTCCTCCTCCTCTCGCTTGGCCTTCCTCTCTTTCTCCTCCTCCTGCCTTGCGCTGCGCCACCCCTTCTTCCCCCCCCCTCCTCCACCCGGCATATAAGACGACCCCCAACTTCAGAGAAGATTTTCCTGGGTTAAAAAGTAGTCTTATACACCAGAAAATACAGTATTTTAAAAATATTTTCAAACCATGGTTGCTTGAATCCATGGATACAGAGGGCTGGCTGTATTTCTGACTGCTCCTATGTAAAAACAAAACAAAACACTATGGTGATGGGGAGGGCAGGGGGAAATAAAGAGAAAGAAAAATAAATTGGGGATGGGAAAAGGGGAATATATAACAAAGATTAAGAAAGGGAAGGGGAAGAATTATGAGCTGAATCCTTTCCACTCATCGCCCAACATTAATGAAACAACAGCTAGTGTTGCCAGAGTGAAAATTGGGCAGGGCTCTTGTACTATTAAAGTGCTGGAAGAAACAGCAGCTTTTGCATTTGTTCTTGCTGCTCTCTTATCCACTAGGGCTTAGACAGAGAAGAATTAGGATCTTTTATCTTCCATTCCTTGTTGTTTTTGCTTCCTCTGGTAGCCACCTATCCTAAAAAGAGTTATGCAGATAACATTGTCTGGTTCAGTCAGGGTCAAAAAGGATGTGGAGAAACTGGAGCGTGTCCAAAGGAGGGCAACTAAAATGGTGAAGGGACTGAAAACCAAGCCCTATGAGGAACGACCTAGGGAACTGGGGATGTTTAGCCTGGAAAAGAGAAGGCTGAGAGGTGATATGATAGCTGTGTTTAAATATTTGAAGGGATGTCATATTGAGGAGGGAACAAGCTTGTTTTCTGCTGCTCCAGACACTAGGACCCGAAACAATGGCTGCAAGCTGCAAGAAAAGAGATTCCACCTCAACATTAGGAGGAACTTCCTGACAGTAAGGGTGGTTCGACAGTGGAACACACTCCCTCGGAGAGTAGTGGAGTCTCATTCCTTGGAGGTCTTTAAGCAGAGGCTGGATGGCCATCTGTCAGGGATGCTTTGATTGGGAGTTCCTGCATGGCAGGGGTTGGACTGGATGGCCCTTGTGGTCTCTTCCAACTCTATGATTCTATGATTCTAATGTTCTCTGTGTAAAAGAAAAAGAACCCACCAAGACTGTTGCAATAAGTCTCCCCCCCAATCGTTTCTCTTTAATTGTTGTTGTGCGCCTTCTAGTCATTTCTGACTTACGGCGAATGTATAATGAGGTTTTATAGACAATTTTGTTCAGAGGCGGTTTGCCATTGCCTTCATGTGAGGCTGAGTGTTACTTGTCCCAAGGCCACCCAACGGGTTTGATGGCCAAGCTGGGAATCGAACTCTGGTCTACACAGTTGTAGTCCAGCTCTTAAACCACTACCTCATATTATTATGTGGTTTGATACCACTTTAGCTGCCATGTCTCCATCCTACAAAATCCTGTGATTTGTAGTTTTGTGTGAGACACCAGCCCTCTTGGACAGAGAAGGCCAAAGACCTTGCAAAGCTACACATCCCAGGATTCCACAGAACGGAGCCACAGCACTTAAGTAGTGTCAAACATCATTACAGTGGTTCCTCCACAATCGCTGAGGTTAGGGGTGAAGGACCCCATGTGAATATGGACAAACCAGAAATAAATTTAAAAAAAAAGCATTCTTTCTCCCTCTCTAAGAATCTCCAGGTCCTCCAGTGCAACTCTATGGTCAACATCTGCCAGAGGTTGATCATATAATCATGCTGGAGCACCTGCAAATGCCTATAGTTGGATTTTAATGGATGTTAGTTTAATACGTTTTTATGGGGGAAGGTGGGTTTGGGATTTTTGGATTGTATTGATGTAATTTTTAACTTCTGTAAGCCGCCTCAATTGTTTCTAACAGAGAGGCGGGGTAAAAATAAATTTTATTATTATTATTATTATTATTATTATTATAAAAGTGCTTTTTCTAGGAACTTCTAGGTTCCCCACACATCTCTATGGTCAACTTACAGCAGAATTGTGCTGGAGGACCTAGAGATCCCTAAAGAGGACATATTAATCAAAGCTGCAAATAATCAAATCTGTAAAAGTCAAAGCCACAAATGTGGGAGGACGACTGTATTTCTACAGTGCACATGCATCCTCTGATTCCACTTTAACTGCCATGGCAATCATCCTGTGGATTTGAAGCTGAGAGAGGTGGCATTGAGAATTCTCAGCCGGAGAGCTTTAGTGCCTCACTAAACTACAAATCCCAGGCAACATAGCAGCTAAAGAAGAGAATCACAGCGCTATAACTGCGTCGTCTGAATGGATTGTACAGACTTATATATTTAAACTACAATCTCCCTCACCCAACAGACTTTACAAAGATCTGAGCCCATCTAATATCAAAGAATTAAATGCCCCCAAACTAACAAGCCTGTTGCTGTTGTTGTTGCTGTTGTTGTTATTACTATTTGTTGTGTGTCTTCAAGTCATTTCCAACTTATGGTGACCCTAAGACCAAGCTATCATGGGGTTTTCTTGGCAAGTTTCTTTAAAGGAGGTTTGCCATTGCCTTCCCCTGAGGCTGAGAGAGTGTGACTTGCCCAGGGTCACCCACTAGGTTTACATGGCTGAGCCAGGATTCGAACCCAGCTCTCCAGAGTCATAGTCTAACATTCAAACCAACCAACCCTTTCCCCTTTATTTATTTATACCTTTCCGTCCAGAATTCGGACTCAAGACAGCTCCAGCTCCCAAATTTCTTGCTCCCTCTGGAAAGGAAGAAAAATAAAACAAGGCTGGGATTAATATCAATAAAGAATCCCTTTTCAGCCCCTCCCCTTGCAACCTGCCAAATGGACGGGACAGGAAGCGGATGTCCTTCCAGAAACTTCCTGTTCCTCTCTAGGAACCTCAACTCTCTATGGTTGCTCTTAACCCTTAAAGCCCCTCAGTGGTGCTGCAGAAAATAGAAGCTGCGGACCCCTTTAGGCCAACTTCCGTTTCCGCTCTAGGAATCTCAGGTCTCTATGGTTGCTTTTAACCCTTAAAGCACCTCGGTGGTGCTGCGGAAAGTAGTACAAGCCACACAGGCCAGTGATTCCTAAACTTTGGCCCTCCAGCCAGGAGTTTTGGACTTCAACTCCCAGAAGCCCCAGCTAGCTTGGTCAACAGTCAGGGATTCTAGGAGCTGAAGTCCAAAACATCTGGAGGACCAAAGTTTGGGAATCCCTGCTTTAGACTTACCCACTCGTTTGTAATAATATCATTATGGGTGCATATTCTACCACACTGTAGAAATAATGCAGTTTGACACTGCTTTAAGTGCTGTAGCTCTAGTTTATGGAACCCTGGGATTTGTAGTTTTACAAGGTCTTCAGCTTTCTCTGCCCAAGTGCTGGTGTGTGCCTCACCAAACTACAAATCCCAAAAGTCCCCACGGCAATTAAAAGTGGAATCAGAAGGTGCATCTACACTGTAGAAATAATGCAGCTTGACACCACTTTAAGTGCTCCAGCTCCAGCCTATGGAATCCTGGGATGTGTAGTTCAACAAGGTCTTTAGACTTCTCTGCCTCAGAATGCTGGTGCCTCACCAAACTACAAATCACAGGATTCTGTAGAATGGAGCCATTATTTTCTATGGATGGATCCTTAATAACCTCTGTGGGCTATATAGCCCACTTTATCCAACACACTTTAGTTTTCCAGAAAATAATTTTTTTAAAAGGCCATCCTTATATACAAGATTTGTTTTAGCGCACACTTTTGTGGATTACAGCTCACTTCTTATTATTTATATTTATCATAGTAGCCAGTATGGCATAGTGGTTGGAGTGTTGGACTATGGGCCTTTGCAGACTGCCAGAAATAGTGCAAATTGAGTCCACTTTAAGGGTTAGGGTTAGTGCTAGGGAATCATGGGAATTGTGTTTTTTTCTGAGACATTGAGCCTTCTCTGTCAGAGAGCTCTGGTGCCACAATAAATTACAGTTCCCATGATTCCCTAACCCTAACCCTAACCCTAAAAGTGGACTCAATTTGTGCTATTTCTGGCAGTCTGCAACCCCCTATGATTCTGGGGACCAGAGTTCAAGTCCCAGCCCAGCCATGAAACCCAATGGATGACCTTGGGCAAGTCACTATCTCTCAGACTCAGGAGAAGGCAAGGACAAACCTCATCTGAACAAATCATGCCAAGAAAAACCCATCTTAAACTTGCCTTAGGGTTGCCGTAAGTTGGAAACGACAAGACACACAACAACAACAACATTTATTTATTGCACTTATATCCTACCGTTCTCCAAAAATGAGAACCAAGGTAGTTTACAATGGGTTTTTTTTCCAAAAAACTTAACAGCTAAAACATGTTACAAAAGTTAAAAGATAAATGACAGTATTACTAAAAATGATAATGTGAGCCTTGTGTGGTGTAGTGGTTTGAGTATTGGACTATGACTCTGGAAACCAGGATTCGAATACTGCTTGGCCATGGAAACCCACTGGGTGACCTTGGGCAAGTCACACTCTCTCAGCCTCAGAAGATGGCAATGACAAACCCCTCTGAAGAAAATTGACAAGAAAACCCCATTATAGGCTGCGACAGGACCCCCTGTTCAGCTATGGAAACTCACCAAGTGACCCTGGACAAGTCACACACTCTCAGCTTAACAAAATAAGCTCATGATAGGTTCACCTTAGGATCGTTATAAGTCAGAAACAACTTGAAGGCACACAACCACAACAAGGGACACTTACACATGGGTCCATCCCCAGCAGAACCCCAGATAGTCTGGATCTAAGCCTTACATGCCCCCAATACCATCATCCAAGTCATTAATAAAGATATTGAATAGCACTGGGCCCAGGACAGAGCCCTGTGGCACCCCACTGGTCACTTCTTTCCAGGTTGAAAAGGAGCCATTGTTGAGCATCCTTTGTGTTCAGTCGGTCAACCAATTACAAATCCATGTAACAGTTATTTTGTCTAGCCCACATTTTACCAGCTTGTTTGCAAGAATGTCATGGGGAACCAGGGGATGGTTCCTTGTTTTATATGAGTTAAAGTACAGTACTTACATTGTCCCGTTGATAGGTTGACTCAGTATTTTTGGGTCATTTTTCCCTAAAATTTCTAGATTTATACATGCGTATATACAGTAGGTCTACAAAAGCTCATGCTACCAATTTCTTAGTCTATCTGTAAAATTACAATTTGCCTGCCCTGATTTAGTCCTATATCTCTTGAATATTTAGAATAACTTTAAACACATGCATACACAATCTCACTGGTATATTTTAACGTTCAGGATAATTAAAATGTTTTTGGTTTGTATGTATGTGTGTCTTCAAGTTGTCTGTCAACCTATGGTGACCCCAATTAATTTCATGCCCTTTTTTAACCATTCCCTAGATATATACATGGCTGGATATATATATATTTGGCTGGATTAATGATAGCAGTACCACATTACAATGAAAAAGCAAAAATGGACAGGGATGACTTTGAAAGCCACATTCAAAGTGTATGCATTTCACTTTCAAAAAGTTAGCAGATGCAGTTTGTACCACCAGTGTCATCCGCACAACAATCCTATGAGGCAGACCATGCTGAGAGACTGACTGGCCCAAACAAGGTCTTTCAATTAACTTTGTGACAGTGAATATTTAAAAATGAATCCTCTCCCAGATCTTAGTCTGAGACTCAGCCCAGGATAGTAGTGATGGTGGTAGAATCATGTGGCCTTCCAGATACTGCTGGACTGCAAGACCCATTAGTCTTAACCAACACAAACATTGGTAAAGGATAATGGGAATTCTGGTCCAACAATACCTAGAGGGCCACAGGGTCCTAAGTCTTGCTGTAACCACAGCATAACAATATCACAGTATCCACATGGCACCGAGAGGCTGGATTAAGATTCAATATCTCAACACATGAGAGCAAGAGATTAGTCTTGTTTTTTACCTATTTTTTTGTATTTTAGATTGTACGCCTTTGGCAGGTTTTTATTCTGTTTTATGCTTGATTGTCTCTTTGTACAGCGCTTTAGAAATAAACTTTAATAATAATAATAATAATAATAATAATAATAATAAATCTTTCCCCCTCTGGCCTTCTCCTCTTTTCTAATTCCTCCATGTTTCCCTTGGCCAGGTCTGGCCCTACTGTTAGATCCAATGAAGCAGCTGCCTCAAATGGCCAATCCTGAGGGGCGTGGAGTCTTGTGCGTGCAATGTTACTCAACCTTTACTCCATTAGTTAAAACTTTGTCTCCACATCTAGGCTGTTGTTCTGGGGTGCAAAAGGAAATCCTGCCCCATCGGCAGCACTGAAGTAAGATTCAGCCGCTAATATTGGTTGGCTTTTCTACATAGAATCAGAGAAGGAACCATCTTGTTCTTTGCCTCCAGCAGAAAACACGTCTTGCCCTAGCTTCATCCTTGCCATTATTATTATTTACTTATATCTCGCATTTCTCCCAGTACAGGGACTCAAGGCAGCATATGCTGGCGGTGCATTTCTACTCATACTGTTCCTTCATGAGGCTCTTTTCTTCACCCCGCATGCTTCCCCAGGGGTCTGAGCATCTCAGCCAATGAGCAACCAGAGATCCGTCCTGCTTGCTCCGCCCATCTCTGACATGATCATGCCTTCGGCCAATCAGACGAAGGTGACCACTACTTAAAGCTTCGACCACGGTGTCTTCCTCCGCATTCCCAACACGCCGCAAGTTCTCTCCCGCGCGGATCAGGTTAAGTTTCCACAGACGTCGAAGGAAGGCTGCTCCCCCAGTATGAACATTTAAGCAATTTCTCGACTTTCCGACTTCCTTCGTGTGCCATAATACAGGAACTACCGTCAAAGTGCTTCGTCCGGGCAGGCCAATTGTTTTGCTTCTCCCCAGTGTGGCTCCGTTCATGCTCCGTCCGGTTGTAACTTTGACTGAAGCTTCGCCAGCAGTAGGCACACTTGTAGGGCCGCTCCCCAGTATGGAGTCTCTGGTGCCGGATGAGCTTAGATTTGCTGAGGAATTTCTTCCCACACTCTGAACACTCATACAGCTTCTCGCCGGTGTGTAACCTCTGGTGCGTATGAAGGCTTCTCTGGTGAATGAAGATCTTCCCGCACTCGCCACACCGGTGAGGCGCCTCTCCCGTACGAAGTCTGTCACATTTACGGCGACCCGAGCCCAGCTTGAAAACTTTCTCAGATGTGGCGAGAGCCTTTCGTTTCTGCCATAGCGGCTCTTCACTGGTCAGCTTCTCCTCCGCCCTTGAGGAAATGGGGTTTCCCATTCTTCTCCTTGTGATGTTTCTTTCCTGCCACCTTCTGCAAAAAAGGTCTCCCATTTTATCAGCCTGAAAAATATCTTCCCTTGCTGCTTCTATAATAATTTGGATAGGTTCTGGATGGTCTGAGAGACTTCTGGGTTTCTCCGTCACTCTGGTCTCCCTCTGCGGCCAATAACCTGTTAGTATCAAAAGAAGAAGAGTTAAGTTAAAATGCTGATGCTAAGTAAGCAAAAATAAGATTAAAGGAATATGGAATAAAATATGTATTATCATGTTTTTTTAAAAAAATAATTATTACAAGTTTAATTTTCCATATCCAAAATGTTTGGGACCAGAGGTGTTTTGGATTCCGGATATTTTATTTTATTTTTAAATACCTGTACAGTCGGCCCTCTGTATCCATGGATTTTTTATCCACGGATTCAAGCATCCACAGCTTGAAAATATTTTTAAAAATATGAATTCCAAGCAGCAAATCTTGATTTTACCATTTTATAAAAGAGACACCATTTCACTACAACATTTTATTTAATGGGACTTGAGCATCCACAGATTTTGGTATCTACAGGGGGTCCTGGAACCAAACCCCAGCAGATACCAAGGGCCCACTGTATTTGCATATATGTACATAATAAGATATCTTGAAGACGGTATCCTCTGGGGTGTCACCCAGTACAGTCCACACACCCTGTATCCCGTAACAATGCCACTAGGCACTCTAGTCATTTGTATACATATATCTCCAGCCTTCCAAATATAAGTACTATACAACTTGTGTTGTAGCTCCAAAAGTTTCTGGACTTTGGAGCATTTCAGATTTCAGAATTTCAGATAATGGAGATACAATGTGTAATGAGATCTGACCCATGATAGAAACTCTTCCCACAAACTCTGAAGTTTTATAGTCCCTTACCAGTGTGAAGTGTCTGGTGATTTTGCTCCTTGTAACTTCTCATACAAGGAAGAGAGTCATCTCCTCTCTCTCTTGGCAGAGTTTTCTCTGGACACTCTGGTTCATGATGATTCTCTGAGGTGCTTTCTTGGGCCTGAAACTGAGAAGGGTTTTCTTCTGCATTCTGACTTGATGCCTCATACGGTCCCTTTTGCTCTGAAATTTCTGGCCTATATTTTTCCATCTCACTAATCTGCATTTGCCCTGTGGAGACAAGGAGAAAAGGGAAAATCTGAAACAGAAACTCATTCCCAGAAAAGGATGCATGATGAAGACAGGTAACTCTTTCAATCTCTCAACATATCATTGCTGCCTTCCCCAATTCTTCTACATGATGTAAAACACAGGTAGGACTGGGAACTAATTTTGACACATCAGGACCACTGGCTTTTGTTGTTTTCCAAACTGGAAGTAACAGAGATAATCATATACAGGTTGAGTCTCCCTTATTTGAAAATTGAAATATTCCAAAATCTAAAATTGTCCACATGGTTGGCTGAGATAGTGACATCTTTGCTTTCTGATGGTTCAATGTGCACAAACTTTATTTCATGCACAAAATTATTTAAAATGTTGTATAAAATTACATTCAGGCTATGTGTATAAGAGGTATATGAAACATAAATTAATTTTGTGTTTTGACTTGGGTCCCTCTCCAAGATTATGCATTATATGCAAATAATCCATCTCTAAGATATAAGATATAAGATATAAGATAAGATTGTCATGTACGTATACTCCAAAATCCAGAACAACGCTGCTCCCAAATATTTTGGATAAGGGAGACTCAACCTGTAAAATAAAATACAAAATCCAAAAAATGGTGACACTTTTCTCAGCCAAGCAAAAAGCACAAAATACATCATGCAAGCTTTAACACCAAGCAAAGATGTTGAAAATCATACTGGAGATGAAAAGTGATGATGTTAGAGTCACAGGCTTTCAGTTTGTCTAAGGTGCATCTACACAATAGAAATAGTGCAGTCTAACACCACTTTAAGAGTTGTAGCTCCATCCTATGGAATCCTGGGATTTGTAGTTTTATAAGGTCTTCAGCCTCCTCTGCCAGAGTGCTGGTGTCTCGCAAAACTACAAATCTCACAATTCAGTAGAAAGGAGCCATGGCAGTTACAGTGGTGTCAAACTGCATTATTTCTGCAGTGTTGACGTACCCGTAAATGTTATTTCTGTTGTCACTTAGGATGGTCTGGAGCAGGGATAGGCAACCTTTTTGAGCCAGGGGCCGGGTTGCTGTCTCTCAGACAATTGGAGGGCCGAAGCACCAAAAATAAATAAATAAATAAATAAATAAATAAATTTTTTTTTAAAAAAAAATTAAAAATATGTGTGCGCACTCTCTCAGCCCTAGAAAACCCATGGCAAAACCCCTGTAGAGATTTTGCCAAGAAAACCCCAAGCACAAGTAATAACAACAATAATCAATATCATCATGGCGGGTGGCCCTGGGGGTTGGCAGCGGCGGCGGCAGGACTGGCCTGGGGCCGGTCCAAAGGCCTCGGGGGGCCGCATCCGGCCCCCGGGCCTTAGGTTGCCTACCCCTGGTCTGGAGGAATCTCAATCCAGGCAAAAGTCTTTATTGGTTTCAAAAATACAAGAAAACATCAGCTCAGAGCCAGCATTTGCAACAGGCTTTGGGGACATTTTTCTGCTCCTGGAATCTTCCATGGGTTGCATGGACTGCCAAAAGGGCTGAAACACAAAAACAAAAAAGCCAGAGACGCGGCTGGATGTTCTTTTTTGCTTTTGAATTATTATTATTTTAATGTCAGTCAGTGCAAGAGGGACTGCAGCCTATTTAAAAGGTGAGTCCACCACTCTTGCAGGTTTCCAGAAGCAGCAATTCACCTTTTTTTAGACGAGAAAAAGGGCAGCCGGGGGAATCGGGACAAGTCAAGGGATGCAAATACAATCCTAGGCGGATACTCCAGGATGGCACTTCATCCATCTTTAGTTACAGCCATGTTCCTTGCTTGGTTCAGAGGAGAATGGCAGCTTCAGGAAGCGTCCTTTTTTGTCTTTGACAGTCATAGGAGTTCAAACACATGCAGGCTACTTTTGGGGGTAAGGGAGGTGCATTGGCTGCTTTTGCAACCCTGAACTTGATTCTGCATCACAGAAAAATGTCCAGAAACTTGCCTCGGGGAATTTGGGCATGTGTGAATCGCCAACAGGACTCTAGTCATTGTGTTTTTATTGGTGTGTTCTCAAAAATCCTGTTGTGAGCTGCTCTGAGTCCCAGGTTTTTGTGGAAAGCAGGATAAAAATCATAGAAGTAAACAATCTCAGAGCTAAGACAAGATGGTATCCTCCATCCCTACCTACAAAAGAAGCTGTTCCCATCTGCCATTAAATCAGCTGGACCTCAACACTGTTGGCGGGCTGGAGACTATCATTCACCACTTGGGAGGAGAGCAGATTTGGGGATGCAAAGATTGCCTGAAACACACAACTCTGTCTTCCAATGTTTTTATCTCAACATTAGGAAGAACTTCCTGACAGTAAGAGTTGTTCAACGGTAGAACATACTCCCTTGGAGTGTCACAGAGTCTCCTTTTTTAGAGGCTGGATGGCCATCTGTCAGGGGTGCTTGGACTGTGTCTTTCTTCTTGGCAGGGGGTGGAATGGATGGCCCTGGCAATGGAGTCACACTAGAGGAAAAGAGATGCCACCTTAATATTAGGAGGAATTTCCTGACAGTAAGAGTGTTCGACAGTGGAAGACACTTCCTCGAAGAGTGGTGGAGTCTCCTTCTTTGGGGCTTTTTAAACAGAGGCTGGATGGCCACTGGTTGGGAATGTTCAGATTGTGTCTTCCTGCATGGCAGAATGGGGTTGGATTGGATAGCCCTTGGGAGTCTCTTCCAACTCTAGGATATAATAGTAATAATAATAATAATTTTTTATTTCTAACCCACCCCTCTCCTCAGCAACCGGGGCGGCGTACAACAAATTAAAATGATACAGAGTAAAACACATCAGTCAAGTTAATCCCCCCCCCAACCCGCCCACCCCTTGAAAATAGATTAAACCAAAACAATATTAAAACAATAAACTAAAATCAAGGCATCAAATAAACCAGCAGCAAGATTAAAACAGGCAGTGGCGGCCAAGGGAACAGGGTAGCAAGCCAACCAATTTAAGGAGCCGGGAGATTATTCCGGGAAGGCCTGCCGGAAGAGATCCGTCTTTACTGCTTTTTTGAAGCAGTCAAGAGTAGTAATAAGATGGATCTCATCTGGCAGGCCATTCCATAATCTAGGAGCGGCGGCAGAGAAAGCCCTCTAGGAGGTCTGTGACAGCCTAGTTTTCATAGGCAGTAGCATATTCTTCCCAGAAGACTCAAGTGTGGGGGGGGGATCATACGGGGAGAGGCAGTCCCGGAGATAAATTGGACCCAAGCCATGTAGGGCTTTAAAGGTCAAAACCAACACCTTGTACTGCGCCCAGAAACTAATTGGCAGCCAGTGGAGAGATTTCAACTCTGGTTGTGATGTGCTCTCTCCTAGATACACCAGTGAGTAACCTGGCTGCCATATTTTGGACCAGTTGGAGTTTCCGGGTTAGGCACAAGGGTAGCCCCATGTAGAGCGTGTTACAGAAATCCAAACGTGAGGTTACCAGAGCGTGTACCACAGTTTCCAGGTCCCTAGTCTCCAGGAAAGGGCGTAGTTGGCATATCAGATGAAACTGATTGCAGGCACTCCTGACTGCCGCATTCACCTGATTAGTCATGTGAAGTGACAAATCTAGGAGTACCCCCAGACTGTGAACACAGTCCTTAGAGGAGAGTGTGACTCCATCCAGGACTGGGAGTTGTATTCCCAAACCTGGTTTCGGCCCCTTGACTGTTAATACCTCCGTTTTGTCTGGATTCAGTCTCAACCTATTTTTCCTCATCCAATCCATTACCGCCTTAAGACAATCATTGAGAGGAGAGACGCCATCTGAGGTCTGGGCAGACGACCGGGTCATGGAGAGGTATATCTGGGTGTCATCAGCATAATGATGACACCGTGCTCCATGCCTCCGAATAGATTCTGTGGTTCTATGCTTCAAATGTCACCCTGTCGGTTACCAAGTTCTTGTCTTTGGTAATTAAGATTAGGCAGAAGGATACGCCTAAAATTGTTGTTTTATTGTGTTTATGGAATGTTAAGTTGTATCCTATCTGATATTATACAAGTTTTGTTGTTGCTTCTATTGATGGGTCTATGGACTGTATAAATATTAACAACAACAACAACAACAATGAATGAACCAGCATCAAACAGATACAGGTTGAGGATTACTGAGGGCAGCAACATTATCTATTGTTGTTGTTGTGTGTCATTTCCGACTTATGTCCACCATAAGGTGACCCTATCATGTGGTTTTCTTGGCAAGATTTGTTCAGAGGGGGTTTGCCTTGGCCTTCCTCTGAGGCTGAGAGAGTGTGACTTTCCCAAGGTCTCCCAGTGGGTTTCCATGGCTGAGCTGGGATTTCAACCCTGGTCTCCAGAATCATAGTTCAATGCTCAAACCACTACACCACACTGGCTCTCTACAGTATCTATAGAAATATCTGTATCGATAAAGATATATCTGTATCAATAAAGAGGGATGCGGTGGCTCAAGTGGTTAAGACGCTGACTCTTCGAGGCCCAGGTGCTGCATGATGGGGTGAGCTCCCATCACTAGTCTCAATTTCTGCCAACCTAGCAGTTCGAAAGCATGCAAATGCAAGTAGATAAATAGGTATCACTTTGGTGGGAAGGTAAACAGCGTTCTGTGCAATCATGCTGGCCACACGATCACAGGGTAGTCCTTGGACAATGCTAGCTCTTTGGTTTAGTAATGGAGATGAGCACCACCCCCTATGGTTGGACACAACTTGACAACCATGTCAACGGGGAATACCTTTACCTTTTTACCTTAAAGAGTATCTATAGCAATGATGCTGTTAGTCACAAATGGAATATGAGCCATGGTATGATACAGCATCAGAAAAGGCAAATGTGATTTTTCAGCTGTAGGGAGAGAATCATAGTTTCAAATTCAAGACTGGGTGAGGAAGGAAGGAGCCACAGGTTAAGAGGTGTCCGAGGGAGCTGCAGAGCACCCAAATGCTGAGGTCCCAGGGAAATCCCACATCCATCTGTATGGCATCGCACTCACCTGCGGAGCCAACATGGTCCCCATCCTCCTCATGCTTGGCATCCCAGCAGAGCTGCCCATTCCCATTATCGGATGGCACCTGCTCTGCCTCAGGGAGAGGGATTGCCTCTCTCTCCTCAAATGGTATCAGCATCTAGAAACAGGAGACAAAATCCCTTTTAGTACAGTATGTATTCTCTTTCTTTTTTATATTCCCCAAGGGGTTCAAGACCTTACGCTCCCTTCCATTTTATCCTTATAAAATCAAACCCGCAACACACCTTTGCTGCCCTCAACAATCAAACCCGCAACACACCTTTGCTGCCCTCCCCAATTCTTCTACATGATCTAAAACAAGTATAGGGCTGGAAACTAAGCTGGACACATCAGGGCTGCTGGCTTTAGCCGTGGTTTTCAAAACCGGAAGAAGCAGAGATAATTTGACACAGGTTGAGCCTCCCTTATAGGAATTCCGAAATTCAAAATATTTTAAAAAACAGAGCTTTCTGCATGGGTGACTGAGATAGTGACACCTTTGCTTTCGGATGGTTCAATGTACACAAAATTTATTTCATGCACAAAATGATTTAAAATGTTGTGTATAAAATTACCCTTAAATGATGATGATGATGATGATGATGATTGGCAATAGCAATAGCAAGTACATTTATATGCTGCTTTTCAGTGCACTTAAGCACTCCCTAAACAGTTTACAATGTGTAAGATTATTATTATTATTATTATTATTATTATTATTCCCCCTTTTAAAATACTTTTTTAAGGGGTGGGTGGGTCTCAGGTTTCTTTGTATTTATATTGTACAAATTATAATTGTTGTTAGCCATCTCGATTGTGCTCAGAGGGGCAGGGTATAAATAAAAATTTATTATTATTATTATTATTATTATTATTATTCCCACTACACCATGCTGGCTCTGAGTCTCCCTTATCTGAAATTCTGAAATATTTCAAAAAATAAAACCTTTTTTTTGTGGATAATAACACCTTCATTTTCCGATGGTTCAGTGTACACAAACTTTATTTCATGCATAAAATGATTTAAAATGTTGTGTATAAAATTACCTTCAGATGATGATGATGATGATGACACTTATTTATATCCCCCTTTTTCCCCACTATGCCATGCTGACTCTCTCTCATATAGTCTCCCTTACCGAAATTCTGAAATATTTCAAAACAAAAACTTTTTTTTCAGGGGTGGCTGAGATAGTGACACTTTTGCTTTCGGATGGTTCAATGTACACAAAATTTATAAAATGATTTTAAAAGTTGTATAAAATTGTATGAACCCCATTTTGGGAGAACAGTGGGAGACAAATCCCTTAAATAAATAAGTAAATAAATAAATAAGACCTTTTAAGGAAGGGCATGCCTAAAGTGACTTGTCCAAGGGAACCCAGTGAGACCTGAACCCAGATCTCCCGAACCTTAGGACAAAATCCAGTTGCTACTCTCATCCAGATTAGACCCAGTGAATTAACTGTTGTATGCCTTCAAACTGTTTGTGATTTATGCCAACCCTGGGGTGCATTTAACATAGTGTTTTCTTGCCATTGTTTTCCTCTGACGCTGAGAGAGGGTACTTGCCCAACGTTGCCCAGTGGTTCCCATTGCTAAGCAAGGACTGTGTCTACACTGCAAACGAATGCAGTTTGACACCACTTTAGCCGCCATGGCTCCATGCTATGGAATTCTGGGATGTGTAGTTTTGTAAGAGATTATGCCGCTGTCAGAGAGTGCTGGTGCCACAAAGAACTATAAATCCCAAGACTCCATAGGATGGAGCCATTACAGTTAAAGAGGTGTCAAACCACATTCATTCTGCAGTGTGGTAGCAGCCAAAGGCTGAAACCCTGGACTCTTGAACTCCTAATCCAAAACTCCAACCACGATACCACACTGGCTTTCTAAATCAATTAGGTTTACAAGAGCCAGTGTGGTTTAGTGGTTTCTGGAGACCAGGATTCGATCCCCAGCTTGGCCATATAAACCCACTGGGTGAGCCTGAGCAAGTCACACCCTCTCAGCCTCAGATGATGACACTGGCAAACCTCCTCTGAAAATAATAATAATAATAATAATAATAATAATAATAATAATAATAATAATAATATATTTATATCTCGCCTCTCTGTACAATACAACTTTAGTGGCTTACACAATAAAATACATAATCCCGTATCCCAATAACCCAACCCAACATCTGTAATGTAGTATTACTGGGTGGAGAAGCCAGTGTGGCATAGTGGTTTGAGTGTTGGACTACAGCTCTGGAGATATAATTCAATTCCCAGCTTGGCCATGAAACCCACTGGGTGGCCATGGGCAAGTCACACGCTCTCAGCCTCAGAAGATGGCAATGGCAAACCCTCTTTGAAAAAACTTACCAAGAAAACCCAATGATAGGCTCGTGTTAGGGTCACCATAAGTCGGAAACAACTTGAAGGCACACAAGAACAACAGCAAGAGACGTTAGACTGAAGCCAACAGTGGAAACCATGCAGACCTCCAGATGTGATTGAACTGCAGCTCCCAACAGCCCTGGGTCAGTATAGCCAGTGGTGGTGAATGCTGGGAGCTGCAGTTGAACAACATTTGGACCAGATCTTAACAGGATGCAACATGTCCCACCGATGCCACGGGAAGAAATCCCCTCACCTCCTGCCCCTGCCTCTGGACCTGCTCTTGCATCTGCAGGAAACCCTCTGCCAGCACCACTGCCTGGGAGCAGGTCTCCGGGCTTTTCCCTCTAACCCAGCGTTGAATTTCTGGAGGAAGGACGGTCAAGAATTGCTCCAGGATGAGCAGCTCCAGGATCTGCTCCTTGGTGTGCCTCTCCACCTTCAGCCACCCGCGGCAAAGCTCTTGGAGGCAACCATAAACCCCTCGGGGTCCCTCAGCTTCCTCAAAGGAGAAGCGCCGGAAGTGTTGCCGCTTCCGCTCCCGGCTTAGGGCGTCTTCTTCCAAAATGGCCGCCTTCACCTTCCCATAATCCTCTCGGCCTCCGGCATCCATTTTCTCAAAGGCTCGCTCAGCGTCTCCTCGGAGGGCTGGCAGGAGTTGGGCCACCCACTCGTCCTCGGGCCAACGGCACGCTTTGGCCACTTGCTCGAAAGCAGCCAGGAAGGCCTGCGCGTCGTCCCACGGCGAGGGCTCCTCCGGTTGCGCCGGCGGCCCCCATCTCGACTGAGGGGACTCCACCATTTTCAAGAACTCCTGCCATTGGGTTTCCCATTGCTGAAGGAGCAGGTCACCTTGCTCCTGTTTCACCGGTCGTATGGGTGTCCCTTCACTTGAACCCAAGACTCTCATGGCGTGTGGCGTCCGTGAGGGCTTCCCTTCTCCCCCAAGTTCTTCCCCGGCTTTGGGAATTGCAAAGCCTTGCTCCTGAATGTTGAACCCTGGCTGCATCCACTTCTCCAAAGCTTCCTGGAAATGGGGGCTGAATCCCGCCTTGGACGTTGGTTCGGCAGCCATCTTGTTTCCTCACAAAAAGACAGTGGGTCCTGGCCCAGGGATGCCACAAAGATGGTTCGGAGATATTTGGATCTCTTGGGGTTACAGGGACGCACAACAGGACCAGTATTTGAGACCGATGGAAGGAAATCCTCCTTGTAATGAGGAAAAAATAATGATAAATTTCAGGAATTAAAGTAGAAAATACACAGATGCACAGAGCAGGTTCTCCAGTGAAGAAGAGTGAGGTGGTCACTTCGGCCAGCTGTTATGAAAAGGGAGAAAATATTACCAATTACATTATAATATAATATAATATAATATAATATAAATAAAATGAATATAACAACAACAATAACAATAACATCATAATAGAATACACTATAATGTAGAGTCAGCCCTCCTTATCCACGAATTCTTTATCCACAGATTCAAGCATCCACGGCTTTAAAATATTTTTTAAAAGTACAAATTCCAAATAGCAATTTTTTTTTAAATTTTCCTTTTTATATAAGAGACACCATTTTGCTATCTCATTATATTTACTGGGACCTGAGCATCCACGGATTTTGTTATCGACGGGGCGCTGTCCTGGAACCAAACCCCAGCGGATACCAAGAGCCCCTGTAATATAATTAATATAATATAACATATAAAATATATTATATATAAAATGAATATTACAATAATAATAATAATAATAAATGCTAGTTTCAATCATAGAATCATGGAGTTGGGAGAGACCGCAAGGGCCATCCAGTCCAACCCTTATTATTATTATTATTATTATTATTATTAGGGAAACATCAGAAAGAAACTCTTCTAATTATTATTATTATTAATTTTTTTTCCCAAAGCTGGGACACACAGCAGATTACAATTTAAAAGACCAGTACAATTAAAAACAAGCATCATATAAATAATAATATAAATAATATAATGTTGTTATTATTGTTGTTGTTATTAATTTCTTAACCACTTCTCCCCAATGCTCGAGGCAGGCTACAACTTAGATTAAAACACATGAAACCATTGAAGCCCATACGTTAAAAATTAATAATGTTATACCGTTACTCGGAAGATCATGAAACAAGTTCCCACTGAGCTGTCAAATTTGCTGGATGATCACAGGCCAGACACACACTCTCAGCCTCACTCACCTGCTTCAGTTTTTTGGCTGAGGTAAAGGGAGGATAAGGTGTGCATCTACACTGCAGAAATAATGCAGTTCGACACCACTTTAATTGCCATGGCTCCATCCTACAGAACCTTGGGATTGATTAGCCTTCTTTGGCAGAGAAAGCAAAAGGCAGTGTAAATCTACAAATCCCAGGATTCCGTAGTCTTCTCTCCCAAAGAATCCTGGGATCTGTAGTTTTGTGAGACACCAGCACTCTTTGGCAGAGAAGCTTAGAGAACTTGTAAAACTAAAAATCCTAGGATTTCATAGGATCGAGCTGCAGAATATAAATTGTGCATTGTGGCAGAACGCTTTAATATTAGGCTGCATCTGCACTGCAGAATTAATGCAGTTTGACACCACTTTAACTGCCATAATTCTCAGTGCTCTGGAATTATGGGATTTGTAGTTTGGTGAGAGCGTTCCCTGTCATAGAGCTCTGGAACCACAACAAACTGCAAATCCCAGGATGCCATATATCATGGAGCCATGGCAGTTAAAGTGGTGCCAAACTGCATTAATTCTGCAGTGCAGATGCAGCCTTTCTGAATAAAGTCATATTGAACTCAATGGGTTTTACTGCAGAGTAGATAAGCACAGGTCTGCAATGCAAAAAAGAGAAAACTTTCTCCTTTATAATAACTATATATTATATTATATTATATTAAACACACTGCAGAAATAATCCAGTTTGAGACTGTTCTAACCGCCCTGGCTCAATGCTAGGGAATTTTGGGAACTGTAGTTTTGTGAGACATTTAGCCCTTCTCTGTCAGAGAACTCTAGTGCCACAATGAACTACAATTCCCAGGATATTCCCTAGCCCTGAGCCAGGGCAGTTAAAGCAATCTCAAACTGGATTATTTCTGCAGTGTGTTCTGGACCTAAAATGCAGACAGCTCTGGGTTGCAACAAACTACAAATCCCAGGATGCCATAGCATGGAGCCATGGCAGTTAATGCGCTCTCAAACTGCATTATTTCTGCAGTGCAGATGCATCCTTTCTGAATAAACTCACACTGAACTCAGTGAGTTTCATTGCAGAGTAGATTTTGCAATGCAAAATAAAATAAAATAAAATTCTTCCTCCTTTTGAATAACTAAGAAATTTATTACTTATTAAATAATTTTAAATAACTCAAAGGCTCCCAAAATGTATCACTTACCCTAAGAATCCCTCTTGGAACCAGACTCTTATTTGGATTCCCATGCAACTGATATATTAAACATATATATATTTTAAAAAGCTGTTTCCGGGGGAATGGATCAGAACCGGAAGGGGTTTTGCTTAAAAATATATTTTAAATTGAAGAATTTCCACCCCAACTCTATGATTTCATAGAAAACTAGGCTCTGATTTGTTTTGGAAGGGTTTTCCTCCACCAAAAATGCCTGCAAAATCCAATTATGTAAAACGTGTTTGCTTTGCTTTGCTATTTATTTTTATTTTTAAAAAACTTGGGTCAATATTTCTATTTTTTAAAATATATATATGTACTCTATTTTATTTTATTTTTGCACGTGGGAGGTTATTTTGGGTCTGCAAAGGCTTCTGGGAAATGTAGTTGCAAGCCAAAATAAAAAAAGATTTATTTTTTTCTGGGAAGGGAAAACCTTGGGATTTAAAATTGCAAAGAGAAATAGCAGATATATTAAGATAATATATTAATAGTATATGTTGATTATATTAAAATAATCTTATATTAAGATATAAGATTAAGATATATTAAGATTATATAGGATTAAGAAATATAATATTTAAAATTGCAGAGTAATAGTAGATATAGGATAATATATTAATATTATATGTTAATTTTATTAAAATAATACTATATATTTTGACATATTAATATATATATATTATATTGTATATTATATATATAAAACTGCAAAGAGAAATAGTAGATATTAAAATAATATAGTATTATATGTTAAATATATTAAAATAATATTATATATTAAGCTAATATATAAGATTAAAATATATTAAGATATATTAAGATTATATATATATATATATATATACACACACACACATATATATATATATATATATATATATAAAATAAGATTATATATATATATATAATATGTGGTTAGTTTATTCTTCCAGCTTTTACCCTCTGAAAAATATTATTTTCAGGGAATTATTCTAATCAGAGTAGTTTTAAGATGTTTTAAGAAGCCATCTATTATAATATTGTAATCATTTAATTTTATTTTTAAGGGATCACTTTTGTATGTTTTAATTGCACTGATCTTTTAAGACTGAGCTGCTTCTGAGGCTGCATCTGCACTGCAGAAATAATCCAGTTTGAGACCGCTTTAACTGCCATGATGGAACCTTTGGGATTTGTAGTTTGTGGGGGTAGCAGAGGTCTAATGTCTCACAAAACAAAAAGAAGGCTCAATGTCTCACAAAACTACAAATCCCAGAATCCTCAGCCATGTTGGCCAATAGTTTGGGATTCTGGGAGCTGAAGTCCACAATGGGACCAGTTCTATAGTGTAGATGAGCCTTGAAAGGGTTGAGGTGATAGAGTTCCCGGGAAGACGTTTCCTAGAGAGGCAATTCACGTAAGCGGCCATCTTGTTGCGGAGGGGAGGAGGAAGCGCTCCTTCCGGTTGGAATGTTCAGCAGCTGCTCCGCAGAGAGTGAGTGGTGGCCGCATGGTAAGAGTCAGACACGCAAGATGAACGTGGGAATGCGCCGTACACGGGTGTTCGGAGTTGCAGAAGAGGTTTTTGCAGCCAAGGGAGCCAGGGATGAAATCGGTGCAAGGCAACAACCAGTGGAGTCCCCTTTACCTCCATAGAAAGTCCCAGGCTGCATCCACACTGCAGGAATAATCCCGTTTGACACCACTTTAACTGCCCTGGCTCAGTGCTAGGAAATCCTGGGATCTGTAGTTTGTGGTGGCACCAGAACCTCTCTGACAGAGAAGGCTCAATGTCTCACAAAACTACAGATCCCAGAATTCCCTAGCATTGAGCCAAGGCAGTTAAAGCGGTCTCAAACTGGATTATTTATGCAGTGGGGATGCAGCCAGAATCTATGCCTTGCCTTTTAACTTTAGCAGTTTCCCTTCATTGCTCCACTTTGACTGCCATGTACTCCTGGGATTTGCAGTTTAGAAAAGGGCCTTTAGAAGTCTCAGCCAGAGAGCTTTAGTAGTGCCTCACCAAACTATAAATCCCAGGATTCCATATAACAGATAAAGTACCAGTAGCCATGGGCCAACTGAGTGATCAAGGGCTGCCACACTGTAAAATTAATGTTGTTTGACACTGCTTCAACTGTCATGGCTCCATTCTATGGTATCCTGGGATTTGTAGTCTGGTGAGCGATTTAGAAGGCTGCAAGGGGCTTGAAAACGAGAAAGATTGAGGATTAGATCGGTGCAGTGTAAAAAGGCACTCTGAGGGTGTCTGCACTGTAGAAATAATGCAGTTTGACACCGCTTTAACTGCCACGGCTCCATCCTACAGAACCCTGGGATTTCTAGTTTGGTGAGGCACCAGCGGTCTTTGGCAGAGAAGGCTAAACAGCTTCTAAAACTACATATCCAAGCATTCTCTATGCTATATTTATGCCTATTAGCTACAGTTGTTTCTTTCCTGATATAAATGACAGGCTCTGGTTGCATCCACACTGCAGAATTAAGGTAATGCAGTTTGACACAGCTTTGACTGTCATGGCTCAAGGCTATGGAATCCTGGGATTTGTAGTTTGGTGTGGCCTCGGAGCGCTCTGACAGGGAAGGCAAAACATCTCGCAAAAGCTGGATGCAGCTAAGAGCAAAGCATTTAGGATACATATCTTTCATTACTCAGAAGCAGCCTGCAAGCATGGCCAGTGGCGAGAAATTATGGGAGCTGTAGTGCCAATTTTGGGGCCAGAATTTCACTGAATTCTTCGTAGAATCATGGAGTTGGAAGAGACCCCCAAGGGCCATCCAGTCCAACCCCATTCTGCCATGCAGGAACTCACAATCAAGGCACCCCCGACAGATGGCCATCCAGCCTCTGTTTAAAGACCTCCAAAGAAGAGTACTGTATGTTCCACTGTTGAACACCTCTGATCCTCAGGAATTTCTTCCTAATGTTTAGATGGAATCACTTTTCCTGTAGTTTGAATCCATTGCTCTGGGTCCTATTCTCTGGAGCAGCAGAAAACAAGCTTGCTCCATCCTCAATATGACATCCCTTCAAATGCTTAAATAAGACTATCATCTCCCCTCTTAACCTTCATTTGATAGCATGAGTTGAAACCTACAGGCTTCCATCATTTACAGAAGGAAGGAAAATATTTGCTCTGGTTATAGTTATCACAGAGCCAATGTAATGGTAACCCAGGGGGTTGGGGGGCTAGAATATGTCGCCCTCCAGATATTGCTGGACTGCAAGTCCCAGCATTTGTAACCAACATTCAAGGTAAGGAGTGCTGGACGTCGCAGTCCAATGTCTGGATGGCAGCATGATGTGTTGTTTTTGTGTGCCTTCAAGTCATCTCCGACTTACGGCAACCCTAAGGGAAACCTATCGTGGGATTTTTTTGGCAAGACTTGCCCAGAGGAGGCTTGCCATTGCCTTCCCCTGAGGTTGAGAGAGTGTGACTTGCCCAAGGTCACCCAGTGGGTTTCGTGGCTGAGCCGGGAATCGAATTCTGCTCTTGAGTCATCCAACACTCAAACCACTACACTACACTGGTTCTGCATTCTTATCCCAGTTTAGAGTGCTAGACTTTGAACGTGGGAGACCCAAATTCTAATTCCCACAGATAGCTCCCATGCAAGCCATAGGGTGACACCAGTCATTCATTCTATTATGTTTTTAATTGTATTTTTTTTTAGTATTGTGAAGCGGCTCTGAGTCCCAGTTCTGGGAAAAGAGTGGGATACAAATAAATATAATCATCATCATCATCATCATCTGACCTACATGGCAGGGCTGTACAGAGGACACCCAGGAATACAGTCCCAAGCTCATTGAAGGAAAAACGGGATAAAAATGTAACTAATAAATTGGGATAATTGTAATCCTCAATACCGTGAAAGCACCAGATTCTCTCTAATCTTGGAAGCTAAGCAGAGTCAGCCCTGGTTAGTATCTGGATGGGGGCCACTGGTGAATACTAGGTGTAGTAGGCTATACAGCAGGGATAGGCAACCTTTCCCCTTTAAGGGCCGAGGGACTTCAGCTCCCAGAATCCCAGGAGCTATTGGCCAACATGGGACTATTAGCTAACATGGCTGAGGCTTCTGGGAGCTGAAGTCCCTCAGCCCTTAAAGGGCACAGGTTGCCTACCCCTAATATACAGTGGTCCCTCCACATTCGCTGGGGTTAGGGGCACAGGACCCCTGAGAAAGTGGGAAAACCACAAATTAAAACGCTATGTTTTTTCCCGAGAGAACATCTCTCTAGGAATCTCTAGACTCCTCCTGCGCAACTTCTGCCAGAAATTGACCATAGAATCATGTTGGAGGACCTAGAAGTGCCTAGAGAAGTGTTCTTTCTAGGAATCTCCAAGTCCTCCAGCGCAACTCTATGGTTAATTTCCAGCAGAGTAGGGCTGGAAGACCTAGAAATTCCTAGAGAGGACGTATTAATCAAATCCGCCAAAGGCAAAGCCGCAAATGTGGAGGGCTGGTGGTACAGTATTTCAGAGGAAGATCATGGCCAACCGCCTCTAATTATTCCTTGCCTTTAAAAACCCTATAAAATCAATGGGGTCGCCATAAAGCAACAGATGACTCGAAGCCACGTACGTTCAAACACAAATGCACACACAACTGGATTGTCCCAGCCGTTCCCAAACCTTCTCTTTTGGAATAAAAGTATCTTTACTCTTGCAAAGCACTCTGTTAGATATTTTTGCTTGCTTCATTTTTTAGCCCATCCTTTCTCCATTTTTATTCCTTTTGTCCCACCCATATAATCCTCACTGCATCCCATAAGGTTGGCACAGAGGAAAGGGAGTGAAATTGGCTCAAGGTTGCTCCATCAATTTTGTGATTCAGGCTGTATCCGCACTGCAGAAATAATCCAGGGTAACGCTGCTTTAACCGCTGTGGCTTGATGCTGTGGAATTCTGGGATTTGTAGTTTTGTGAGATATTTAGCCACCTCTGTTTGAATGCTCTGGTGCCACTACAAACTGCGATTCCCAGGACTCCATAATACTGAGTCAAAGTGATGTCAACCTGGATTATTTCTGCAGTGCGGATATAGCCAAAGTGGGGTTTCGAACCCGAGTCCTCCTCACTCATAGCCCAGCACTAATCATTACATCCCACTTCTGCAGATGTACTCTAACTATCCCCAGCCGTGCAACTATTGCTTTATAAATCTCCTACAAATACAGCTTTCTGCTGGTGGTTTTGATTCTGATTTATAGATTGTTTGGAAAGATGGCATTTTTACTTCTGTTTTGGATCTCTTTGGAAATGGCCCAAAGAACACTGGGTTTTAGATGCTTTGTGAATACTACAATCATAGCATTGTAGAGCTGAAAGAGACCAAAAGGATCATCTATCCCCGTGGTTCTCAAACTTTCACCCTCCGAGTGTTTGGGACCTCCATTTTATGAATCCCTGCCCATTGGCCATGTGGCTGGGACTTCTGCAGTTTGACACCGCTTTAATGGCCACAGCTCCATTCTATGGAATCTTGGGATTTGTAGTTTGTGGTGGCACCAGAGCTCCCTGAGAGAGAAACCACTATTTTATTTTATTTTATTTTATTTCTAAGCCTCCTTTCTCCCAAATGAGGGACCCAAGGTGTCTCACAAGACAAAACATTATTAAGACATCGCAATAAAAAAATTAAAAAACATCTAATGTCTCGTAAAACTACAGCTCCCAGGATACCATAGCATGGAGCCGTGGCAGTTCAAGCAATGTCAAACTGCATTAATTCTGCAGTGTAGATGCAGCCAGAATCCAGAAGCCTTGCAGTTCCTCTTCATTACTTCACTTTGAATGCCATGGCAGCATCCTGTGGACTCCTGGGATTTGCAGTTTAGAGAAGGGCCTTTAGAATTCTCAGCCCTCAGAGAGCTCTAGTGCCTCACCAAACTATAAATCCCAGGATTTCATAGAACAGATCAGGGCCAACTGAGTAGTCAAGAGCTGTTGCCCCACTGTAGGTCC
This sequence comes from Phrynosoma blainvillii, assembly GCA_026167975.1. Classification (NCBI taxonomy): domain Eukaryota; kingdom Metazoa; phylum Chordata; class Lepidosauria; order Squamata; family Phrynosomatidae; genus Phrynosoma; species Phrynosoma blainvillii. Next base: position 385,624,495 of record JANUYF010000002.1, read on the forward strand.
AAAATATCTAGAGGACCAAAGACTGATCTAGCCTGACCCAAGAACCACCATAAATATTGTACACTACTCTAAACAAATAAATCAAGTAACATTTCATTAGTGAGTAAATCAGCGTGGACAACTCTCAGCAAACTGGGCCCTTTTTGGCCTGTTTAGGAGACTTTGGAGGGGAAATATTCCAAAGCTCCAAATGTCCCCAAACATCTTCTAGGACAGGGATCAGCAACTGCAAAGGCTATTTTTCTCTTCAGCACCTGCCCAGTGGGCTGCAGTGTTGCATTTTGGCATTGCAAAGGTGAACCAACTTCACGTCTGGCTACCATTTTGGCTCCCCCCCCCAAATCCTAGAGTTGGCAGAGACCCACAAGGGTCTTCCAATCCAACCCCCTGCCATGCAGGAACTCACAATCAAAGCACGCCCGAGAAATGGCCATCCACTCTGTTTAAAAACCTCCAAAGAAGGAGACTCCACCAATCTCAGAGGGAACGTCTTCCACTGTCAAACAGCTCTTACTGTCAGGAGGTTCCTCCTAATGTTTAGGTAGAATTTCTTTTCTTATAGTTTGCATCCATTGCTCTGGGTCCTAGTCTCTGGAGCAGCAGAAAACAAGCTTGCTCCATCCTCAACATGACCTTCCTTCAAATGCTTAAACAGAGCCATCATATCACCTCTTAACCATCTCTTCCCCAGGCTAAACATACCCAGCTCCCTACATCTCTCCTCATAGGGCTTCATAGTTTCCAGACTGTTCACCATTTTGGTTGCCCTGCTTTGGACACACTCCAGCTTGTCCACATCTTTGTTGAAATTTATTCTTGGGGTTCCTTTGGGGAGGTTTGGAAGACTCTGGAGGGGGTTAGAGGAAACAAATTGCTGCATTTTGAGGCGGTTTGGGTAGCTTTTGGCCAGTCAGGACAAAACAAAATGCCCCAAAAGTGCCCCCTCAATTAAAAATATTGTGGGGTAGGTGGGTTTGGGAGCTTTAGACGGGGCTGAAATGAGGCAGGAAATTGTATTAACGTGTCAGTCCTGGTCTTTCTCCTCCTAACCACCTCCATTTCCATTTCTTTCTCTTTAGGAAGAAGCCACCCCAGAATGTTCTCAACTCTTTTTAACTACATCTTGGCTGGGGATTCCTCGTAGTCTGAGGAGAGACTCCGAGACGCTCGCCTGGGGGAACGGATTTGCCTCGCACAAAATGGCTGCCGAGCAGGGAGTGTCGTCGAATATAGGTGCTGTGGTTCAGGTCAAGCTAGAACAGGGAGTGCCGCTGGAGGCCAAAATGGAGGATACAGATGGCCCCACGGTGGAGGAAGAAGGGGCGAATGACCCCCATGTTGCTCTGGCTGGGTGCATGGATGGCTTTCTACCAAACACTTCCGACATGCAAGTGAAACGTGAACTGGATCGTGGGCTCACGTGTGGAGAGACCCATTGGCGGGAATTCCCAAAGGCAGAGGACTGTCCGAGCTCTAATGTCCCAGCCCCAAATACAGTGGGGGCCCCTCACCAGATTGGGGCCCAGACTTCTCCAGCGTCCTTCAAAGTCAAGGCAGAAGGTAGCCAGTGCCCCACAGAAAAGCAGGAGACCCAAACCCAACTGGGTTTCTCTGGAGAATCCCAAGAGGCCTCCAAAAATCTAAATTTGCCAGAACAGTCGCAGGAGGAGGTCCCAGCCGAGGACGCGGTGGTCTCAGAGATCCAGCGCCAGAACTTCCGGCAGTTCCGCTACCAGGAGGCCAAGGGTCCCCAAGAGGCCTGCAGCCGCCTCTGGTTCCTTTGCTGCCGGTGGCTGAAGCCTGAAAGGCACACCAAGGAACAGATCCTGGAACTGTTGATCCTGGAGCAATTTCTGGCCATTTTGCCTCCAGAGATCCAGAACTCAGTCATGGAGGGTTGCCCAAAGAGCTGTGCCCAGGCGGTGGCCCTGGCAGAGGGTTTCCAGCCAAAGTGGAAGCCTGAGAAAACAGAGGTGCAGGTGAGGATGAAACCATCTCACAATGAATCCAAAGTGGCTGCTGTAAGCACATTCACTCAGGGATGTGTCTTGTTTAGGGCTGCATTTGCACTGCATGAATAATGCAAATTGACACTGCTTTAACTGCGATGGCTCAGTGCTGTGGAATCCCAGGATTTGTAGTTTGTTGTGGCACCAGAACTCTCTTGACAGGGAAGGCTAAATTTTAGAAAATTATAAATCCTAATTCCATAGCGTTGAGCCATGGCAGTTAGAGTCATGTCAAACGTACTAATTCTGCCCTGCAGATTCAGACTAGGATTGCAAGGCCAGACTATCCCAGGCCTTGAGATTTTGGGGCCTAACCTGAGATCTAGGGACAATCCTTTGTGGTGTCACAAGACGGATGCTCTGGTGATGCTGTAAGAGAAGCCACCGTGATCATTAATCACAGTACATTAAGCTTCAACTGCTGTTACATTCAGATGAAAAAAATACAAAGACTGACAAATGAGGTATATGAACACACACACACTATCTATCTCTCTGTGTGCGTGTATATATTAATTGTTGTTAACTGACTGCGTTGATCTTGACTCATGGGGACCCTATGGATGAGACATCTCTAGGCCCCCCCCCCCCGTGTCCTCTCCTGCTCTGCCCAGCTCCTGCAAACTCATATTCGTGGTCTGTTTAATAAAATCCATCCATCTAGCATGTAGCCTTCCTCTCTTTCTACTTCCCTCCACTTTTCCTAACATTATTGTGTTTTCCAACAATTCATGCCTTCTCATGATGTGTCCAAAGTACAACAGTCTAAGTCTTGTCATCTTAGCTTCTAGGGATATCTCTGGCTTGATCTGCTCTAGGACACATTTGGTGTTTGGTACACTACGTGTGTAATGTAGAGAGCCAGTATGGTGTAGTGGTTGAGGGTTAGTGTGTTGTTTCTCCCTTCCATCTGTTGAGCTCAGCTACCTGCTTCTCAGATATGACTGGAGACCAGTTTTCAAATCCCCTTTCGACCATCAAAATCCATTGGGTGATCTTGGGCAAGTCATACTTTCTCAGCCTCAGAGGACGAAAAAATCAAATCCCCTCTGAACAAATCTTGTCAAGGATATCCTGTGATAGGTTGGCCTTAGGGTCACCATAGATTGGAAACGACTTGAAGGAACCAACAACAACATTACATTTCCAAGACAGTGCTCTCTCCATGAGGTTTCTCCCTTTTGACCTGAGGACAGGAGAAGAGGTGGCAAGTCCTAAAACCTGGGAATCTGCATTCCATCTGAAGTGGGGATTATAGTTCTAGAGTACAACTAGCATTAGTACCAATATCTAGCATCCACAGGCAATAACAGAACACCATTAACCATGTATACCTGTCTTAGCCTCTTTGTTCTTTAAATAAAAGTGTCTTAAATAAAGAAAAATCAAATGATCTGTTTCTAGCAAGTTCTAGGTAGCTGAGGATAGCCTAGAGCAGTCTTTTTCATATATATTTTTAACCCTGGAGGAATTCTTGAAATAATTTTCAGGTCCCGTGGAATCCCAGGATAAAAATGATTTTATCTATAGCTCAAAAATGTTTATTTTTTCCCCAATCACAATTTGTCATGGAATCCTTAGTGAATTCTCACAAAACTATTGGACTTCAGAGAACCATGGCTGAGATAGCTGGCCTAGAACAATGCTAGTCAACGTTTTGGTCCCTAGATGAGTTCTGGTCTGTGAGCCATCCACAGAGTTTTCAAGAAAGAAAGAAAGAATTGTAGACACAATTATTTGGCCTAAAGGTGCATTTACACTGTAGAAATAATGAGAAGGCGAAAGACCTTGTAAAACTACAGATCCATGGATTCTGAAGGATGGAGCCGTGGCAGTTAAAGTGGTGGCAAACTGCAGTATTTCTACAATGTAGATGCACCCCAAGATTTATGTGAAGCCAAAAAAAATGTTACCAGAAATGTTTGTGTTGGGTATTATGGACAAAGAACTGGGGAGTAAATATGGATTACTTCTTTGATTTATGACAAAAGCAGCAAGGATATTGTTTCATCAAATGTGGAAATGGACTGGAGCACTGACAACAGAAGAATGGATTGTTAAGGTTGCAGAGTTCGTCCATATGGCCAAATTAATGTGGGTTTTAAAGGATAAACCAAGTGAAGATTGTCTGAAAGATTGGAAACCATTTATGGATTTTTTGAGCTATAAGAAATCAAAGGATGTAATAATCTCTGATTATGTTTTTAGTAATTTTAGTAGGATTATTTTTCTGGATCAGTAATAGTAGATTATTATTATTATTATTATTATTATTATTATTATTAATTTTTAATTCACTTTTATTTTTTATTTACATTACTGTCAGAGTCCTATTATGTATTAGTTATAGGCCTTTTTTTCTTCCTTTCTGTTTTTTATTTTCTGAATGTATATTACTTTGATTCTAAATTGTTTGTGCTAAAAATTAATTTAAAAAAACAAACACACACCAAAAAATGTAGCAAATGGGTGCAAATATGGTGCTGGTCCCTGGCACAACCATCAGTCTGCTGCATCATCATCATCATCCTTTTTATTATATTTATTTCACACTTTTTTCCAATTTTAGGACTCAAAATGGCTTACAGCAGATTTTTTTTTAAACCAGTTAAAATTTACAAAATGCCAAAGTTAAAAAACAATTAAAATGTATCAAAGCACTAAAATGTGTTTAAAAATGTAAACAAAAACACAGCAGCACAACAAAAATAACAAATAAAAATGCCAACACGTTGTACAAGGGCCATTCCACCTAAATCGCCTGTTGAATTCAAAAGCCTGTTGAAACAGAAGCATCTTTACCTCTTTGCTCTGGCTCTGACCTCTCTGATAGAATGAGATAAAAGTTTGGGAATAAAATTCCCAGAATTCCTTAGCTAGCAGTTCAAAAATTAAAAAGATCATTTAAAACAGGGATGGACTTTGGCTTTGAGTCCGGTCCTGACTGGACCACTTCCGCTCTGTTCCTCTGTGCCAAATGAGATCTTCATTTTTATTTCAGGTGCCAGTTAAAGAGAGAGCCTTGAATTTCCCTGGGGCCAAACAAATTCTGTTGGACTGCAAACAAAATCAGATATTCCAGGAGAGTAATGCTGCCGTTGCCAGTTCTCCGAGTAAGATTTGCAACTGTTCTCACCAATTATTGTGTGAGTGTGTGTGTGCTTTCTTTGAGATGGAGTGTGTGTTAGGCCCACCAGAAGTTTATTATTTGTTTATTGAATTTGCAATGTAATCCATTGTATCTGTGTAGCTGCTTAGTAGGTTCTCTGACTGTAAAGCACTACACTGCCCTGGCTCACTCTTAAACCAACATGTTTCCCTGGACAGTCCCACCTAGAATACATGGCAATCTAAACTTGAACATACCATGGCATGTGGCAAGATCAGACCAAAAAAAGTAAGATTTAATCTTTTCCTTCTTATTCTCCTATGTAGGTGAAGATCTTATGTGTATAAATGAGAAAGACCAAACTGAAGAAATGGAAAAAGAAGGAAAAGGAACACCAAATAGAGTAGAGATGGACAACCCAGAAGAGGTATGTTCACAGTGTTCTGGGCCAGAAGACTTTTCCAGTGCCTGGCAGAGAACTAAGGAGGTTCAAATAAGTTCTCCAGGGGACAAGACAGGAATACCCTTTCCCTGTGAAGATAACAAGGCCCACAGTGAAACCACAAACCAAAAGAGGATCCAGGCGGTGAAGAGTGAAGGTACTGGCACAGTCGATGATGGCAGTTTCCCAGAGAACTCAGAGATCATTGAATTTCAGGTGACCCACACTGGCAGCATGCCCTATAAATGCCTGGACTGTGGGAAGAGCTTCAATTACAGCACCAGCCTTGTCAGACATCAGAGGATTCACACAGGTGAGAAGCCGTACAAATGCTTGGACTGCGGGAAGTGTTTCTGCCAAAGTTCAGGCCTCACAATTCATCAGAGAATCCATGCTGGGGAGAAAGCCTACCAGTGCCTGGACTGCGGGAAAAGTTTCCGGGTGAAATCGCACTTAATAAGGCACTCTATCATCCATAAGGGGGAGAAGCCTTACAAATGCGCAGAATGTGGAGTCAGCTTCTGTGAACGGTCGGAGCTTAGAATCCACCAGAGAATCCACACAGGAGAGAAACCATACAACTGCGCCAACTGTGGGAAGAACTTTTGCAGGAAGGCTGATCTCACTCTTCATCAGAGAATCCACACGGGAGAGATGCCATACACATGCTTGGAGTGTGGAAAGGGCTTCCGTTGGAGCTCAAACCTCATCACCCATCAGAAAACCCACACGGGGATAAAACCTTTTGAGTGTGCTGAATGTGGGAAGAGTTACTACTCCAACATGAGCCTCGTGAGACATCAGAGAGTCCACACAGGGGGTACCCCCTATATATGCTCCGACTGTGGGAAAAGCTTCTGTGATAGCACCAGCCTTACCAGACACCAGAAAATCCACACAGGGGAAAAGCCGTATGTCTGTACGGATTGTGGGAAAAGTTTCAATCGGAACTCGAATCTCATTTCACATCAGAGAACTCACACGGGAGCCAAGCCCTTCCTGTGTACAGACTGTGGGAAAAACTTCAGGTCCAAATCAGAACTTCACAGGCATTACACGGTCCATGCAGGAGAGAAAAATGAAAAGATTTTGACTGGTAGTGATCTAGGTCCACCTGTCCATGTGAAAACAGACAGTGAACTGGAAGTTAGAAATGAATAGGGAGAGAAGGGAGATAGCCAGTCACCTCTTGTTCCTCCAGTCTGTCTGCTTTGAATCTTTGGTTGGAATGAATGACCGGGATCACTATAATACAAAATTATTTTTATGAAGAAACATGGTCCTTGCTTTGATACTTTGCCATGGAAAAGTAGAATAGCATAGATCAAAGCAGTGCTGTCCATTTTCCTTTCTCTTCCCTGGTTGAGTTCAGGGAAAATCATGGTTAAAAAGCTACTTTCAAGCCAGTGTGTTGTGTTTTTATGAGATCAGGATTTTCTGATCCTTGCATGATTTGAAATGTGAACTCGGTACTCTATGGCCAGCTTTTCGTTCTTTCAAACCGCCGCTTGCACAATGGACTTTTTGGACCCAGAGGCATACTGGATCTGCTTGCACAAATGGAAGTCATTTGTTTTCCTTGTGGTTACTGTTTTTACCCTGTGACAAGAAGGATGGTATCCTATATGACCACATTGATGGGGCTTTCTCTCTGGTGGTGTTCGATACAATCCCAGTGTGTGTGTTGTGTGTGTTTTGTTTCGTTTTTAAGACACTAATCCCCCTTTTTATTGCAGGAAAGAGGACATTTTTCTATAAGGCACTTGAAGGAATCCTATTTCAGGGCGTGGAATGGGCCTAGTCTGATTGCTTCTGTACCTTGGGCCCATTCACACTGCACAGTTATAGTGCTATGATTCCACTTTAACTGCTGTGACAGCATGCTGTGGACTCTTGAGATTTCTAGGGAGAAGTATTAGAGTTCTCAGTCATAGAGCTGTAGTTCTTCACCAAATGATAAATCCCAGGACTGGACAGGATATTGTCATTGCTGCTTTCCTTGTTTTTCCCATTTCATAGAATTTAACTTTAATTTATTTAACTTATATCCTGCTTTCTCCTTGAATAGGCAAGGTGACGTGGAATCATACACTATAATTGTGTGGTGGGAAAGGGCTCTTGGGCTGCTTGTTTCTACACCTTAGATTCTTTCACACTACACAATTGCAGCACTATGATTCCACTTTAAGTGCCAGGGCTACATCATCTGGAAATCTTGGATATGGAGTCTGGTGAGGCACTAGAGCTCTCTTGCTGAGAATTCTACAATTACTCTCCCTAAAAAGTGCCAATTCCAGGATTCCTAAGGTTATTGCCATGGCAATTAAAGAGGAATCATAGCACTATAATTGTGTAGTGTGAAAAAGCCCCTTGACATGGGAACTCAGGGTGCATCTACACCACTGGTTCCCAAACTTTGGTCCTCCAGGTGTTTTGGACTTCAGCTCCCAGAAGCTCCAGCCAACTTGGCCAGCAGTCAGGGATTCTGGGAGCTGAAGTCCAAAACATGTGGAGGACCAAAGTTTGGGAACCACTGATCTACACTGTAGAACTAATCTAGTTTGACACCAGTTTAACTGCTGTGGCTCCACCCTACAGAATCCTAGGGTTTGCAGTTTGGTGGGGCACCAGCACGCTTTGGCAGAGAAGGCTAAAGACCTTGTAAAACTACAAATCCTGGGATTCCATAAGATGAAGCTATAGCACCATAGAATTGTTTCAGATTTCATTATTTCTACATTGTAGATGCATCCGCAGTCTTTTGTTACATAGGGTGAGGAATCTGTGGTCCTCCCAATGCTGTTATGGACTCTATTTCCCATTATCCATGACCATTGTCCATGCTGGTTGGGGCCGATGGAAGTTGGAATCCAACAGCACCTGGAGAGCCACAGCTTCCCACCCAGGACTTAATAGTTTGCTGATCTTTCTAAAATCCTTGAGACTTCACTGGAAAATTTGTGTATCCTTGATCTTCTTTCAGGGTCCTTTAATAGTGTAAAATCACACAAGTTTTTCTGCTTGGATACATCCTTCTTTCAACAGTATACTGTACAGCAGTGGCATCTGGCTGAAACCCTGTTTAAATCATGTCATTTAATTTTTTTGGTACTTGCTAATTTATTAGGAAGCATTTCAAAGGCCTGAGATCTTTAATAATAATGGTTTAAGATCAACCTTTCCTTCCTCTTTGTTCTGCTAGGACAATGTCTCCTAACAATATTCTGTAGGGTTGTTTTTCCCCCCAGATCACTCTAGTCTGTGCATCCAAAACATTAAAGAATATTAACTTAATGATATATCTGGCATGATGGTCCCTAGATGGAAAGCTATTCCCCCCCCCCCCCATAAGTACATGTTTTGAACACATTATTCAGTAAAGTTTACTGAAGAACTTTTCCTAGTGTGATTCTTCCTATTTTCTGGGTCACAACTTCCTAAATATTCCATTTTTATTGCCAGGTGAAATCTAGAGTGACAGATGGAATAATAGTTTTGTATTTTCAGGCAGGATTTATATTTTGCTGTAAGTCAAGTTATATCAGGGATTGGGGGACCAGAGACCTTGGAATCCACACTCCATGCTGTAGCATCCCCACAACCTCAAAAAAATGTTTTTTCTTCACCAAATGTCCTATAGGCATTGGGGGTATTTTTGCCACATTTTTGAGCTCTTTTAGGCGAGACCTTTAGAAAGAGATCTGTGAGAGACAACCTAAAGAGATAAGTGTGTTTAGCCTGGAGAAAAATGAGCGGGGACATGATTGTTGTTGTTGTGTGCCTTCAAGCTGTTTCCGACTTATGGTGACCCTAAGGCAAACCTATCATTGGTTTTTCTTGGCATGTTTCTTCAGAGGGGGTTTGCCGTTACCATCCTCTGAAGCTGAGAGAGTGTGGCTTGGACAGGGTTGCCCAGTGGGTTACATAGCTGAGCCGAGATTTGAACCCTAGTCTCCAGAGTCTTAGTCCAATGCTCAAACCACTACACCGCGTTGGGTCCCAGGGATATGATAGCTAAATATTTGAAGGGATGCCATGTAGAAGATGGAGAGGCCTAGTAGAGCCTAAAGCCGGTGGCATTTGGGATTTTCCTTCCCAAGAGTGAGAGTGGACCCTTGCAGCCCCCTTCCTCCTTCCTCTGATGGGTACCGCCACCACCTCTGTGCTGCCCAAGGCACTGGCTCACCCTCCCTGCCTTCTTAATAATAATAATAATAATAATAATAATAATAATAATTGTCCCAAGTCAACTCTAGTAGCAAACTTGGGTGACATGATAGCCATGTTCAAATATTCGAAGAGATGTCAGATCCCTTCGGAGGATGAAGCAAGCTTCTTTCCTGCTGCTCCAGAGACTAGGAGCAATGGGTTCAAGTTACAGGAAAAGAGATTCCACCTCAACATTAGAAAGACCTTCCTGAAGGTAAGAGCTTTTTCAGCAAAAGAACATACTGCCTTAGAGTGTGGTTGAGTCTTCTCCTTTGGAAGTTTTTAAACAGAAACTGGATGGCCATCTGATAGGAGGGCTTTGATTGTGTATTCCTGCATGGCAGAATGGAGTTGGACTGGATGACCCTTGGGGTCTCTTCCATCCCTATGGTTTTAGACATCCCAAGTCAAGCTGTATAGTAAGTACAGTCTTTGATGCGCTTTAGGGGTTTAAATCTTAAGTCTTGGGGGTCCGCAGCTACAGAAGATATTTCAAGGGCGTCCCTGGTAAAGAAATGGTTAAGAACCACTGTTATATGGCATTATAGGTGATAACCAACATTTTGGATCGAGCCTGGGAATAGACTGGTAGCCAGTAGAGCTGTTTTTAACAAGGAGGTTAGCTATCCTGACATCAATCCTGGTCAGCTGTTTAGCTGCAGCTCTGTAGGTGCAAAATCTACAATTTTATTGTTCACCGCCTAGATTGGTTTTCCACTGGGGCGGTATACAAATAAACTATTATTATTATTATATTATATAGGACAACAGATGCTTTTGAAGACAATCAGTCCTCTGTATCCATGGATTTTTTTTAATCCATGGATTCAAGCATCCACGGTTTGAAAATATACCTTCACTTTGCCATTTTACATAAGGGACACCATCTTACTACACCATTGTATTTAATGGGACTTGAGCATCCACAGATTTTGGTATCCATGGGGGGTCGTGGAACAAAACCCCAGCAGATACCAAGGCCCCACTGTACTTTCCAAAGCCAACCAACTGGTCTGTTTAATTGCCATCATCATCATCATCATCATCATCATCATCATCCATTATATCATACATTTTCCCCAGTGCTGAGACACAATACAGCTTGCAGAATATTAAAACCAGAACATATTAAAAACATGCAAAATTATCTGTTTGCTGTTGTTTTGTGCCTTCAAGTTACTTTTGATTTATGACTCCCTAAGGCAACCCAAACTGGGTTTTCTTGGCAAGTTTCTTCAGAGGAAGTTTGGCATTTCCATCCTCTCAGGCTGAGAGAGTGTGACTTGCCCAAGTAGGTTCAAATGGCTGAGTCAGGATTCAAACCCTGGTCTCCAGAGTCCTAGTCAAACCATTACACCAGGGGTAGGCAACCTTTTTGAGCCGGGGGCCGGGTTGCTGTCCCTCAGACAATTGGGGGGCCGAAGCACCAAAAATAAATAAATAAATAAATAAATAAAATTTTACAAATGTAAAAAATTAAAAAAATATGCATGCACACTCTCTCAGCCCCAGAAAAGCCATGGCAAAAACCCTTGCCAAGAAAACCCCAAGAACAAGTAATAACAACAATAATCAATATCATTATGGTGGGCGGCGGCGGCAGCAGGATCGGTCTGGGGCCGGTCCAAAGGCCTCGGGGGGCCGCATCCGGCCCCCGGGCCTTAGATTGCCTACACCTGAGTTAGATGGTTCCCTCGTGGAACTCACTCAGAACACGTCTTATCGGTCCGCCATACCAACCCAGAAGTCTGATACCAGTGACTAGGCCATTGACTAGTGGGACTCATGGGAGCTGCAGTCCAGCAACAGCTGGTGGAGTGGTGACCATCCACCCTCGTATAAAGGCAAGGTAGATCAATGGTGTTTTTGGGGGGGATTGTCAACCCATTGTTGAGTGACTTTGGTCAAGTCACACTCTCTCAGCCTCAAGGAAAGGCAATGACAAACCCCCTCCTGAACAAATCTTGCCAAGAAAACCCAATATAGGATCACCAAAACTCAGAAATGGTTTGAAGGGACATGCCAACAATATAAAACCTGCCGAGTAACCTTGGATAAGTCACACTCTCTCAGCCTCAGGTGAAGTCAATGACAAACCTCCTCTGAACAAGTCTTGGCAAGAAAACCCCAAGGTCTGGTTGGCAGAAGTTGGAAGCAACTTGGAGGCACACCAAAATAACAACATGAAACCTGCTGAGTGGCCTTGAGCAAGTCACACTCTCTCAGCCTCAGGGAATGGCACTGGAAAACCTCCTCTGAAGAAATCTTGCCAAGAAAACCTTGGGTTGCCATAAGTTGGAAACCATTGGAAGGCACACAACAAAAATAAAAGGGTGCATCTATATTGTAGAAATAATGCAGTTTGATACCGCTTTAACTGCCATGGCTCCAATCCTACCAAATCCTGGGATTTGTAGTTTGGTGAGGCACCAGCCCTCTTAAGCAGAGGAGTCTGGGAGACCTAAAAAAACTACAAATCCCAGGATCCCACTGAATGGAGCCACTCACAGCACTTAAACAGAGCAACCAGACATCCTCCTTTTCCAACACATGTCCTACATTTCACCTTCCATCAAGGAGGAATTCCAAAATGCCCTCCATTTTGAGCATGGCTTACGAACATGCATTAACATCTATCTGAATATTTTAAGCTTTCACGTGGTCATGTCCTCCATTTTTATTGAATGTCCTCCTTTTTTAGCATGGCTAAGAAGCATGCATTGACATCTATCTGAATATTTTAAGCTTTCATTTGTTCATGAGTCCTCCATTTTTATTCCATGTCCTCCATTTTGAGCATGGTTAAGAAGCACGCATTGACATCTATTTGGGTGTTTTAAACTTTTGTTTGGTCATGTCCTCCATTTTTCCCAATGTCCTACATTTTGAGCATGGCTAAGAAGCATGCATAGCCATTTATGTGAGTGTTGTGAGCATTCCTTTGGTCGTGTCCTCTATTATTATTATTATTATTATTATTATTATTATTTCTTATTGAATCCCCTCTATTGTGCAGTGTTTTACCTTCCTTTGTTCACCCTGCACTTAAACCGGTATCAAACTGCATTATTTCTACAGTTCAGATGCACCTCCAACTCCTCCTTTGGGCAATAACCCCAGGAGATCAATTCCCTCCTTTATTCCCTTTGCATCCTCCACACCTTAACCAGTTAAACTCACAAAGTTTCTTTTTCCTAGACAGACTCAGATTAACTAGAGCAAGAACTATGGGAGATGTAGTTGGGGGCAGTCTTCTTCCTGTGGGCTGGGTTTGCAATATTTCTACACATCCCAAAAAAGGGGAAGCACAAAGTGGGTGAGGATGATGCATGCAGGAGAGTGTTGGGTTTCTCCCCCTCTTTTTGCAATTGTCTTTTTGCAATTTTCAAGGAAATTACAATTCTCTTTTTGCAATTGTCTTTTTGTAATTTTCAAGGAAATTGCAATTGTCTTTTTGCAGTTTTCAAGGAAATTGCAATTGTCTTTTTGCAATTGTCTTTTTGCAAAGTGGGGGAGGATGATGCATGCAGGAGAGTGTTGGGTTTCCCTCCCTCTTTTTGCAATTGTCTTTTTGCAATTTTCAGGGAAATTGCAATTCTCTTTTTGCAATTGTCTTTTTGCAATTTTCAGGGAAATTGCAATTCTCTTTTTGCAATTCTCTTTTTGCAATTTTCAGGGCAATTGCAATTCTCTTTTTTGCAATTGTCTTTTTGCAATTTTCAGATAAATGGTGGGTGGGTGGTTTGGATGCTAGATTATTCTTTTTACCAAGGGCCAAAAAGATTGCTTCCCTTGCAACTTTGGGACAAGCACCCTATTTTTACTAGCAAAGGGATGGTGTGTGTATGGGCCTTTGCAGACTGCCAGAAATGGTGCACTTTAAATTGAGGCACAGCCCTGGCTCAGTGCTAGGGAATCATGGGAACTGTAATTTATTGTGGCACCAGAGCTCTCTGACAGGGAAGGCTCAATGTCTCAGAAAAAACTACAATTCCCATGATTCCCTAGCACCGAGCCAGGGCTGTGCCTCAATTTAATGTGCACTATTTCTGGCAGTCTGCAAAGGCTTTATGTGTGTGTTGCAAGGATCATTTGTGCCTCCTGCAAGGAGGGTGCTGGATGAAGTGACAGAGGGGTGCATCCGCACTGTAGGAATAATGCAGTTTGGCACCACTTGTACTTGTCATGGTTCCAGTCCTACAAAATCCTGGGATTTGTAGTTTGAGGAGGCACCAGCCTTCTTGGGCTGAGAAGGCTAGAGAGCTAGTCAAACTACAAATCCCAGGATTCTATTAAAGATGTACAGCACTGAAAGTGGTATTGTTTTTCTGCATTGTTTCTACAGTGTAAATACACAATAACACCACTTTAACTGCAGCGGCTCCATCCTGGAGAACTTTGGGATTTGTAGGATTTTTTTGGGGGGGAAACATGCCCTCTTGGGCTGAGAAGGCTGAAGATCTTGGGAAACTACAAATCCTGGGATTCTATAGGATGCACACAGCAATTAATGTGGTCTCGTTCTGCGTTATTTCTGTGGTGTGAATACACAATAATGCAGTTTGGTATTTTAAGTGCAGTAGCTCCATCCTGCAGAATGCTGGGATTTGTAGTTTGGTGAGGAGGTACCAGCCCTCTTAGTCTGAGAAGGCTAAAAAGACCTCGTCAAACTACAAATCACAGGATTCGATAGGATGGAGGTATAGTTTATCTTTTTGCCTTGATTTTTAAGAAAAAGATGTGTTTACCATGAGTTAGGTTTTCTCATTTGCAATTTTCCACAATTCTTCTTATTCTTATTCTTGAGAGCCAGTGGTTTGAGTGTTGGACTACAACTTTGGAGACCAGGGTTCAATTCCCAGCTTGGCCATAAAACCCACTGGGGTAGACAAGTCACACTCTCTCAGCTTCAAGGGAAAGCAAGGGCCAACTTCCTCTGAACAAATCTTGCCAAGAAACCCCCTAGATGGGTTCGCCATAAGTCGGAAATGACTTGAAAGCACACAACAACAACAATTATTATTATTATTATTATTATTATTATTATGTCGCCCAGTCAAGCTCAAACTTCACTATTTCCCTTTCTCAATTTCTCTCTGGATTATTTTTCCCACTTTTGTATTTTACTGGATCAGTCATCTTCCTCAAGCTTCACATAAAGTGCATCCACACTGTAGAAATAATGCAGTTTGACACCACTTTATGTGTTGTACCCCCGTCCCATGGAATCCAGGGGTTTGTAGTTTTAAAAGGTCTTTAGCCCTCTCTTCCAAAAAGGACTGGTGCCTCACAAAACTACAAATCCCAGGATTTAGTAGGATAGAGCCAGGGCAGTTAAGAGTGGTATCAAAATGAATTATTTCTACAATGTAGATGCACCCAGATTCTCCTTTGTGTTAAAAATATTGCTGGGTAGGAAAAGTGCCTTGACTGGCCCTATCTGGGCCTTTAAACTTTTCTTAGATGCTCATGTCAAAATTGTGGGTTTGTTGTTATTATGTGGCTTCAAGTTGACTCTGACCCTTTCATTGTGCTTTCTTGGCAAGATTTGTTCAGAGGGGGTTTGCCTTTGCCTTCCTCTGAAGCTGAGAGAGTGTGACTTGCCCACAATCACCCAGTAGGCTTCCATACCTGAGCAGGGATTTGAACCCTGGTCTCCTGGCTGCTACCACACCACAGAACTAATGCAGTTTGACAGGACTTTAAATGTTGTGCTATATCCTACGGAAATCCTGTTGTTGTTGTTTTGTTTGCTGTGGCCCCAAAACTCAATGATAGAGAAGGCTACATATCTCACAAAACTACAGATCGCAGAATGCCATAGAATTTAATCACGGCAAAGCGGTGCCAAACTCCTTTATTTCTGCAGGGCATATGCATCCATAGTCTCTTTGCAATGAATTCTAACGGAAATATCTGTTCACTCAGAGTTTGGATTTTCCATTAAATTGCCATATTTTTAGAAAACCACTCCCTTCCAATATATAATGTTGCATGGATTCTCTCCATAAAACTCAGGTGGGACCTTGAGTTGGGAGATGGAAAGTTGGCTAAAATAGTCTATTTTAAACTATGAATCTTTTATCAACATGCTGTTTGGTTCTGCACATGAAGTCCAAGCACTTTAAAAAAAGATTGTGAGATGGTCGTAAAACCGTCCCTTTGGCCAAACGGATTTTGGACGGTTTTACAACTAGGAAGAGGATTAAAGTACTTCAACATCATGCGGAGAAGCAAGCAGAAAGACGCTTCTCTCTCACGACATAATTGGTTTTGTAGTGCAATAATGGTGCTATGAATTTTCCGTGGGTATATTTTTAATTCTGTGTTTGGATGATTTTAATGTGTCCTATGTTTAAGCATTTTAACATGCGTCTAAATGGTTTGGTGTGTTTTAATCAACATTGTACCCCGCCTCGAGCCTTGGAGAAAGGAGAGTAAGAAATAAAATGTATTATCATTAGTGAAAAGAGAAAGGGAGAGGTCTGTTTTTTCCCTAATTTCTGTTTATTTTTCCCCTCAAGGAGAATCCTATGCTGTCAGTCTGGCATGTTTGTTGTTTGTCTTTGACTGAGACTTCAAAAAATTGGAGAACCCAATAAATTGGACAATAAATTGGAGAACCCAATAAACTGGACAATAAATTAGAGAACCCAATAAATTGGACTGAGACCCCAATACATTGGAGAATAACTGTGGAAAACCCAATAATTTGGGGGTTGACTATTCAGGAGGACTTGTAAAACGTTGGACATTTTCACCTTGGAAAGATCTAGGGTCAGCGGGAAAAAGAATAAGTAGCTCAAAACAAGATGGCCACCGTGACGGGAATGGAGTCCGTCTTTGGCTTCCCCTTCCAGACTGTGGTAGAAGAGAAACGTGGGATCAAAATGGAGGAGGAACATTTGCCAGGCCCTATGCAGTGCAAAGGATGGGAAGAAGAAGCCCCATGTGCCATTTGTGGTGGAAATGTCAGAGGAATCTTGCCCCGAGTGACAGGGGAACATGTTAAGCAGGAGCCGGGCGAAGGGATGCTCCAGCGCTGGGATGACCAGTGGCAGACATTTCTGAAAACAATGGAATCACCTCTGTCAGAACCGGGAAACCCGCTGTCACCAGAAAAGTCGGCACCCTGGGGGGACGCTCAGGCCTTCTTGGCCGCGTTTGAGCAAGTGGCCGAGGCCTGTCGGTGGCCCAAGGAAGAGTGGGCGGCCCGGCTCCAGCCAGCCCTCCAAGGAGAAGCCATGAGGGCCGTTGAGAAAATGGATGCTGCGGACAGAGAGGATTATAGGAAGGTGAAGGCAGCCATTTTGTGGAGGGATGCCATGCGGAGAGAGAAGCAGCGTCGAGATTTCCGGGGCTTCTGCTACCAGGCGGCCGAGGGACCAAGGATGGTTTATGGGCAACTCCAGGAACTGGGATGCCGGTGGCTGAAGGCTGAGAGGCAGACCAAAGAGGAGATCTTGGAAGACCTGATCCTGGAGCAGTTCCTGGCCATCTTGCCCAGGGAGATGCAGAGCTGGGTGAGGGACCGTGGGCCAGCAACCTCCTCCCAGGCGGTAGCCCTGGCGGAGGATTTCCTAACCAGACATTGCAAGGCTGAGAGACCAAAACAACAGGTAGATCTCGTGCCAAAGATGAAGCTCCTTCCCCAATTGGTACTTTTCAGATGTTGTGGTTGTGCGTCTTCAAATCATTTCCAACTCATGGTGACCCTAAGGGAAACCCTAAGAGCCTTTGTCGCATTATTAAACAA
Source organism: Phrynosoma blainvillii (assembly GCA_026167975.1). Taxonomy (NCBI): domain Eukaryota; kingdom Metazoa; phylum Chordata; class Lepidosauria; order Squamata; family Phrynosomatidae; genus Phrynosoma; species Phrynosoma blainvillii. The sequence continues at coordinate 385,642,020 of JANUYF010000002.1, forward strand.
ACCTGGCAGGAAAACAAGAAGACTTTTTTCCCCCCTCCCTCCGCATGACGTCGTTCTCTTTAGTTCTTGTCCATGGGAGAGGGTCATAAAAGTGTCCCATTTGCCAAGCTCAAATAATCCATTTGGCAAAAATGGCTCTTACAAAGCTCTCCCACGCTTTTACAACCTGAAGAAAAGGAAAGTCATGAGGAGGGAGAAAAAGACACACATCTTTTTGTTTGCCTGCCAGGTTTGCTTAATAATGCAATAAGGCTCCAAGAAACACCTATCAGGTATTTCAATTGTTGGAAAGGGGTTAGACTGTATGACCTCTAGGGTTACTTCCAGTTACTCAAATCTATGATATATTCAATACCTCCTTTCTTGTTCTGTTCCTCTGAGCCCAACATGATCTTTCTTTCTTTCAGATGCCGGTGGAAGAAGTGTCCCTGAATTTCTCTGTGGCTGAACAGATTCCTTTGGTCTGTGAGCAGAATCATGTCTTCCAGGAGGAGAATGCTGAAAATGCTTATTTTCTGGGTGAGGATTTTTGTTTTCTAAATACATTGATGGGATATGAGTGTTTATTTTATCCGAGGAGGGTTGTGCCATAGTCTGACCAAACGTTTCGTATAGGGGAGGGTATCTAATTTTTCTGTACACAAAAAGATCAGACATGATTATGCACTTGTAGATCTTGAGATGATACACAGTACGTTGGAAAGTGTTTCTGACCCCAAGGTTTTTAAATAATGACAACAATAAATTGTTTGTTAATGTTATTTTCTTTTCTGAAGATGCGAGCCACAGATGCAGGTGAAATGTCAGGAATCCAAATAGCCTCACAACCCGAAAAAACCACAAAAACCTATGATTAAAGAGTTGAAATCCTTCATCCTTTTCTTAATCTTCTCTTTCTCAGGCCAAGACCAGACGAGTGCAAGTAACAGAGATCAGCCAGAACATGATGATGGACAGGCAAGCTGGATAGAGATGAACACCATGAAAGAAGAGGGTCTCAAGCATGATGAGGAAGAAGAAGATTCCAAAATTTGGCCGGCGTTTAAGGAGCATCAAAGTTTTTCCCTGGGGGACAAGGTAGAAAAAGACATCCCTTACAGTGGCAACGAGACCCTTTGTACCGCAAACCAACAGAGCATCCACATGGTGAAGAGCGAGGGCACTGGTGTGGGTGGCAATGGCAGTTTCCCAGAAAATTCGGAGATCATTGAATTCCAGGTGACCCACGCTGGCGGCATGCCCTATAAATGCTTGGACTGTGGGAAGAGCTTCAGTTACAGCACCAGCCTTGTCAGACATCAGAGGATCCACACGGGAGAGAAGCCGTACAAATGCTTGGACTGCGGGAAGTGTTTCCGCCAAAGGTCAGGCCTCACAATTCATCAGCGAATCCACACTGGGGAGAAAGCTTATCAATGCCTGGACTGCGGGAAAAGTTTCCGGGTGAAGTCGCACTTAATCCGGCACTCCGTCGTTCACCAGGGGGAGACCGGAGAGATGCCTTACACGTGCTCCGAGTGCGGGAAAGGCTTCCGTTGGAACGCAAACCTCATCACGCATCGGAAAACCCACATGGGGGTGAAACCGTTTGAATGTGCCGAGTGCGGGAAGAGCTTTTATTCCAACATGAGACTGGTGAGACATCAGAGAGTCCACACCGGGACCAACCCGTACACTTGTTCCGTCTGTGGGAAAAACTTGTGTGATAACACTGGCCTCATCAGACATCAGAAAATCCACACAGGAGAGAAGCCGTACATCTGTCTGGATTGCGGGAAAAGCTTCAACCGGAACTCGAGTCTTATTTCACATCAAAGGATCCACACAGGAGTTAAGCCATTTCAGTGTAGGGACTGTGGGAAAAACTTCCGGTCGAAATCTGAACTTCACAGGCATGAATTAAGCCACGTGGGCGAGAAAAGTGAGAAAAGTTTGGTTAGGGATGTCTCGACGTGTGAGCAAAACGTACAGCAAACAGAAAATTAGAAAAGAATGGAGAAAGGAGGGGGTGAAAATTATCAACTCTGTGGCTGCATCCGCAGTGCAGAAATCATCCAGTTTGAGACCAGTTTAACTGTCATGGCTCAGTGCTGTGGAATTCTGGGAACTCTAGTTTTGTGAGACGTTGAGCCACCTTTGTCAGAGAGCTCAAGTGCCACAACAAACTACAGTTCCCAGAACTCCATGGCATTGAGTCATGACAATTAAAGCAATGTCAAATTCGATTATTTCTGCAGTGCGGATGCAGCCCAAAAATGTAATAAAACATAAAATGCATTGTTCAAGTGCATCTGATCTGAGGTTTTGCAAGGCAAGAGTGGAACAACAGAAATCAGATGAGTGTTGGAAGTTTCTAGAGTTTAGGTCAGTGCCGAGTTTTGCATCCGACACTAATTTCTTTCTTTTCTCTTCCCTATCCACATTCGTAGAGGGAGAGGGTAATTTTCCTACTTTTGCATGATTATTGAATCCAGAATTTCTGATCTCTGCAAGATTTGACCTATAAATCCTTTACTTCCATTAAAAGACAAAAAAAAAAAACAACCCCTTGTTTTTGCTGGTTTAGATTATTTTTATTTCAATACTTTAAATGGCTCTATACCCATTGATAAAGCCTTTTTCTGCCCCAGGACCAAAGGATTTGCAGCTTATGTCTGTTCAATGATTCCCTGGAAGTCAATTTTTTGTAGGTGTTATTTATTACCTGGTTGCGGGATGAACAATTTATTGTTGTGTGCCTTCAGGTCATTTCTGAATTATGATGACTCTAATCCCAGCTTGGCCTTGTAAAAACCCACTGGGTCACACTCTCTCAGCCCAGAGGATGGCAATGGCAAACCTCCCTAAACAAGTTTTGCCAAGAAAACCCCATGATAGGTTTGTCATAGGTTGCCAGAAGTAAAAAATGACTTGAAGGCACACATCAACAGCAACAAAAACCCTACCACTTATCACCCTATCACAGGGTTTTCCGGGGTTGAGAATATGCGACTGACCCAAAGTCACCCAATGGGTTTTCATGGCCCAGCAGGGATTCGAACCCTGGTCTCGAGTCACAGTCAATTTTGCTTGCTGTTGTTGTTGTTGTTTTCAACTGATGGCGATCTAATCATGGGCTTTTCTTATAGAATCATATGATTCTATAGGAAAACCCGATGATTACATTGCCATCAGCAAGATTTGTTCAGAGGAGGTTTGCCATTGCCTTCCCCTGAGGCTGAGAGAATGTGACTTGCCGAAGCCCAAGGCCACCCAGTGGGTTTCATGGCCAAGCTGGGAATCAAGCCCTGATCTCCAGAGTTGTAATCCAATACTCAAACCATTACTCCATGCTCAATCACTTTCAGTGATTGTCTGTCTGCAGTTTGCAGTCTGCAGTTTGCCGAGGCACTAGAGCTCTCCAGCTGAGAATTTTAAGTTTGTTGTTGGTTGTGTGCCTTCAAGTCTTACGGAGACCCTAAAGCGAACCTGTCACGGGGTTTTCTTGGCAAGATTGGTTCAGAAGAGGTTTGCCATTACCTTCTCCTGAAGCTGAGAGAGTGTGACTTGCCCAAGGTCACCCAGTGGGTTTACATGGCCAAGCAAGGATTCGAACCCAGGTCTCCAGAGTCGTCATCCAAACCACTATGCCAGGCTGTTGTTTAATATAACTTTGTTGGCATATATTTATGCTACCCTAAAGAGATGGTGGGCTATTGGGGAATGAGATTGTTTATTTCATCTTGTAAGCCGCCTCGGTTGTATTTTACAGAGAAGCGGGATATAAATAATAATAATTATTATTATTATTATTATTACTACATTGAGTGATATACATGAATTACGATTTACGGGCAACATTAGTACAAAAGACACTACTAAGGATTCTGTCTGGTATGATATGGGAGGAGGGCAATGTGGGGGTGACACCACCAGTTAACCACACTGGGAGACATCAACCCTAATGGTGCCACTGGTCACAATCCAACACTTAAGTCACTATACCACACTGGCTCTTGTGTTGTTGTTGAGTGCCTTCAAGTCATTTCCAACTTACGGCAACCCTAAGGCAAACCTATCATGGGGTTTTCTTGGCAGGTTTTTTCAGGGAGGGTTGCCATTGCCATCCTCTGAGGCTGAGAGAGTGTGACTTGCCCAAGGTCCACCCAGTGGGTTTACATGGACAAGCCGGGATTTGAACCCCGGTCTCCCAGTGTCCTAGTCCAACACTGCAACCACACTGTTTCTCGGAACAAACAATACTTATGGGACAATTTCTCTCTTCTGCACAACCTTTAAAGATACAGGAGCCTGCTGTAGTTTCCACTTTGGCCACCCTAACCACAGTACTATGCAGCTGTTAAATGCAGAGGAGCATGGGACAGATATCAAGTTGGCAATCTAATTTCCCTGCAACAGCTAAATCCACCAGTGCACAACTGAACAAACTGGCAAATACACGACTATGTACCTGTTATACATACAAGAGCAGGAGATGGTGAACAAGCTGACAATCACACGGATGCAGCTGTAAATGCAGAGGAGTAGGGGACAGATGTCAAGTTGGCAACCTAATTTCCCTGTAACAGCTAAAGCCATGGCACAATTGAACAAACTGGCAAACACACAACAGTGGTCCCTGCGCATTTGCTGGGGTTAGGAGTGAAGGAAACGCAAATAAAAATAAATAAATCACTATTCTTTTTACCTCTCTAGGAATCTCCAGGTCCTCCAGTGCAACTCTATGGTCAATATCTGCCAGAGGTTGATCATAGAATCATACTGGAGGACCTACAAATACCTAGAGAAGTGTTTTCTCTAGGAACATCTAGGTCCTCCAACACAACTCTATGGTCAAATTCTGGCAGAGTTGCGTTGGGAGGACCTAGAGATTCATAGAAAAGACATATTAATCAAAATCCCAAATAATCAAAGCCACAAAAGTCAAAGCCACAAATGGGGGGGGGGGCAACTGTAGTATGTACCTGTTAAGCATACAAGAGCAAAAGCTTGTGAGCAAGTTGACAACCACACTTCGATGCTACAGTTAAATGCAGAGGAGCAGGGGCAGAGAACAAAGTTGGCAACCTCACTTCTCTGCAGTTGTCCAGTCCATAGAAACAGAAGTTGGTGGCTGAGTTGGCAATCTCACTGTCAAGGAAGCTGTTAAAGAGCACAAGAACAGGAGATGGAGAAAAAGTTGACAGCCTCACTTTCATGAAATGCACAGGATCGGGGAGGAAGGCAGTAGCCCTTTAATGCACAGCATGGAGCAGTTGTAGAATCATAGGACTTTATCACACGAGGGAAAATTGCCGTTTTAAACAGTCATTATCCCAGGAAAATCGCACAATCGCGGGAAGATTTTCACACACATCACAGTTAAAAAGGACTTATCCCAGGGAATAACCAGGGCATAACCAGCAACAAATAATTCACGGGATTTCCCTGTGAATGATTTGTCGCTGGTTATGCCCTGGTTATTCTCGGGATATGTCCTGTTTAATCATCACATTGTGTGAAAATGTTCACCGTGATTACATTATTTTCCCAGGATAATGACTATTTAAACCCCCAATGTGAAAAAGTCCGTAGAGTTGGAAGGGACCCCTAGATGTCATCCAATCTAACCCCCTGCTCAGTGCAGGATCTCCAGCTAAAGTATTCCCAGCAGGTCGCTATCCGGCCTCTTTTTGAAGATATCCAGAGAAGGAGAGCCCACCACCTCTCTAAGCAACCAGGTCCATTGCCAAACCGCTCTCACTGTCTAGAAGTTTCTTCTAATATTCAATCAAAATGTCTGTAACTTCTAACCTCTAACCATTAGACTTAGTTCTACTGTCTGGGGCAGGTGATAGCAAACCTGCCCCCTCCTCTCTGTGACAGCCCTTGAGATATGTAAAGAATACAGTCATGTCACCCCTCAGCCTTGTCTTCACCAATTAAACTTCTTTTAATGCAGGCTAAGACAACATTTGCCTTGTTTGTTGCAGCGTCACAGTGCTGGCTCATGTTCAATTTATGCTCAACAATAATCCCAAGGTCCTTTTCACAGGTAGTGCTGCAGGGCCGTGTATCTCCCGTCCTATATCTGTGCCTTTGGTGTTGTGGCCTGTGCATTTTTTTTAAATGATATTTTTATTGGATACAAATAAAATACAATTATCATCTTGTATATACAATAGTAATTTTGTCTCGTTTCTTTATGTCTTTGCATTCCGTCCTCTTCTTGTTATATTTACTTTGTCTCGTACATTATACATTATACATATATTTTCATCTTCCATCGATTAACTTCCTAATCTAAGGTCTTTCTATAGCCATCTATCATAAAATATAAATAATCTCATAGATAGATAAATAGTTTGGCTGTATCCTGATTACAAGTTAAAACAAAACTGTATACAAACGTATAACTCAAGACTATAATTGTGGCTTGTGCATTTGTTTCCCTCCCCATCAGTCTACAGAAGCAGAAGACAGTGATTATGTTGGCAATCTCATGGTCAAATTAACTGTTAAGAGCACAAGAGCAGGAGGTGGAGAGCAAGTTGGCAACCAATTTTTCGGTGGCTGTGAAATGCACAGGATCAGGGAGCAAGATGCAGCTGCCCTTGAACCCTCACCATGGAGCAGAAGACAGAGGGAAGTGCATCCACACTCTAGAAATAATGCAGTTGGACACCACTTTAAGTAATGTCACTCCATTGTATGGGAGCTGTAGTTTTACAAAGTCTTTTGCCATCTCTGCCAAAGAGTGCTGGTGCTTCCCAAAACTACAAATCCCACGATGTTGTCAGATGGAGCCAGGGCAGTTAAAGTGGGATCAAACTGCATTATTTCTACAGTGTAGATGCACCTAGAGAGAGTGAGAGAGAGCGCAAGTGTATACTTTGGGAAAGCTTACCGGCATGGAGTTATGAAATGCAGATCAGCAGTGTACTTGGAGTGAGGACAGCTCATTTATAATATAACTGTAATGAAAGTTACGCCAAAAGACATGGTAGATAATGAAAAGCTAATTTTTAAAATAAGAGCCAGTGGTTTGAGCATTGGATGTGACTCTGGAGACCAGGGTTCGAATCCCCGCTCTGCCATGTAAACTCAGTGGGTGACCTTAGGCAAGTCACACTCTCTCAGCCTCAGAGGGTGGCAATGGCAAAAACAAAAACAAAAAAACCCAACCTGAAGAACTTGCAAAGAAAACCCTATGATAAGTTAACCTTAGAGCTGCCTTAAGTTGGAGGCACACAACAACAACAATTGGAGCGCAAGCTGCCACATGTCTGTTCAATACTCAAGGATTGTGTCAAGAGCAGAAAGGCCAGAGGAGAAAAAAGGCATGATAGGGTCAGAGTGACCAGAGGTCTCTAACCACAAAGGAGGACAAGGCACTGTAAAAATGGAGGACATGCAATAAAGATTGAGGATATTGCCAAATAAAAGCTCAAAACATTCATAGAAATGTAAATGCATGCTTCCTTTGTTGTTGTTGTTGTTAACTGCCTTTGCGTGGATCTCGACCCACGGGGAGCCTATGGATGAGACATCTCCAGGCCCCCCTGTCCTCTAATGCTCTGCCCAGCTCCTGCAAACTCTTATTCATGGTCTCTTTAATAAAGTCCGTCCATCTAGCATGTGGCCTTCCTCTCTTTCTACTTCCCTCCACCTTTCCTAACATTATTGTCTTTTGCAACGATTCATGTCTTCTCATGATGTGTCCAAAGTACAACAGTCTTAAGTCTTGTCATCTTGGTTTCCAGGGATATCTCTGGGGGGTTGCAGACTGTCAAAAATAGTGTGAATTCAGTCTACTTTTAGGGTTAGGGTTAAGGTTAGGGAATCATGGGAACTGAATTTTATTGTGCCACTAGAGTTCTCTGACCAAGAAGGTTCAATGTCTCAGAAAAATAACAGTTCCCATGATTCCCTAGCACTAACCCTAGTTCCCATGATTCCCTAGCACTAACCCTAACCCTAAAAGTGGACTGAATTCACACTATTTTTGACAGTCTGCAACCCCCATCTGGCTTGATCTGCTCCAGGACCCATTTGTTTGTCCTTTTGGCTGTCCATGGGATCCTCAGCACTCTTCTCCAGCCCCACATTATCTCAAAGGAATTCATTTTCTTCCTATCATCTTTCTTAACCGTCCAGCTCTCACATCCATTCATGGAAAAATAGGAAATACAGTGGCTTGTATGGTTCTGACTTTTGTGCTGAGTTGTATATCTTTCCATTTTAGGATCTTTTCTAGTTCTTTCATAGCTGCCCTCCCCATTCTTAATCTTCTTCCGATTTCCTGACTGCAGTCCCCATTTCTATCAATGTTTGATCCCAGATAGGAGAACTCTTTTACTATTTCTATTTCTTCATTGTGTAGGTTGAACTTGTGAAGGTCCTTGGTGGTCATTATTTTTGTTTTCTTTATGTTCAGCATTAAGCCTGCCTTTGCACTTTCTTCCTTGATCTTCCTTATTAGATGTTCCAGGTCTGTGAGGTTTTTTGCTAGTATTATGGTGTCATCTGCATATCTTAGAAGATTGTTGATATTCCTTCCTCTTATTTTCACTCCTGCCTCTTCTGTGTCCAAGCCTGCTTTTCTTATAATATGTTCTGCATACAAGTTGAATAGATCGGGTGAAAGGATGCAGCCTTGTCTGACTCCTTTGCCAATTGGGAACCATTTTCTGTTCTTCCATGTTCTGTTCTGACAGTAGCCTCTTGTCCTGAATACAGATTTCTCATCAGGACCATCAGATGTGTTGGCACTCCCATGTCTTTAAGGGCATTCCATAGCCTTTCATGATCTATGCAGTCAAAAGCTTTGCTATAGTCTATAAAGCACATGCTGATTTTCTTTTGAAACTCCCTGGTGCACTCCATTAGCCATTGTATGTTTGCAATGTGATCCCTAGTGCCTCTTCCTTTCCTGAACCCCGCTTGGACCTCTGCGATCTCTCTTTCCATGTATGGATGTTGCAGAATTTTGAGCATGATTTTGCATGCATGGGAGATTAGTAATATGGCTCTTAGCCATGCTCAAAATGGAGGACATTTTGGAATAGAAAGCTGAAATGGAGGACAGGTGCTGGAAGAGGAGGATGCCTGGTCACCCTGGAGGTTTGCCAGATTCAAAACTGGAGAGGGCTCCTGTGCCTTTCATGGTTGTGCAGAACAGGGCATTTCAGCAGGACTTGCTTGTTTTGCAACCAGGTAATAAACCACCCTTGCTGAAATTCTCTCTCCTTCACAGCCACTCAAGGCAGAGGAGCTCTGTCCAGTTTTGAATCTGGCAACCCTAGTGGAGCTGCATCTGCTGTTTTTGTGTGGCTAGGGTTTGCAACAGGAAAATAAGGGTTAAATATCAGAGTCTGGATTCCTAGAGAAGCTCAGACATTTCAAGGGGTGGGGAACCAGGCATCCACAGCTGGCTCCAGCTTCCTGACCAGCCTTTTTTAGGAGGGGATTTTGGTGGGTGGGAAAGGAGAAAGTCCCCTTCTTTAATGCAAGCAACACCCCAAGGATGAGAAAATGTGGCTTGAGACATTGTGAAGGGGAGCTGATCCTTTGCATTCCTCAGAGGTAGTGACACAGGTTTGCTTTTTAATTTTTTTTATTTTATATTTGCATTTTTCAAAATTGTAAAGCTCATACTTTGCATTCACAGGTTTGCTCTATATATCTTTTCACATTTGGATTTTCCAAATTTGTTAAAGCTAATACTGTACTTTGCATTCCTCAGAGGTATTGATATAGATATGCTTTTTATTTAGATATATATATTTAAAAATTAATTTCTCCAAATATGTAAAGCTCACATTTTGCAATCCACAGAAGTATTGATACAAGTTTGCTTTTTATTTTTATTTTTTTTAATTGCATTTTCCAAATGTGTAAAGCTAATACTTTGTATTCCTCAAGAGGTCTTGATACAGGTTTGCTTTTTTATTTTGATTTATTTTTTTTTAATTGAATTTTCCAAATTTGCAAAGCTTGCACTTTGTATTCTACAATAAACTGATACAGGCTTGCTATGTATTTATTTATTTATTTGACTATTTATTAATTTATTTGTTTCATTTTCCAAATTTGTAAAACCCACACTTTGTATTCTTCGAAGGTATTGATACAGGTTTGTATTTTATTTTGATTTTTTTTTAATTTGCATTTTCCAAATTTGTAAAGCTAACACCTTGGATTCTTCAGAGGTCTTGATACAGGTTTGCTTTTTATTTAGATTTATTTTTTTTAAAAAAAATTGAATGTCCCCAAATTTGTAAAGCTCACACTTTGCGCTCCACTGATAATAGGTTTGCTTTTTATTTTTGTTTTTGTTTTTTTAATTACATTTTCCAATTTTGTAAAACTTAACACTTGTATTCCTCAGAGCTATTGATGCAGGTTTGCTTTTTATTTTTATTTATTTATTTTTTAAATTTAATTTTCCAAATTGATACACTCTGCATTCCTCAGAGGTACTGATATAGGTTTGCTTTTTATTTTTGCTTATTCGTTTTTAATTTTCATTTTCCAAATTTGTAAAGCTCACAGTCTGGTTTTGGATGGGCTTCCTGTTAAATAAGCCCTATTAATAGAATAAAGCTCTGAGAAAATGTTACATGAGGATGGAAATCAGAAGAACCCAAAGCTCCAGGACTTTCAAGGATCAGTTTTTGGAATAATAATAATAATGATGATGATAATGATAATGATAATCTGATTCCTAGATTCTTGGAAAGAATTGAAATCATTGAGTCCAGACCTCCAGTCATTAACACTTAATAAACGGTGAAACCAGTCTATAGATCATCATCAATTTATTAATGATGATAAATAATAATAATAATACCACCATCAGTTAAAGTGTACCAGTTTTTCAAAGTATATCTATCTCCCTGATTCCTAGATTTTTGAATAGCATCCTTGATATAGTTCAAAACTCCCAATTTGTAATGGCAGATAGAGCGTGAAAGTGAAATAATTGTCTGAATCCTGTTGCTATTTCTAACTAGAGTAGACCTATTGAATCAATGGGATTTCCCTATTTATGGGCTCACCATTGAATAACTGAAGAGTATGCCATATTCACAAAAAGTCAACATAGGTTTCTCACAAACAAGTTTCTCACAAACAAGAAGCAATGCAGTTTGACTTCGCTTTAACTGGCATGGTTCAATGTTAGGTCTTCTTTTATTTTCTTTCCATATTTCCGTATTTTCTTTTTGTATTATGTGCTAGTCGTGTGTGTGTTGTCTTGGTCCTTGCTGGTTTAATACAATATTAAAATTTGGTCCAAAAAGAATTTTTAAAAAAGGGAAAAAAACGTACCCCATATCTGATGATGTACTCACTGGTACCTACCGTAAGTTCTTTTTTTATATTTTAAGTTTTATCAAATAACAAATTTACAAACAATAGAAATAACAGACCTTCAGAATGTGCAAAGAGAATTTCCACCCAATAATACATTCTTAAGGGAAATCATAGATCATTTTGCCGCAGTCAGGTGGTCAATGTCCAAGATGTCCTTCCAAAAACTAGCTTGGTGCAAAGGTAGAGCAAAAAAGAGATATATTATTATTGACGCAATCAATAAAAACAGACCAATCGTCAATGAATGTGTGTGTCTTTTTTTTGTCTGGATCTGGTACCTAAATTCTTGAAGGGAATTTGAATCCTTGATAGTCCAAAATCTCAGCTGGTAACACAAGTTAGGAGATTATCACACAAGAGCCTTGCATCCTCCTCCCGTTATTAAATCATATTTAAATCTTCCTAATTTGCCAATTGGGGTTCACACCCCTCCACTTTTCTCCTGTCCTTCTTCCATGTTTAAAGCGTAATTGAAATTTCCCAGCATGCTTGTCCCATCAGAAAAGCGTTTTAGTTTTAGATGATTATTATTATTATTTTTAACTCTGTTTCAAATTTTATATTTGTAATTTTTATATTTTTAAGGCTTTAATTGTTGTTTTAATGTGTTTTATATATATTGTTAGCCGCCTTGGGTCCCACTTTGGGAGAAAGGCGGGATAAAAATAAAATAAAATAAAATAATAGAGCAATCATTTGGTAATAATGGAAGTTCCCGTTGATTTTTGTGGGTTTTTTGGGCTGTGTGGCCATGTTTTAGAAGAGTTTCTTTCTGACGTTTCGCTAGCATCTGTGGCTGGCATCTGCCAGCCACAGATGCTGGCGAAACGTCAGAAAGAAACTCTTCTAGAACATGCCACACAGCCCGAAAAACCCACAAAAAACTATGGATGCCGACCATGAAAGCCTTCAACTTCACATTGAAGTTCCCGTTATTACCAAATGGCAGCTCCATTACGCTTTTCTGACAGGACAAGTGTGCTGGGAAGTCTCAATTACGCTTTAAACATGGTTTGTTTGTGATTTAATTTTAATTTTTTTAAAAATAAAATTAAACATGGAAGAAGGACAGGAGAAAAGTGCAGGGGTGTGAATCCTGATCGCACGATTAGGACGCTTTAAAAGACAGGAGGAGGATGTAAGGCTCCCGTGTGATAATCTCCTAAGACTATGAAACCACCACCACCAATAATAGTAATGTTCCTATTATATGAAAAAGAGCGGACGCTTCGGGATTGATGTGTTCAGTTCAGCCAACTTCATAGTCTGGAACAGGGGTAGGCCCCAGGCCAGTCCTGCCACCGCCACCGCCCGCCATGATTATATTGATTATTGTTGTTATTACTTGTTATTGGGGTTTTCTTGGCAAAATCTCCACAGGGGTTGCCATGGCTTTTCTGGGGCTGAGAGTATGCATGCATATTTTTTTTTTAAAAAATTAATTTTAAATGTTTTTAAAAATTTATTTATTGATTTATTTATTTTTGGTGCTTCGGCCCCCCAATTGTCTGAGGGACAGCACCCCGGCCCCTGGCTCAAAAAGGTTGCCTATCCCTGGTCTAGAATGTCACTTTTTTACTCACAGCCGTATATTTGATTTCTTGGCAGGACAAAATGGCAGCCGAGCAGAGTGTGCCGTCCGTGCAGACTTTCCACTTCCAGTCTGAGGCGCAAGAATGTCAGGTGAAACAGGAACCTACGGAGCGGTCGCCCTACTGCTGGGGCTCTCAGGAGCTCTTAAAAGCGGTCCGTGTTTCCGAAGCAGGTCTCGGCTATCCGCAAGCTCTGTGGGATGAGACAAAAGCTCCGTTTCACGACCCGGTTGCCTCCGGCCAGTGGTCCAGAAGGCAACAAGTAATGGTGGGCTTACCAGTCGTCACCAGAGATGCCCCACCGACATGCATTGGTCCAGATGGAGGGGCACCGCAAGCCTACAAGGGCCTAGGTCTCCATGAACAATACGAACCTGTGAAGGAAGAGATGTCTCACGATGCTGCCCTGGAAAGAGAGACCCAGCGCGAGCGTTTCCGGGTTTTCCGCTACAGAGAAGCCGAGGAGCCGAGGGAGGCTTGCCAACGTCTTTGGGACCTTTGCCAGCAATGGTTGCAACCAGAGAGGAACACCAAGGAGCAGATCCTAGAGTTGGTGGTCTTGGAGCAATTTCTGACCATCCTTCCGCCGGAGATCCAGAACTGGGTAAGGGAAGGTGGCCCGGAGACCTGCTCCCAGGCAGTGGCCCTGGCTGAGGATCTCCTACTGAGGCAGCAAGAGGCCAAGGAAAGGCAAGAAAAGGAGGTGAGGAGATGAGTGGTGGCCCTTTGTTTGGGATGAGGAAGAGGGGAAGAGCTGTAGTTTCAGAGGGCTGGTTATGACTGATGGAATAGAGGGCATGCTTATCAGATTTGCAGATGGCACCAAATACGCCAGAGGTCCAGATCAAAATTTCAAAATTCAAAATGACCTCAACAGATTGGAGAGCTGGGCCAGAACTCCACTAGGCTTTTGTAGCTCCTCCAGTGCAATTCTGTGGTCAATGTCTGGCAGATGTTGACCACAGAGTTGCACTGGAGGACCTAGGTCAGGGGTAGGCAACCTGTCCCCTTTAAGGGCCGAGGGACTTCAGCTCCCAGAATCCCCAGAGCTATTGGCCAACATGGGACTATTGGCCAACATGGCTGAGGCTTCTGGGAGCTGAAGTCCCTCGGCCCTTAAAGGGGAAAGGTTGCCTACCCCTGCTTCAAGGCATCTATCTATCTCTTTCAGGGGTAGGCAACCTTTCTCCTTTAAGGGCCAAGGGACTTCAGCTCCCAGAAGCCTCAGCCATGTTGGCCAATAGTCCCATGTTGGCCAATAGCTCCTGGGATTCTGGGAGCTGAAGTCCCTCGGCCCTTAAAGGGGAAAGGTTGCCTACCCCTAACCTAGAGATTCCTAGAGAGAAGACTCTGCTAGGCATTGGTAGCTCCTCCAGAGCAATTCTATGGTCAATATCTGGCAGATGTTGACCACAGAGTTGCACTGGAGGACCTAGAGATTCCTTGAGGAGGGAGCAAACTTGTTTTCTGCTGCTCCAGAGAACAGGACCCAAAACAATGGATCCAAACTACAGGAAAAGAGATTCCACCTCAACATTAGGAGGCACTTCCTGACAGTAATAGCTATTTGAGTGTGGAACACACTCCCTTGGATGATGGAGTCTCCTCCTTTGGAGGTCTTTAAACAGAGGCTGGATGGCCATCTCTCAGGGAAGCTTTGATTGTGAGTTCCTGCATGGCAAGGGATTGGACTGGATAGCCCTTGGGGTCTCTTCCAACTCTATGATTCATTATGAATATTCAAATATACAAAAAGCAAAATAAAATAAAATAAAATCCAAACTCTAAAACACTTCTGGTCCCAAGCATTTCAGATAAGGGAGAATCAAGCTGTATAGCTAAAAGCAGTAATAAAATCAACACTCGATGTGAAACAAATTACAGTGGGCCCTCGGTATCTGGCTCCAGCCCCTCCCCCCCATGGATACCAAAATCTATTATTGCTTAAGTCCCATTAAACATAATGGCATAGTAAAATGGTGTCCCTTATACAAAGTGGCAAAATCAAGGTTTGATTTTTTTGAATTTATATATATATAAAAAATATTTCCAGGCCATGGATGCTTGGCCAGTAGTCCCATGTTGGCCAATAGCTCCTGGGATTCTGGGAGTTGAAGTCCCTTGGCCCTTAAAGGGGAAAGGTTGCTTACCCCTGCTGTAGGCCATTGAGAAAGCCCTGTAGTAGATTTGATCCCGGAAGTCCTGGCTCTGCTACATGACCGTTTGGTTCCCCACATCTGTTTTCAGGTCCTGATCCATCAACCATCTGTGAATCCCCCTGAAGCAGAACAGGAAGCTTTGAATATTGAGCCCAAACAGCTTTATGGAGAACCGAAGCAGGAGGACACAGAAGATGCCATCATTGTGGGTGAGGTTTCTGTTATGGTGCTCATCACCTTATAGAAGTCAGGTATATTGGGAAGTATGTGGCATAGTGGTTTGAGAGCTGGGCTACACCTCTGGAGACCAGGGTTGGATTCCCGGCTCATCCATGAAACCCACTGGGCGACTTTGGGCAGGTCACACTCTCTCAGCCTCAGAAGGCAAGAGCAGACTTGGGACCAGTGAGGTTTGGTGGGCCCTTGGTATCTGCTGTGGTTTGGTTCCAGGACATCCTGTAGATACCAAAATCCATGGATGCTCAAGTCCCATTATAGGCAGTGGGTGGCATAGGAAAATGATGTTCCTTATATAAAAAAATCAAAATTAAGGTTTGCTTTTTTGAATTTATTGTATATCTTTTTGAAATATTTTCAAGCTATGGATGGTTGAATCCATGGATAAAAAATCTAGGGCGGATTGTTTCTGTACCTGAAAACCCCATGATAGGTTTGCCTTGGGGTTACTATAATTCAGAAGTGACTTGAAGGCACACAACAACAAATCTGGAGACCAGGGTTCAATTCTTCAGCCATGAAACCCATTGGGTGACCTTGGGCAAGTCACACACTCTCAGCCTCAGGGGAAGGCGATAGGAAACCTTCTCTGAACAAATCTTGCCAAGAAACCCCCATGATAAGTTCGCCTTAGGATTGCCATAAGTCAGAAATGACTTGAAGGCATACAACAACGTCTGTGGAGGCTGCTTGTTTAGTAGAGACATTTTTGGGTGCACTTTCAGCCCACTGTTGTCAAATGAGCATCATCTCTACAGAAAAACAACTAACGCGTCTGCAAGTTTGAACCAGAAGGTGGCTGTGCATAGCACCAACTGGCTTGTATATTGTATATACAGATTTTGTTATCCATTGGGGGGTTCTGGAACCAAATCCCAGTGGATACCAAGGGCCCACTGTACTGTTTAGTAAAAATTAATAAAAAAAAAATTCTCCCCAACATTGGCCCTCTACACATCATAAATGGTTTAAGGCTCACGAGTGATCCTTTTTGGAACTGAAAGATAGCCAGAAGCTTCCTGTTTGTTTTTAATAGCCTTTGTCTGGGGTCAGAAATGGCTCAGAGGACAAAAACAATCAACCAAAAAAACTGGGGAGGGGATAGGGGCCATAGCAGCCTCAAAAACAGCCTTGGGGCACACATGTAGACCACAGGCTAGACTTTTCCTTACGCGTGTTATAATTTATGTTGGGTTTGCCTATTTATTTCCTCCAGGTGCAGAATGGACATCAGTCAGTGAGGAGGAGGAAGATGTGCAGGAGGTGGAGGGAAAGCCACAGCTGGAAATCCCGGATCAAGTGGGACTGCAGGGGTTGTCTACCAAAAGACTGTCTTGGTGCATGGAAGATGGAGAATTTTCTGCAAATCTACCTGAAACAGAAGCATCAAGCCAACCTGAAAATCTCGCTGGAACCTCTGTTTCTTCTGCAGGAAGTGATGAGGACTTCAGTGAAGTAGAGGAGGAGATCCTTAACAACAAGGAACAACATTCATGGCCTGAAGATGAGGAGACCCATGATCACACTGCAGGCTTTATTTCTGACAAGAGAATCCATGCAGGGGAAAAGCCACACAAATGCTTGGTTTGTGCAAAAGCCTTCCCTTCAGAATCCAGCCTGATAGAGCATGAGAGGATGCATGTGGGAGAGAAGCTGTATTCTTGTTTGCACTGCGGGAAAGGTTTTCGTACAGGCTCAGACTTCATTCAGCATTTAAGAACCCACA
This sequence comes from Phrynosoma blainvillii, assembly GCA_026167975.1. Taxonomy (NCBI): domain Eukaryota; kingdom Metazoa; phylum Chordata; class Lepidosauria; order Squamata; family Phrynosomatidae; genus Phrynosoma; species Phrynosoma blainvillii. Next base: position 385,659,089 of record JANUYF010000002.1, read on the forward strand.
CCGGGGTGAAAATTTTCAAATGTTCAGAATGTGGGAAATGTTTCCGCCACACCTTCTCGTTCACCAGTCACCTGAGAGACCACATGGGGGAGAAGCCGTTTCAGTGCTTAGGATGTGGGAAAAGTTTTGGCAGCCGCTCAGACCTGATCAGACATGAGAGATCCCATGCGGGCGAGAAGCCGTACAAATGCTCAGATTGTGGCAGAAGTTTCTGCCAGAGCTCCCAGCTGATCACACACCGGAGAATCCACACGGGAGAGAAACCCTTTAAATGCCTCGAGTGCGGGAAAATCTTCAGCCGGAGCTCACACCTTCTTGGACACCAGAGAATCCATTCGATTGAGAAACCGTACAAGTGCACAGATTGCGGGAAAACTTTCAGCGGGAGGTCCCACCTCAATAGGCACCAGAGAATCCACACAGGAGAGAAGTTATTTAAGTGCTTGGTGTGCGGGAAAAGCTTCTGCATGAACTCAGACCTCATTGCACATGAAAGAATTCACACTGGGCACAAACCGTACAAATGTCCGGAATGTGGGAAAGGCTTTAGTCAGAAGCAACACCTCACTAGCCACCAGAGGACCCACACCGGAGAAAAACCCTATGTTTGCTCCCACTGTGGGAAGGGTTTTAGCGTGAGCTCCAACCTCAATACACATGAGCGCACCCATACGGGCGTGAGACCCTTCAAATGTTCTGACTGTGGGAAAAGTTTCAGTCAGAAATCCCACCTCATTGGCCATCAGAGGATCCACACTGGGGAAAAGCCTTATTTGTGCATGGATTGTGGGAAAAGCTTTGGGTCAAGCTCAAATCTTATGGCGCACATGAAAATCCACAGTGGCGAAAAAGCCTAGGAGCATTTTCTCAAGAGCAGAAGAACTTTCCCTATAATCCTATCCCTCCCCCATCTCCTTTGGTATTTATTTGCTAACATTCCCATTTTGATGCTAGAGAATTAGGGAAGTTTTGGAAAGAAGATATAGTAGTATTGCCAGTGCCAGCCCAAGACATTTTGCTGCTTGAGGCACGAGGACAAGATGACATTTTCTCCATCATCCAGGAACATCAGCTGACTGGATTGGTAGTTGAATCTTACTTCGCCCCTAGTAATGGATTTGGGACCTCCATCTCACCTGAGACTGTAAGATGATTCAGGGGGCTCTAGGCAGACTATGTGATATACACATACAGCTCTGTCATCCAGCAGATAGTAACAGCTGGGATATTTAGGAGGAAAAGGTGAGAGGTTGGATGTGTTACCCCTCCAGCATTTGCCACCTGAGGCTGTTGTCCTACTCTGCCTTATGGCAGGGCTAGCTCTTCAGTATTATACAGTATCATCCAAAATCCACAAAACAGTGATAACTATTGGGTCAACCAAAATGCACATTATACAGTTAGCTCTTGGTATTTGCAGGGGATCCATTCCGGACCGCCCTACAGATACCAAAATCTGTGGATGCTCAAATTCCATTGTTCCCAATGGTGTTGCGTGCACATGGCCTTTCTGCCATTATGGAGAATGGGACTTCATTGGTGGTGTGTGCACACACAATCGTGCCACCGTTGGGGACAACGGGACGGTCCAGAATGGATCCCCCATGAATACTTTGATTGGGAGTTCCTGCATGGCAGGGGGTTGGACTGGATGGCCCTTGTGGTCTCTTCCAACTCTATGATTCTATGATTCTACTTGGAGACAATGTTGGCTTGCCATCCATGGATGCTTGAATCCATGTTTGGCAAGTCCATGGATACTGAAGGCTGGTGGTACACACTGAAAGCAACATGTTGATTATTGATTGACCCAATAAAGATATCACAATTTTGGATGATACTGTACTTTGCTATATGGCCAACACGGCTACCCCTGGATATGTCTTCAGTATTATGTTTGGCATGTTGATACATAGCTGTTGCCGATTCATATTATGGCAATAAAGTTGATCCTTGAAGGTGTGACTCCCTCCCCTCCTTGACTCATGCACTGGGCCAGACCTAGAACCAGTGCCCAGCCTGTTTCTGTAGTTCAGAAGTTGAGAATTTCAGGTCCTGTAGCCACATCCTTCTGGGATCCCAGGTGAATCCCTGTAGGCTTCCCCTAGAAGACCGTGCCCATTTTCCCCTTACAACATTGTTTAGGTATTTAACTGTCCCAAGGATTCCACCCCAAGCTTCGCCCCTACCGAAGGTTAAGAGGTGACATGATAGCCCTGTTTAAGTATTTGAAGGGATGTCATATTGAGGCTGGAGCAAGCTTCTTTTCTGCTGCTCCAGAGAAAAGGACCCAGAACAACGGATGCAAGCTGCAGGAAAAGAGATTCCACCTCAACATTAGGAAAAACTTCCTGGCAGTAAGAGCTGTTCAACAGTGGAAGACACTCCTTCGGAGGGCAGTGGGGTTTTCTTCTTTGGAGGTTTTTAAACAGAGGCTGGATGGGGGTGTTTTAATCGTGAGTTCTTGCATGGCACGGGGGTGGACTGGATGGCCCTTGGGGTCTCTTCCAACTCTTCTTGATTCTAATCTGACCTTTCCTCCCAACATCTGTGTTGTGATAGTGGACCTCAGCTAGCCAAATGAGTCCTATGGGCTGGAGCTTTCTCTCCCTCGGTCGATGCTCTTGGATAGCAGTTTTCTAGGACAGCAGTTTTCAACACTTGGACAGCAGACATGGGTCTTTCCCAACCTTTATTGGACCTCAAACCTCCCAAAGGAAATGCACATGCTGTGCCCTCAAACTGCAGTTCTCCCAAAAAGTGAATAAAGGTCCTAGTCCTTGTGGTTCTGAATATTAAAAGTCCATCACCACCTGTGGAGGGAAAAGTGAATTTCTCATCATTTCTGTTTTTGAGTGAGAGTGGGTGTGCAAGAGAGAGAGAACCTGGGTGTGTATATGGAAAACTGACCTCCAGATCCTCTGAAGCCCAATTTTGTGTACAGTCGTCCCTCCATTTCCGTGGGGGATCCGTACCGAACATACACACACACCCCCGCGCAAAAATGGAAATTCACAAATATTCAAGCCCCATTGGCTTGAAGCCATTGTAACCCTCCCAGCTTACCAGTCCATGAAGGACCAAGACTACAAACTCAAAGTCCACTAAAATGGAGGGATGACTGTATTTCACTATAGATATAACTGGCAGGGCAGAAGGGGTTTCTAGAGGGTTTAGGGAGGGATAGAGAAATAAACTTTCTCGAATTTTTGAAACTATGGGAGGATATATGTTCCCCATTTCCCGGTCCCAGAGGAAAAAGTTGGAATATTCGAAAGAATTAGGAAAAAAAGAAGCAGCCAATATTAGCATCCTTGACAAATAGAAAGTCACTTTGGGGGGTTGCAGACTGCCAGAAATAGTGCAAATTGAGTCCGCTTTTAGGGTTAGGGTTAGAGAATCATGGAAACTGTATTTTATTGTGGCACCAGAGCTCTCTGACAGAGAAGGCTCAATGTCTCAGAAAAACAACAATTCCCATGATTCCCTAGCACTAACCCTAACCCTAAAAGTGGACTCAATTTGCACTATTTCTAGCAGTCTGCAATCCCCCTTTGTTACTTTAGGACCATAAAACATATTCTGTGTAACTTTATAGTTTGGCATATACTCATGTATGGCATATTAAAATGTTGTTTATTCAGAGAATACTTCCAAATTTAAGTTACTTTTAAATGTTTTGTTTTGTTTTGTTACGAGTGGATCCCAAAGGTCCTGAACTGTAAGGAATCTCTCTGGTTTTGTCGGAGGTGCTGGAGCTTATGAGGTGTGGGTAAACAAACAACTGAAAATTAGAAAAGGAAACCCACTCTATAATAGTAAATTTATTAAATAATAAAAGTTAGTAAATAATGAATTTATTTTGTCTCCTCTAGACCTCCATGCTGCCAAGATGATATAACTCTCTCATTCCCAATTGAAAAACAAGCCAGGGCCAGGAATTGCAATAATTTGATATTGTATATACGTACTCTTGGGGAAGTAAAAAGGGCTGAACCATTTTAATTATCATTCTAAAAATACTCTGTAATCTACATTTTTCAGAGAGAAAAAAAGGATTTGGTGGTGGTGGTGGTAGTGGGAATTAAAAGGGATTTGCATTATTTTATATATATATATATATATATTTCTCCTAGGCCTTTGGTGGAATCCTTTTGGTGATTTAAGCCGGTGTAACTGGCACTTACATCAACATTACTTTCCCCCAATGTTGCATAAGGAAATATTCAATGCCGCCTAATACAACAGCTTCTTGTTCCACTAGATTGAAATAGGTTGTCAGCCTTTGAGTGGAAAGGAAGGACTCCACCATTGAGTTACAGCCTTTTCTTTGGCATGTTTTGCAGGTGTGACCTCAGTGCTTATGAAATTATTAGTGTTGTCACATGGCTGATCATAGTCTATGTGAAAGGGAATCTGGGAGTTGTAGTGGACCATAGGTTGAACATGAGACAGCAGTGTGATGCGGCAGCTAAAAAAGCTAATGTGATTCTAGGGTGCATCAATAGGAGTGTAGTGTCTAGAGATCAAGGGAAGTAATAGTCCCACTCTGTTCTGCTTTGGTCAAGCCTCGTCTGGAATACTGTGTCCAGTTCTGGGCACCACAGTTCAAGAAGGATATGGACAAACTGGAGTATGTCCAGAGGAGGGTCACCAAAATGATGAAAGGTATGGAAAATATAGGAGTCAGCATTCTCCAGGTTTGGTGGTTTGAGTACTGAACTAGGACTCTGGAGACCAGGATTCAAATCCTGACTCAGCCATGTAAGCCCACCAGGTGACCTTGGGTAAGTTACACACTCTCAGCCTCTGAGGATGACAATGGCAAACCACCTCTGAGGAAAATTGCCAAGAAAACCGTGTGATAGGTTCGCCACAACAACAAATGGAAAACATACCCTATGTGGGCAGCTTAAGGAGCCGAGTATCTATAGCCTGGAGAACAGATGTTAATCTGGACATGATAGCCATGTTTAAATATTTGAAGGGATGTCATAGTGAGCAAGCTTGTTTTCTGTGCTCCAGAGTCTAGAGTAAGGGATTCAAACTCCAGGAAAAGAGATTCCACCTCAACATTAGGAAGAACTTCCTGACAATAAGAGCTGTCTGACAGTGGAACACACTCCCTTGAGAGTGTGGTGGGGTCTGGATGGCCATGTCAAGGGTGCTTTGATTGTGTCTTCCTGCATGGCAGAGGGCTGGACTGGATGGCCCTTGAGGTCCCTTCCAACTCTTTAAAATTATACCACACTGAGGTGATGATGTGTAGAAATCCAGCAGGCTCTTGTCATGGCATGGCTTGATGGTCAAACAAAACAGGAGGCTTATCACCGCAACTGATACAATGGGGAAAAAAGAAAAAAACAACTAATAGGTATACTATAAATCACTAAGTACAACTACAAATAATTACCAAACAACTGTGACATCTCTTATTAAATATATATGTGTATATGATGATCACTAATAGATACAACAATAAATGAAACAACAATTGAAAAGTCCTATTAGTTTAGTTTTTATCTTTTTTTCCCATTGTATGGCTTGATGGTCACCAGTTAAAAACTGGCAAGTCCCAGACACAGGGTACAAAAAATGCAGTTTCCATGCCAGAGTTGAGTATTCTTATTACTGGCTTTCAGACTTGTTCCATACCTACATCCCGATACTTTGTGATGGGATTGAGATAGGCTTTTATCATACAGTAAGAGTGGACAGGCTCCAGAACTGGGAGACAACACCAGCCAATTTTGGGTGCCTCTGGTCCAGCACAGCTGCCATTTTGACGACACTCTAAATAGAACCAGACAGGTGAGCGTAGCCTCCATCTTCAGTTGCTTACTGTGTTTTTTTGGAGCAAAGTCACCAAGTAAAATCAGCCTCCACCCCAATGTAATTCCAGCCAAGCCAACTAAGAAAAAAGGGAGGCTACCAGAAGGCTGAGAGCCAGTGTGGTGTGGTTTGAGTGTTGGACTACAATTCTGGAGATCAGGGTTCAAATCCTGGCTCAGCCACATAAACCCATTGGGTGACTTTGGGCAAGTTACTCTCTCTTAGCCTCAAAGGATGACAATGGGAAACTCTTGAAGGAAAACCCTGTAAGTTTGCCTTAGGGTCTCCATAAATCTGAAATGACTTCAAGGCACACAAGAAAAAAAAAATACCAATGCGTATTAAATACCAGATTTCAGGCCAAATCTTTAAAAAATGAGGGACGCAGCTAATGCTAATGATGGAGCCATGGTTGGCAAGCACTTAAGACTTGTCTGCTTCAAAAATAAAAGCTTCCCACAACAACAGCCACCCCCACTTCTCTATTTAAAATAACGCTGAAATGTCAGGACATGGCAGAAAATGAGTTTATTTTATATTATTTAAAACAAAAGGGGGAAAAACCAATGGTTTTCATAGCTTTCAGCATGAACTGTCTGTGGGGATAATTAGGATCTGGTTATCTTCCTGTTTCTAAAAAAAGGAAAGAAAAAAGAAAGGACTACCTTAATCTAAAATGGCTGAAAATAAAAACCACAACTCTTCCAACCGCAAGCTACCAACACACAAACAACTTTCAAGAGCTGAGGTTTTGAGGCCTCCTCCTGTTCCGCGCCCTTGCCATCAGCAGCCGCCGAGAGATCCCAAAGCGAAAGGAAGAGGAGCCTGCAGGCCGGAGGCTTGCCTGCCCAACCCGTGGAGACCACGCGTGTCGGGAGGACCCGGCCACCGGGACTGGAGACTGCTGCCGTACAAGGAGCTCTAAAAGTTCTGTCTGGCGGTTCATGATGGCAATAATCTGCTCAGTACCCACTCGGTGTTTCTCGCGGTCCTCCTGGTCTGCTTTGGCATAATCTTCAAGGGCCAAAAGAATCTTGTCGGTGGCCAGCTGCATCCGCCGGTCAGCTGCTTTTGCCAAATCCAAGGCCAAATCATTCCGGGTCTTCTTGTGCCGGCTTCTGAGGTTGGCAAGACGCTCGGCAGCTGAGAGGCCCGTAGGTCCAGGCAAAGGACTATGAGGAGGGCTCACATGGACATCTGAGACCCAGCCGTTTTCAGGTGGGGTGGGGGGAAACAAAAAATGGAGGAAATTGAAAGATTACATAGGATTTTGACACAAGGAAGGCACTACAAAGATGGGAAGGCCTAGATTATTTATTTAATCAGTTTTATAGTGCAGTACAGTGGATCCTCCATATTTGCTGCGGTTAGGGACACAGGACCCCCGTGAAAGCGGAAAAATGGCAAATAAAGACTTTTTTTTTTTAATCTGAGACAACACCTCTCTAGGAATCTCTAGGTCCTCCAGGGCAATACTGTGGCCAAGATCTGCCAGAAGTTGACTATGAAATTGTGCTGGAGGACCTACAAATGCCTAGAGAAGTGTTCTCTCTAGGAATATCTACATTCCAACATGACTTTTGGCAGAAGTTGACACGCTGGATGACTTAAAGCAAAGCAAAGCACCTTCATTTATATACCGCTTCATACCGCACTATGCAGTGTCTAAGCGGTTTACAACTGTAAGCTCATTGCCCCCCAACAGCTGGGTACTCATTTTAGCAACCTCGGAAGGATGCAGGCCTGAGTCAAGCCTGAGCCCTGGCATTTAACCACTGCGCTATCAGAGAAAACATTAATCAAATCCATGAATAATTTAATTTGTAAAAGTCAAAACCGCAACTAGTTGTAAAACTTTTTGCAAACATTTTTAATTTGTTGTTCTGAAAGCTGCCTAGGAGAAAGGTGGCATGTAAATAAAAATTAGTATTTCAGGATGGGCAACAAATGGCCTACAAGAAACATAGCCTTACACCTGGTTTATGTAGCCCTAAACCCATCCTGGCAATGACAACAAACAAAGTACTGAAAGACCTGCTCCTGCAGAATTCCCTCTGAGTGGCAATCCTCCTTTAAAACAAGGTGCATTCCCCTATGTGCATAGTTTTCTATATAAGAGAGTTTTATGAATTTGAAAGTGGACTTCCAGATGCTTCTAGTTTCAGTTTTGTGGGGGGACTGAGTACAGCCTAAAGCAAGTCCTGGGGGAGGTGGAATTGGGACCCCAAACTTCTACAGCAGGGTTTCTCAACCAGTGTTCCCTGGAACCCTAGGATCCTGCCAGAGGTCTTTAGGGGTTCAATGAAGGATCATCACTGGGGTATGTGTGTGCTGTTGTTGTTTGAGCTGCATAATATTTTTTACGCAGGGGCTCCCTGAGACCTCACAATTATTTAAAGCAGGGGTAGGCAACGTTTTTGAGCCGGGGGCCGGGTTGCTGTCCCTCAGACAATTGGGGGGCCGAAGCACCATAAATAAATAATAAATAAATAATTTTTTTTAAAAAAAATTAGAAATTAAAAAAAAATATGCATGCACACTCTCCCAGCCCCAGAAAAGCCATGGCAAAACCCCTGTGGAGATTTTGCCAAGAAAACCCCAAGAACAAGTAATAACAACAATAATCAATATCATTATGGTGGGCGGCGGCAGCGGGGGGGGGGGGCGCGGCGGCAGGATCGGCCTGGGGCTGGTCCAAAGGCCTCCCCCCCCCCCCCCGAGGCCTTAGGTTGCCTACCCCTGATTTAAAGAGTTACTCCAGGACAAAAAAGTTGAGAAAGGCTGTGGAAGGCATTTTAAAAAAACTGGAAAGGAGACCAAGGTCCTAAACACACTGCAGAAATGATCCTGTCTGAGACTGTTTTAAATGGCCTGGCTCAATGCTAGGGAATTCTGGGATCTGTTGTTTTGTGAGACTTAGTCTTCTCTGTCAGAGAGCTCTGGTGCCACATTAACTACAGTTCCCAAGATTCTCTAGCACTGGGCCAGGGCAGTTAAAGCAGTCTCAAACTGGACTATTTTTGCCGTGTGATTTGGATCCAAGTCTTCAGAACCTCCCTTTAGGTCAATGTACTTATGCAGAAAAGTATTTAGCAAGTATCCGAACCAGTCCCCTCCCCAAAAAAAGACTAAGTCCAGAGTCGGAATTACCTGCTGTGGAGCTGACAGTGTCAGGGCTGCCAGGGATACTCTGGGGGGCAGGAGACACAGGGTTAGGCAGAGGATCAGCTTCTAAAAATGAAAAAGAAATCCTTTCAGTTACAGCATAAAACAAACATGCTCCAAACACTGCCTGCACATCCCCAACTCAGTTTCCCTCCTCTCAGGATCATAGGTCTTGCCATGCTTGCTAGCCATGTTTTGTATATGCTTTGTAATACTGGATGATGGGATGTGCTACACGACTGTTGATGCTGGGTGGATCATTCATGGCACAGGTGAATGAACAGATGTGTGTGGAAGAAAAATGAGCTGTGAACTATCAAGGTCAATTCCATGAGAATACTTGGTACAGAGGGAAAAGGAGAGGTAGTCCTAGACTAAAGGGATGTAGGCCCATGAAAAATCTTTGAATGGTACCGCCCACTGACAGATTACCTTCATGTACCTATCAAAGTGTCAGGAACAGCCTTTCCGTGGTGCTCACATCACACAGTATGAACCACAGAATGAACTTCTTGTTGTATTTGTAACCAAGAATCAAGTGCCTGAAATTGCTGATTTCCTCCTGCTCTTCCTTCCCTTTTCCTTTCGTGTTGCTTCTCTTAGAAAATAAGCTACCAAGAAAGGACAACCTCATTTCTGATCTGATCTGGGAGCCTTTATTTAGGGTGAAATAGCTAATTTAAAAGGTATCTTAAACAGATCAATCATAAATAAAACTCTTTTGGACCAATTCACTTTAACAACTACCATCATAAAAAAAATAAGCTCAGAAATGGGTTTACTAGCCTCATGTCATCAAGACCACCTGGCTCTTTCAAGCAATGCACCAGATGAATTTATGTCGTATGCTACAAGACCAGAGCTGCTAGTCACATTTGCTAGATAATTCTGGGAGTTGTGGTCCAAAAAGTAATTTCTCCAAGCTCTGAAGTTACCTCCAACACCCCATCTCCTTGCTGAGGTTCTGGAGACTTGATAGGAAATAGTGGCTGTGGGAACAAAGGTTCTCAATATTTTCCCAATATTTTGCTCTGGAGAACATTCTAGGTATGGCATTTACCACAGGCAGAGAGCAGCTGGCGAGGCTCTCTGAAGCAGCTGTGTGGGTAGAGCAGGGGTGAGACATTGTGCAAAGGCCACTTCTTGAACCCCAGGCCTCCTCCGCAGGTGGCACTGGCACATCGCAGCAAAAGCAAAAAGCAGCTTCATTTATATACCGCTTCATATCGCGCATGGGATGTCTAAGCGGTTTACAACTGCGAGCTGATTGCCCCCCAACAAGCTGGGTACTCATTTTAGCGACCTCGGAAGGATGCAGGCCTGAGTCGAGCCTCAGCCCTGGCTGGTATTGAACTCGCAACCTTGTGGTCTATGAGTGAGTGGCTGCAGTACAGGCATTTAACCACTGCGCACACCAGAAGTAGTAGCACATCAATTCTAGTAACCATCCCAGCCAGGTTTAGGTTGGGAAAAGTCCTTTGGGAGAACTATGGGGGTCAAACAGACCAGTGGCTTAGAGCAACGTCTGGCACCAAGCAGCATGGGACAGACTGCCGGTAAGGAGCAGTTTATTGTGACACCAAGCTCTCTAACAGAAGGCTAAATGTCTCCCAAAACTACAGTTCCCAGAATTCCCTAGCATTAAGCCAGGGCAGTTAAAGCAGTCTCATACTGGATGATTTCTGTAGTGTGTTTTGGACCATGCTGAAAGAAAGAAGCTGGTAGCACGAGCTTTCATAGACTCAAGTATTTCTTTCAGTTAGTCTCAAAAGTGCTATAAGATCCCTTTGCATGAAATTCTTGTATGTTTCTTATACACCTTATAAATGCAGCCTGAAGGTAATTTTAATAATTTTATTCATGAAACCAAGTTTGTGTACACTGAACCATCAGAAAGCAAAATTGTCACTATCTCAGCCCATGTGGACAACGTTGGATTCTGGAGTACACTTGCCCCTCCACATTTGTGGCTTTGACTTTTGCGGATTTGATTATTCACAAATTTTATTAGTATGTTCTCTATAGGAATATCTAGGTCCTCCAGCACAACTTTAACCAAAAGTTGCACTGAAGGACTTAAGAGAATCCTAGAGAGACACTCCACTAGGCATTTGGAGCTCCTCCAGTGCAATTCTATGGTCAATGTCTGGCAGATGCTGACCAGAGAGTTTCACTGGAGGACCTAGTGCTAGGGTTTCCTAGAGAGATGTTCTCTCAGGTAAAAATATAGTGTTTTTGTTATTTGCATTTTTTCCACATTCACAGGGGTTCTATGCCCCTAACCCCAGTAAATGTGGAGGGACAGGTGTATTTCAGATTTTGGAAATCTGGATAAGAGATACTCAACCTGTAATCAACCTCAGAAAGTTGACTTGGGAATTATTTTGTAAAAAAAAGGGGGGAATGGGATTAAAAGGCTTTGGAGTTGCCAGGTAGTTTTGGAAGGAAGCCACACTTTCCTCACATATCTGATAGAGGATGCCTCACTTTGCCTATTGCAGGGTGGGGCAAGTGTGGCCCTCATACCTGATTCCCCTCAATTTTCTTTCTCAGGCCAAAAAGGGGGAGCTGTCTTTCTCAGAAGCCTCCAGGAACAATGGTTTGCCTTTACAAGGCAGCCCTGTGCTGTTTAACATAAAAAAACCAAAGGATTTTCAAAATCACAAAGTGCATTCTGGTCATTTCTAATTCTATTTTTGTCAATTCTTTTGTCATTACTGACAAAAGGAGGGGGCAATTTATACAGCCTCTGGGGGTGCCTATGACCGAAAGTTGTCCTCTTCAACTTGCCAAAGTTGCCCTCATATAAACTAATGGGAGGACTAATCTTAATATTGTTTTTATGTCTGCACACAGGAAAGCAGGCAGACAAAAAGTTAAATTCCCTTCAGGAAGGCAACAAGGGTAGGCTTGCACCAGATTTGATGAAGACTGCTAGATTCCCATGTTACTCCTCCATCAAAGCCTCCTTCTGCAAACCTATTATGTCACTTTGGAGACTAAAAAAATCCCCCAATGTCTGTAGAAATATACTTGGTATCTGCTTGATACCCCCCCATGGATACCAAAATCCATGGATGCTCGTCCCATTAAACACAATGGATAGTAAAATGGAGTCCCTTATATAAAATGGCAAAATCAAGGAGATATATATATATATATTAGCCATGGATGCTTGAATCCATGGATAAAGAATCTGTGGCTACAGAGGGCCAACTCTCTCTATATTTTTAAAGGATTAAAAAAAGCCTAATGCAGTTCAGAAAACAACCCAATGAGGACTGAGCACAGTCAGTTACCACAGAATACTGACTATTGAGAGGAAAAATCATGAACACCAGGGGAAGTGGGAATGAAAACCAAATACGTTGAAAAAGGATATAGCCAACTGACGGCTGCAACTTGAAACATGCACCTCACAGACTCCTCTGGAACGTGTATATTTTTATGATTTCAAAATGTGTACATTTCCCTGGGAAGTGATAAACTATACAGATATGTGTGTGCTGAAACTGACCTTCTGCCACTGGAACCACAACAATGGGATACCCACCAACAGTCAGCTGAGGGGTGCCTTCTGGTTCCTCAAAGATGTTCTGTGCTTTAGACACAACAGCACTAGAGTCCACTGAATCGACAAGTTCAGTGGAAAACTGTGCAGGGGGATCACATTGGTCTTGAGTCTGGTGACAATCCTCAGACTCTTTGGAGGGACCTCCCTCCCCTGAAGCATAGGGGAGGGGATTATCTCCTCCTGGCTCTTCCTGGTACATGAAATTTGGCATCCTCTCAGGAAGTGGTGGTAAAGCTGACTCCATAATACGATCCAGCTCATCGTAGAAGGGGCATGTCATAGGCTCTTTCCCAGCCAAGTTATTTTCCTTGACTTTCTTGTAGTCCCGCCGCAGTGTTTTGGTCTTGGTCCGGCATTCCTGAGGCGTCCGCTCATGCCCCCTCTTGGCCATCTCATTGGCAATGACCTGGAAAGTGTCCATGTTCCGGTGGCTGGTCTGGAGGACTTGCTGGATCCTTTGCTCCCCCCAAATATCCAGGAGGTCAATCACTTCACCGTGTGACCAGTTGGTACCCCGGCGGCTCATTTTGTGGAAGTTGTGTATGGGCGTGATGGAGCCAACAACTACCAAGAAGAACAGAAGAAGGGTGCATGGAACAGACACCTTATTTTTAAAAGTCCATCTCATGGTAGACTAAACCTGAACTCTCAATTTAAAATGTACATATTTATCCAATTTATAAATAAAGATGAAATACTGTAAATGTATTACACATTTATAAATAAATCTTTATGTATTTACAGAAATTATAAGTATGAATAAACATGGATTTATCATAATTTAATTAATGAATGAAATTTATAAAATAAATTAACCCAACGCTGGGGCTCAAACAGGTTCGTTAAGTGTTTTATTTCCCCCAAAATATATACCAGGAAAATTGTATCCTCCTTATACAGTAAATTTATTTTTTCTTTCTCAAAATTTTTCCAAGGAGTAAAAAGCCTCATAGTTACACATTTATGCATTCAAAACTATATATACTAGTGTCCCTAAAACATGTCACAATATAATAGATTAACCAATTAATATATTAATACACTTAATATATTAATCCTCAGAGTCTTGGTTGATGGCACTAGGTTCAATAACACATGGAGGGCTTCCCCTGAACAATTTTAACCACAGTAAAGCACAAAAACAGAACATCAAAATACACACAAACAGGAGCAATGGGTATTAAATGTTGATTTTCAAAGGCCAGATGGAATAAATAGATTTTTATTAAAATTAAAATACTCTAAATATTCCCCTCTCAAAAGGGGGAACTTCTTGAATGGCAAAATGCTAAGGCAGGGGTGTGGAAGGCATGTGTGTCTGTGTGTGTGTATATGAGATTTTAGAGAGAATACACCTCTAGGCATTTCTAGGTCCTCCAGCATGATCCTATGGTCAACTTCTGCCAGAAACACACCACAGAATTTTGCTGGAGGACCTAGAAAATGCCTAGAGAGAATATATTTTTTCAGGCATGGGTAAGTGTAACTGTGGGTTCCTAACCCACAGATATAGGGGTCATACTGTACAACAAGGCATAGGTGGTCTAGGGGTACAGGTGTGTAGGCATTGTGTCCCTATCTCTTCTTCATTTTCATTTTGAAAAAACATGAAAAACATTGCCTTTTTTTGAGGGAATGAGGCTTGGGGCAGGATTCCTGGGCAGCAAAACTGGGCCCCTGAGCCCAACAGAACTGCCCACTCCTGCCATGGAATCTATATGCCTTACTTTTTAAATGCAAGGAAGCCATTTTTTTTAAATTTTATTCCCTCATCCTTTTAAGGCCTTCAACCCACATCATGTGAAGGATTCACTGCTTGCAACCCTGTGGCCAAACCACCCCTGGCACATTCTTTGGAAAGAGTCATTTCCAAACGAAGAGGGCTATAGAATCATAGAGATTGAAGGAACTACAACGGCCATCCAGTCCAACCTCCTGCTGTGCAGAAATACACAATCAAAACATTCATGTTAGATGGCCATCCAGCCTGTTTAAAAACCTCCAAAGAAGGAGACTCCACTGCTCTCTGAGATAGCCTGTTCCATTGTTGAAAAGCTCCTACCCTCAGAAAGGTCTTTCTAATGTTTAGGTGGAATCTCTTTTCCTGTAGCTTGAAGCCACTGCTCTGTGTCCTAGTCTCTGGAGCAGCAGAAAACAAGCTGGCTCCATCCTCTGAAGGGATCTGACATCTCTTCAAACACTTAAACATGGCTATTAAGGTATGTCACCTCTTGACCTTCTCTTTTCCAAGCTAAACATACCCATGAGATCACCCAAGTTTGCTACTAGAGTGTACAAATGGATAATTAGACCAAAACTAGAGAACTCTATGGCCTTCCAGAGATTTTTGGATTGTGACTCCTGCTAGTCCTACCCAACAAGGCGTATGGTAAGAGATCATGGGAACCTCAGTCCAACAACATCCAAAAACCTACACACATTTCTGATACTTTAAAAGAGCAGAAGAGCTTGGAAAAGCTACTTTTTGAAATATAAGTGCCACAATTCCCCAGCTAACCAGCATTGCTATTGGCCATGCTGGCTGGTGGGTTCTAGAAACCGTAGTCTGAAAAATAAAATTGTTCCATGCTGTAGACCAGGGATGATAATGATGAATGATGTATTTGGGATGTGGATGGTGTATGGGGTGCCTAACTCAGCGCATTTTCCATACTCAAGCAAAATATATCTTCTGCTACCAGTATCTTGGGACAGAATGAACCCATAGGCTCCACTGGTAAGTAACATTTAATCCCTAGGCCATTTGTGGCTCCAAGTACTCCTCCCCCAAGAGTTAAAGATTTTCTACTGATATTTCAGACCTTTAAATGCAAGAGTATAAATGGTAAAAAGGAACCAGATGCATAAATTGAATGGGACAGTCTGTATTACAGTCAATTAGCATATTCAATAGTCAATATCATGACTAATATCATATTAATTAAAATCAACCTAAGTACTGTACTCATGTATAAGTCTAGAAATGTTAGTTAAAAAATTGGCCCAAAAACCCCAGAGTCAACTTATCCACAGTTCAATGTAAGTACTGTACTTTAATTCTCATATAAAAAAAGAAACCATCCTCTGGTGAAAGGCAAGAATATACTCTATCCTGGAAGAACTGATCCCCTTCTACTCTCTCACCTATCCAATGTTTAGTATGAGCACAAACAGTTATGCCTGCTGGAATTTTATAAGTTCTTTGGGTTTTCCTTTGCTTCATCCATTAGATACTTTGTTATGTACCCCTATGTTTTACCCCCAATTTAACCACAGGTCTTACCAAAATCCATAATTTTGGCCTCAAAACCTGACCTGGACTTATACATGAGAATGACTTATAGTTGAGTATATTTTGAGTATATCAAGATATTATAAATACCCATGTTTAACCTGTGTTCTTACTTTCTTTTATTCTGTATCCCCTTTTTTATATGTGTTATGCCTATGACCGTAATAAAGATTCGGTACATTTGAGGCTCAATAATTAATCAAGGCTCAGTTATGGTTTTGTTCGTAATGACTGGATAGAATTTTATTTCTTAATAACGACATTTAAATATAAATAAAATATAAATGAAAAATAGTCTATTTTCATCTCCCCACTATAAAGAATCAACTAAGCTCCACCCTTCCCACTGGGTGGGCACTACCTCAGCACACTCCGAACCTAAAAAGTGGTCCTGATTCCCTGTGGAAGTTGCCCATCCCGCTGCCTTACCAAGCGAACTGGCCTCCCTCTCCAGCCCTGCCTGGGCTTCCCTGAGGAGCTGCTGCCGCCTGTCCAGTAAGGCATGCTCTGCCTCAGGAGACTGGACGTCCATATCTTCAAACAGAACTGGCACCTGGGAAGAGTGAAAAAAAGGACTGCTTTATGGGAGCAATGTATATTTTCTTGATTATAGAATCACAGGATCATAAAGTTGGAAGGGACCCCCAAAGGTCAGCCGGTCCAACCTCATTCTGCCATGCAGGAACACAGAATCAAAGCACTCCCAACAGATGGCCGTCCAGCCTCTGCTTACAGACCTCCAAAGGAGGAGACTCTACCACTCTCTGAAGGAATGGGTTCCACTGTCAAACAGCTCTTGCTGTTGGGAAGTTCTTCTTAATGTTTAGATGAAATCTCTTTCCCTGTAGCTTGAATCCATTGCTCCAGGTCTCATTCTCTGGAGCAGCAGAAAACAAGCTTGCTCTATCCTCAATATGACACCCCTATCATATCACCTCTTAACTTTCTCTTCCCCATGCTAAACATACCCAGCTCCCTAAGTCGCTCCTCATATGGCTTCATAGTTTCCAGATTAGAACTTGCATATTCTACCACACCATAGCACTTTGGCACTTTAAATTTCTGTACAGTTTCGTAGTGAGCTCAGCACTCTCTAAGTGGTTTACAATCTGTAATCCAATTGCTCCCAACAAGCTGGGTACTCATTTTATCAACCTATAAAAGGATGGAAGGCTGAGTCAACCTTGGAGCCGTGGGATCGAACTCACAGCGTGGTTGGCAGCAGTATCAGCATTTAACCACTGCGCCACCAGGGCGCCATCATGATTTCTCAAAACCATCAGCCAGATCTGGCTTTTGGATCAAATAGGTTTCTGGCAAAGTATTTTGATGGAACTGTAGTCAGGGTCACTTAAGAGTTTGTTGGGAACCCTGGAAACCACTACATAAAATAGTCAAAATACCCCCAATTGCTGCGGGATTTGCATGCAGGATCCAGCTACTGCAGAGATAGGGACCATAAGACCTGGGGCCAAATCCAGCCCTTTGGGGCTCCTCTAAGGATCACATCCACTTCCCCAGATTTTACTCCATTCTCCAAGTTCAAAAGGCCTTTCCCAAGGCTTAGTTACTTGCAATAAAAGGATGGGGAATCATGTTATGTTTCAAATGCTGCTGGACTGCAACTCCCATTAGACCTAGCTTGCATAGCCAAGCGTAAGAATTGCTGGGAACTGCAGTTTAGCAACACCTGGAGGGCTATATGATCGTCACTGTAAAAACTTCAAGCTAAAATATGATGGCCTTTTTCAGTCCCATCCTTTTACCTTTGGCTCAGACCACCACTGGAATACAGCACCCTGCTCCACCCAGAACAGCTCTGAAACTGAATGCAGTCCACTGACACCCATCATCTAAAGCAGCTCTGACACATGGCCACCAGCTTTCTTTCCTAAAAATACAGTTGGACCTCCATATTCATGGATTCTTTATCCACAGATTCAAGCATCTACGGTTTGAAAATATTGAAAAATATATATAAATTCCAAAAAGCAAACCTTGATTTTCCTATTTTATATACTACATATTATTTTACTATGCCACTGTACTTAATGGGACGAGCATCCATGGATTTTGGTATCCACCTGGGGTCCTGGAACCAAGCCCCAACAAATACTAAGGACCCACTATACTGGCCGCCCACTTTCCCACCAGTGTCCCAGTTTTCACCTGCTGCTCCTGTCTCTTGACTTCTTGTTGCCTCAGCATGATTTCGTCCGGCTGCTGGGGATTCCCCCATCCCAAAAGCGGAGACTGGACCAACTTCAGGTGGTCCCAGCATTGGGGCAGCTCCTCATCAGGCTCCTGCTTCATCTGCTCCGACCCCATCCATCCCAAAATGTTTGTCAGGTTCCCAGCTTGGATGATGTGAGTCCCTTTCAGTCTTCCGCCTTGTTTGTTGCCCTCGTCCATTTTTATTTGCAATGGCAGACCTTGCTCCTGCACATTAGGGAATGGGAGGACCACTTTGGCGGCTGTTGCTCGCTCGGCGGCCGTTTTATCACTTCCTGAACAGAGTAGCCTTGTAACAAAGTCGGCCTACCTTCTGACTCTCTGTGGGCCTCTCTCTTTTGCCTCATGCATGTGGGAAGTTATCAGGCCTGAGACTTGAACTACAAGGGTCGCTCCAGTGATGCTATAAAATATTCCAGGTTATTTGGACAATGAGGTATTGGTGTTTGGAGAAAGGTATGCTCCTGTTAGAAAGGAAGATAGATAAAAGGCACTGTACTAAGATTGTACCAAGAGAATAATTTTACTTATTTGATGTACAGGTTGAGTCTCCCTTATCCGAAATGCTTAGGATCAGAAGTGGTTTGGATTTTGGAATTTTTCGCATTTTGGCATATTTGTATATACATCATGAGTTATCTTGGAGATGGGACCAAAGTCTAAACATGAAATTCATTTATGTTTCATATACACCTTATACAGATAGCCTGAAGGTAATTTTATACACAATATTTTAAATAATTTTGTTCAAGAAACAAAGTTTGCATCCACTGAACCATCAAAAAAGCAAAGGTGTTACCATCTCTGCCATCCAGGTGGACAATTTTGGATTTTGGAATATTTTGCAATTCTGGATAAGGGAGGCTAAACCTGTACATCATGCCTTTTCCCCACAACTGGGACTCCATGTAGGTCTTATCAGAATTTATTTAGAGAGGGGAAGATAAACACATGGGTCATATTAAAACAATGTTAAACCAGTTATAATACTAATACACTATTGAATCAAAAGGGGTTGTCTGCACAGGCCAAAAGGTTGTTGTTCCTCCCCAGCCTCATGTTGTCTAATTCAGATAACATAGATCAAAACTCCAGGGCCAGGATTTGGCCCAAATCTGTCCAATGGATCCAGCCCAATCCTGGGTCAATTTGACCTCAGGTTTGCCACGGAGTATCTTAGAAACTCGGCAGCAACCCCCAGCTATTTACATGCCCCCCCCCCATGCTTCTTACCTTGCAATGCCATTGCTGGTACTGAGAAGCCCTCCATTGCTGCATCTGATGCAGAAATGGGGGGCCTGGCCATGTGCCCCGTTTCCACATCTGGCTTCTCAGGGGGCTTCTCATTTCCAGTGATGGCACAGTAAGATATAGAGCATGCACCCATAGCGGGTCCGAGGTTGGCACGGGGATGGAAGTGTAAACACTCGCCTGTCCCCAAGGACCGATCCAAGTGAGCACAGAATAACGTGGGCTCAGATTGTGTTATCCTGGCCCATCCGCTCAATCCCAAAAGCACATTGTTTTGAAAAGCAGAGCATCAACTTGTTGTAAGCTCCTTTCCTGGTAACCAAGTATAAAAGAGAGACAGGAATAAAAGGCTCTGCCTGCCAGTGGAAGTTCAACAGGAACAGAGACCCGTCTAATTTCCCTTCACAGTCTGTACCTCAAGATGGGAGCAGCCAACAAGAAGGTCCTCTTTCTGTCCCTATAAAACGTGGTTGTGAGGATGGCAGCTCAAGGACCCTTTCAGAGCTTTGGTTCCCATTTTAACTGTCATAGCAACTCTAAGGAATCCTGGAATTGGCGGTTGAGAGAGGGCTGTTGAACTTCTCAGCCAGGGAGCTCTAGTGCCTTTCCAGACTACAAGTCCCTGGGTTCCTTGGGTCACAGTTAAAGTGGAACCATGACAGTACAAGGATGCAGTGTGAAAAAGCCTCAAGGGAAGGGATTTCTTCAAAAACCTCAAAACCCAGGAGGGCTCCTGCGGAACCAAATTTGGAAACACAACAATAAGGATCACCTGTGATTAAAATTTCCCATATGTTTCTATGGGGGTAAGAAACAGTCAAGTGACCACAGGACAGTAGATCCTTGGTATCACCTTTAAAGCCCGAAATGGCTTGGGTCCAACCTATCTTTGGGACCGTCTCCTTCCATATAACCCAACCTGCACACTTCGGTTCTCTGGGAGGAATCGGTTTCAGCCTGTTAAAACTTGGCTGACTACAACCTCCCAGAGAGCCTTTTCGGTAACTGCTCCCAGATTATGAACAGCCTGCCGGACGAGATTCGTCAGATTACCATCTTAAAGAGCTTTTAAAAAGCTGTGAAGATAGATCTCTTCCGGCAGGTCTTTCCTGACTAGTTTCCCCGCCTAAGGAGCGTGCTTATTTCTTCCCCTTACCTGTTGCCACATTACTTTTTTTGCTGGTGGTCTGCCTGCTATATTGATTTTTTTCCTCATTTGTTAATTGTTCATTTATTGTTTTAATCGTTGTGATGTTTAATACTATTTTAAGGGGTGGGAGGGTTTGGGATTGTACATTGTGGTATTTTATTGTTGTAAGCTGCCCTGATTGCTTTCGTAGAGGGGCGGGATAGAAAAAAAATATTATTATTTTATTTATTATTATCATCATCATCATCATCATCATCATCATCTCCTGGGGTTTGGTTCTAGGACCCCCCGTGGATACCAAAACCTGTAGATGCTCAAATCCTATTAAATCCAATGGTGTAGTAAAATGATGTCCTTTATATATAAACAATGGCAAAAATCAAGGTTTGCTTTTTGGAATTTGTATATTTTTAAAATATTTTCAAGCCATGGATGGTTGAATCTGTGGATACGGAGGGCTGACTGTACCAACTTCTGCTGACAAACCCAGGAAGCAACATCTCTCCAGAATTTCAGGCAGGACTCTTTCCTAGCCCTGCCTATAGATCCCTGATGGTCTTCAAATAATAGCCAGGTAACAGAGACAACTGTAAAGTTAGGCCCATTGAGCTTAATACTGGCAACTCTGATTTGGCAAAATCCCTTGTTTAAAGTTTCCACAGAGCTTAATACCTGTTAAAGTACAGTGGGGCCTTAGTATCCGCTGAGGTTTGGTTTCAGGACAACCCCCCATGGACACCAAAATCTGTAGATATTCAAGTCCCATTAAATATAATAGCATAGTAAAATAGTACCCTTTATATAAAGTGGCAAAATCAAGGTTTGCTTTTTGTAATTTATATATTTCTAAAATATTTTCAAGTCGTGGATGCTTGAATCCGTGGATATGAAGGGCCGACTGCACCTAATATGGCAGAGCTAAGAAATCTCTCTGTCTCCAGGATCTTTAAATCAGGAATTAAAGTAGAGTTTAGAGCCAGAGTGGTGCAGTGGTTTGAGTGTTGGATTCCCTCACTGCAGTTAAATTTGGTATCTTCATATCCAGAAAACTTACTTAGGGGTAACAATGCTGGCCGTGCAGAAAAACACAACAAAATCCAGACTACATTTATTTTTGGTGAGACCTTTATTAGGCCAACCAAAAGGTGCAAAATACCTTACACTAGCGTTCAAAGATTGCTGGGTTCTTCATCAGGCAAGGATGTTAAAATGGCAAAGGACAAATTACTTGGAAAATTCATTCCCTACCCTTCAGCCGCTGTATGATCAGAGGAAGACAGAATAGTCTCCAAATCAAAAAGTCCTGGGACTGCTCTATTCCACTAATGCTTGTAAGCCAGGACATGGCTTGCCACACTGGGAAATGCAGTTTTATCAAAACAAACTGATAGGGATGCCACAGACTGAAACTAGAAGACCCATCTCCCTGCAAGGTAATTGAGCGGGCACCAGCAGTTTCGACGTAAAGGTAAAACTAATACTCATATTTAAAATCTTTCTGTTTCAGTCAATTTCTAAAGAGGGACACAGTTTTTGTAACATCGGGTCAGATAAAATCCATTTATTGCAGGTCAGCCAACCAGGATCCCTGCGCGTAGTCGGTCTGCCATACCCACAGATTTTGCATCTTCCAAGGCTTTAATTTAAAAAAAAAAAAACTAAAAAGAGCAAATCTTGATTTTGCCATTTTAAGGGACACCATTTTTCTACGCCATTGTATATAATGGGACTTGAGCATCCACAGATTTTGGTATCCACAGGGGGGGGTGGCTGGAGCTAAACCCCAGCAGATACAAAGGGCCCAATGTATACCCAAAAGACAGTGGGAAGAAAACCATAGGTTGAAAGCAATGATTTAAAAAAGAAATTAAGATATCGGAGCAAGGAAATATATTATCCCCACAGAGGTAGTCTTGCTAAAGGATGTGGGAACAGCTGTACACAGAGCTTGCAAAAGTCACTTGTTTGCACTAAAACTCCCCAACTTCCCTAGCCAACATAGCCCAAGCTAGTGAGTGGGAAGAGAAGCGATTGATTTATCAAATTAAACAAAGCATTTACAGGTATACCTCAGTTAACAAAATAGATGTGTCCTGTAGCATTATTGCTTTAACAAAACAAAACAAAAAAACTGGTACCAGAGGCAGAAATAAACACAGAAAGAACAGGGCTCGTTTCCTACACCATAAAATAAAGATGAGCAATTCAACACATTTCAGCAAACTTTTAATTCAAAACCAACTATATGTCCATCTGAAACAAAACAGTCCTGTCAGGTAAGTCTTGCGTAAGTAAACAAAAGCATGTTACATCTTCTAGAAGCCACCTGAAATCTCCTTCCAAAATACTTCGAGGCAAAATTTTCCTCTCCACCCACCTCCATTTTGCTTATAATTTCCATTTTAGTGGCCAAAGTGATAGAACCATGCTTTTTTAACATGATGGGGATAACAGCTAAGGCAGGCTCCCCTCTTTCCTCTCTGTTTTGCTGCTCATGCATGCTCTGTAAAAGATGATAAAGGCAGATGATTTTACTCCTAGCCTGTTTTAGGCAGGCACAACCGGCTTCAGTAAATTATACTCAATTACAGTAGAATCCTGCTCTTTCTAAGCTTCGATTGCCCTGTTCCAAAATACATCCAAAACTCTTCCAAAATACATTATGATTCCCCCCATCTTCCTCCACTTTTCTTATACTTTCCATTCAGTTAAAGTAGGATCCTGCTCTTTTCCAGTTGATTCTATTGCATTGTTCCAAAATACATCCAAAATTCTTCTAAAATATATCCAGAGATGATATTTCCCCACCACCCACATCCAAGTGGGAATTACTCTTTGGAGTATTTATACCCTGCTCTTAAGCCACACAGAGCGGCTTACAAATTGTTAATTTCACATAGGAACAGAACCAAAGGTGCATCTACACTGTAGAAATAATGCAGTCTGACACAACTTTAACTGCATTGGTATCATCCTACAGAATCCTGGGATATGTAGTTTGGTGAGGTACCAGCACTCTTTGGCAGAGAAGGCCAAAGACCTTGTAAAACTACCAATCCCAGGATCCCATCAGATGGAGCTACAGCATTTAAAGTGGTGTCAAACTGCTTTGTTTTGACAGTGTAGATCAGGGGTAGGCAACCTTTCCCCTTTAAGGGCCGAGGGACTTCAGCTCCCAGAAGCCTCTGCCATGTTGGCCAATAGTCCCATGTTGGCCAATAGCTCCTGGGATTCTGGGAGCTGAAGCCCCTCGGCCCTTAAAGGGGAAAGGTTGCCTACCCCTGGTGTAGATGCAACCAGAAAGATTTACGGAACAAATGGGATGGGAGATATTTCAAATCAGAAATCCCTAGAATTACCCCAAAAATCAAATTCAGCCTCAGAGACTGAATGAACAACCACTCCTAGAATTCTCAACGATATACCTCACAAAAACCAAATTCATACTTATGAGATTGAATTAATAACCAACCCAGAATAGCCATTAATATACCCTACAAAAAGCAAATTCTGCCTACAAAAACCAAATTCTTCCTCTGAGACTGAAAGAACAACCTTTAGAATATTCATAGAATCATAGAATCATAGAATCATAGAGTTGGAAGAGACCACAAGGGCCATCCAGTCCAACCCCCTGCCATGCAGGAACTCCCAATCAAAGCATCCCCGACAGATGGCCATCCAGCCTCTGCTTAAAGACCTCCAAGGAAGGAGACTCCACTACTCTCCGAGGGAGTGTGTTCCACTCTCGAACCGCCCTTACTGTCAGGAAGTTCCTCCTAATGTTGAGCTGGAATCTCTTTTCCTGGAGCTTGCACCCATTGTTTCGGGTCCTAGTCTCTGGAGCAGCAGAAAACAAGCTTGTTCCCTCCTCGATATGACATCCCTTCAAATATTTAAACACGGCTATCATATCACCTCTCAGCCTTCTCTTCTCCAGGCTAAACATCCCCAGCTCCCTAAGTCATTCCTCATAGGGCTTGGTTTCCAGACCCTTCACCATTTTAGTTGCCCTCCTTTGGACACGCTCCAGTTTCTCCACATCCTTTTTGAATTGTGGTGCCCAGAACTGGACACAGTATTCCAGGTGAGGCCTGACCAAAGCAGAATAGAGTGGCACTATTACTTCTCTTGATCTAGACACTATACTTCTACTGATGCAGCCTAAAATTGCATTGGCCTTTTTAGCTGCTGCATCGCACTGTTGACTCATGTTCAACTTGTGGTCCACCTGGATTCCTAGATCCCTTTCACACGTAGTCTCATTCAGCCAGGTGTCCCCCATCGTATATCTGTACTTTTCGTTTTTCCGCCCTAAGTGCAGTACCTTACATTTCTCCGTGTTGAATTTCATTTTGTTAGCTTTGGCCCAACTTTCTAGTCTGTTCAAGTCATTTTGAATTTTGATCCTGTCCTCCGGGGTATTAGCTACTCCTCCTAATTTGGTGTCATCTGCAAATTTGATAACTATGCCCCCAATACTGTCATCCAAGTCATTAATAAAGATATTGAATAGCACTGGGCCCAGGACAGAGCCCTGTGGCACCCCACTGGTCACTTCTTTCCAAGTTGAAAAGGAGCCATTGTTGAGCACCCTTTGGGTTCGGCCAGTCAACCAGTTACTAATCCATGTAACAGTTACTTTGTCTAGCCCACATTTTACCAACTTGCTTGCAAGAATGTCATGGGGAACCTTGTCAAAGGCCTTACTGAAATCAAGATATACTATATCCACAGCATTCCCTTCATCTACCAAGCTGGTAATTTTATCAAAAAAAGAGATCAGATTTGTCTGGCATGACCTGTTTCTCTGAAACCCATGTTGACTTTTTGTGATTATGAAATTGTCTTCCTGATGTTCACAGACTCTCTGTTTAATGATCTGCTCCAGAATCTTTCCGGGTATTGATGTCAGACTAACTGGACGATAATTGTTGGGATCCTCTTTTTTCCCCTTTTTGAAGATGGGGACAACATTTGCCCTCCTCCAGTCTGCTGGGACCTCTCCTGTTTTCCAGGAATTCTCAAAGATTATTGCCAATGGTTCTGATATTACATTTGCCAGTTCTTTTAATACCCTTGGATGTAATTCATCTGGTCCTGGAGACTTATATTCATCTAGATTAACCAGATGTTTCTGTACTATCTCTTTACTTATTCTGTGATGAAATTCTCCTATTCTGTCCTCTGCTCCATTATCCTCAAGTTGAGCACCCTTTGCCTTTTCTGAGAAGACTGAAGCAAAGAAGGTGTTGAGTAATTCTGCTTTTTCTCTGTCCCCTGTTAACTTTTTGCCATCTTCTCCACACAGTGGCCCTACCATTTCCTTCTTTTTCCTTTTGCTACTGACATACCCCCAAAAGCCCTTTTTATTGTTCTTAACCTCTCTAGCAAGCCTGATTTCATTCTGCGCTTTAGCTTTTCTGACTTTACCCCTACATGTGCTAGCTATTTGTTTGAATTGCTCTTTGGTGATTTCCCCATTTTTCCATTTCTTATACATGTTCCGTTTAAAACATAGTTCAGTTGCAAGTTCCTTAGTCATCCATCCTGGTTTCTTGAGACACCTCCCATCCTTCCTCCTCGTTGGCACGGTTTGAAATTGTGCCTTCAGTATCTCCCTTTTGAGAAACTCCCATCCGTCTTGAACTCCCTTCTCTTTTAGTATTCCTGTCCATGGGATCACCCTCAGTATTTCTCTAAGTTTAGTAAAATCAGCTTTCCTAAAGTCTAGAATGCGTGTCTGACTATGCCTGGCTTCTCCTTTCCACTGTATAATAAACTCCAGGAGGACATGATCACTCCCGCCTAAGGATCCAACCACTTGCACCCCATTAACTAGGTCTTCCCTGTTAGTTAGGATCAGATCCAAAATAGTTGACTCCCTCGTTGCATCTTCCACCTTTTGGACAATGAAATTGTCTTCGAGGCAAGTGAGGAATTTGCTAGACCTTGAGGATTTTGCCGAATTTGACTTCCAGCAAATATCCGGATAGTTGAAGTCACCCATCACTACTATATTTCTCCTTTCTGAGTGTGTGGTCATCTGTTCTAGAAAGGCTTCATCCAATTCTTCTGTTTGAGTTGGGGGTCTGTAGTAGACTCCCACACTAACATCCCTGTTGTTTCCTTCCCCTTTAATTTTTATCCAGATGCTCTCCACTTGGCTTCCAGGATTGATGTCCTGGATTTCTTCACTGGTGTAAATATCCCTGACATATAATGCTATTCCTCCTCCTTTCCTGTTTGTCCTGTTTCTCTTGAA
Organism: Phrynosoma blainvillii; assembly: GCA_026167975.1. Taxonomy (NCBI): domain Eukaryota; kingdom Metazoa; phylum Chordata; class Lepidosauria; order Squamata; family Phrynosomatidae; genus Phrynosoma; species Phrynosoma blainvillii. The sequence continues at coordinate 385,685,850 of JANUYF010000002.1, forward strand.
AAGGTTATACCCCTTTATTTCTACATTCCAGTCATGAGACTCATCCCACCAGGTTTCAGTGATGCCTATTATATCATATTTGCTTTGTTGTGCTAGGAGTTCAAGTTCATCTTGCTTATTTCCCATGCTCTGTGCATTAGTGTAGAGACATCTAAGACCATGTGTCCCCTTTACTTGCTGCCTGTGCACGTTTTTTTGCCTCCCACTGTTGGGTCCCTGTACTGTTTGCCTTGTTTCCTCTATGACACTTTGACTATTTTCTCCAGTCCTTTTGTCTTCCAGGACGTTGTCTCCCTTCCCCACACAGTTCAGTTTAAAGCCCTTCTGATCAAATTCTTGAGACCGTTGGCAAAAACATTTCTTCCAACTGGTGTGAGATGCAGCCCATCCCTTGCCAGGAGTCCTCCCTCATGGAACCGCAGCCCATGATCCAAGAATCCAAATCGTTCTCGACGACACCATCTGCGGAGCCAATTGTTGACATCTGCTATCTTCCTCTCTCTTCCTGGACCATGCCCTTGAACTGGCAGAAGAGACAAGATGACAATCTGTGCCTCCATTTCTTTCAGCTTCTTTCCTAGAGCCTCGTAATCCCTTTTGATGTTCTGAAGGCTGTGTCTTGCTGTGTCGTTCGTTCCCACGTGGACCAAAAGGAAGGGGTATTGGTCGGTTCAATATGATATACCCCACAAAAAACAAATTCAATATGATATACCCCACAAAAAACAAATTCAGTCTTAGAGACTGAAAGCACTCGTAGAATAACCAACAACATACCCCACAAAATCCAAATTCATATTTAGAGATTGAATAGCCACCACTAGAATACCCATTCATATACCCTACAAAAACTAATTCAGCCTCTGAGACTGAATGAACAACCATATCTAGAATACCTGATATAATACAGTATACCCAACAAAACCCAAATTCAGTCTCAGAAACTGAATGAACCATCCCTAGAATACCTAATAACCTCCACAAAACCCAAATTCAGCGTCAGAGAGTGAATGAACATCCGCCCCTAGAATACCAAATAATATACCCCCCAAAACCCACAAAAATCTCAGAGACTGAATGAACAACCACCTCCAGAATATACCCCACAAAAACCAAATTCAGCCTCAGAGACTGAATTAATAACCACCCTTAGAATACCCAATAATATACCCCACAAAAATCAAATTCAGAGTTAGAGACTGAATTAATAATTACCCCTAGAGTACCCAATAACATACCCCACAAAAACCAAATTCAGCCTCAGAGAATTAAATAACCACCCATAAGAGTTTATCACACAGGAGGGATCCCGTGCAAAAACAGGATTTAAAACAGGAAAAACCCGCAAAAGCGGATTGATTTTTGCACGATGTTGAGCATTAACCTGGACAGAAGAAAGTGGACAGAAAGTGGGGAAAATCCGCAAAAGCGGATTGATTTTCACACGACGTTGGGGTTAATGAGCATTAATGCAACATTAACCCAGACAGAAAGTCGACAAAACGCGATTCTTTTTACTTTCAGAAAATCCTGAAAATAAAAAGAAACATGTTTTGTTGACTTTCTGTCCAGGTGAATTGCTCATTAACCCCAATGTGTGTGTGTGGGAAATTCAGGTTTTAAATTCTGTTTCTGCATGGGATTTGGGCACTTTGCCCCAGTGTGATAAACTCCCTAGAGTACCTATTAATATACCCCACAAAAACGAAATCCAGGCTTAGAGACTGAATTAATAATCACCTCTAGAATACCCAATAATATATCCTACAAAAACCAAATTCAGCCTTAGAGAATGAATTAATAATCACCCCTAGAATACCCAATAATATATCCTACAAAAATCAAATTCAGTCTTAGAGACTGAACTAATAATCACCCTAAAATACCCAATAATATATCCTACAAAAACCAAATTCAGCTTTAGAGAATGAATTAATAATCACCTCTAGAATACCCAATAATATATCTTACAAAACCAAATTCAGCCTTAGAGAATGAATTAATAATCATCCTAAAATACCCAATATATCTTACAAAAACCAAATTCAGCCTTAGAGACTGAATTAATATCCATCCCTAGAATACCCAATAATATACACCCCACAAAAACCAAATTCAGCCCCAGAGACTTAATAGATATTCCCTGGAACAGAAAACCATCACTATGGAAAGGGATCTTGTAGCACCTTTGAAAGAAGTTGGTAGCATGAGCTTTCATAGACAAACAATCACAGTTAACATTTTTAAAAACCTCCTAAAAAACAGCAAAAGGGGGGAAAGGGAAGAGAAAAGACAGATCTCTCTGCCCTACAATTGATGACTAGTGAATTTTAGGAAAATTGCTAAGGAGTCAGAGAGGTGAGAGCAGCTGCCCTAAAAAAGATCCTCCCTTTTCTCTCATCCTTTGCAGTCCCATCACCCTACATTGGCTTTCTCCCTTTTGGCTGCATCTGCACTGCAGAAATAACCCGGTTTGGCACCACTTTAACTGCCACGGCTCCATGCTATGGAGTGCTGGGGATTGTAGTTTATTGCAAAAGTCCCAGAATTTGGTTGCACGGTTCCTAGGATCCCACAGCATGGAGCCATGGCAGCTAAAGCGGTATCAAACCGGATTATTTCTGCAGTGCGGACATAAAACGTTTGCTTTGCAATTACATCTTTCCCCTTCCTCCTTTGTGGTTTCAAATCAACAGTCAAGAGTTTACCTTGCAAAAGAGAATGGAGAGAGGATTGCAAAGTTCCCCTGCAAAGTGAATGGAGAGGATTGATGGTTCCTTCTTGGAAGATGAGAGCTGCTTGCAAAAATTATTTTTTAAAAAAGGGATTTCTTCCTCCGCCTTCAGCCGGAAAGACTTTTCTTGCTTTAGCCAATTCCTGATGCTGTGGGTCAGGCTCTCTCTAGGCAAGCCTCACTCTCTAGATTTAACCCTATACAGGCCCCCATAGGATGTGTATATATATATATATATATATATATGGAGGGAAATCAACATTTGCCAAGGGTTTTTGAGACTAAAAGGAGAAAATAAAATAAAGAGTTTCACCTCCTGGTGCAAACATGCATCTGAGGAAGTAGGCTCAAGCAAATCTAGGAAAGCTCATCCTACCAGCCTTTTTTTAATTTCATTTAAGCTGCATCTGCACTGCAGAATTAATGCAATTTGGTACCACTTTGGGGGGGTTGCAGACTGCCAGTAATAGTGCAAATTGAGTTCACTTTTAGGGTTAGGGTTAGTGCTAGGGAATCATGGGAATTGTTTATTTTCTGAGACATTGAGCCTTCTCTGTCAGAGAGCTCTGGTGCCACAATCAAATACAGTTCCCATGATTCCCTAACCCTAAAAGTGGACTCAATTTGCACTATTTCTGGCAGTCTGCAACCCCCCTTTGACTGCCATGGCTGCATTTTATGGGATTCAGGGATTTGTAGTTTGTAGTGGCCCCAGGGGTCTCTGGCATAATTATTATTATTATGAGATTTGTAGTTTTGTGTGACATTTAGCCTTTTAGCAGAAAAGGCTAAATGTCACACAAAACTACAAATCTTATTATTATTATTATTATTATTATTCTGAGATTTGTAGTTTTGTGTGACATTTAGCCTTTTAGCAGAAAAGACTAAATGTCACACAAAACTACAAATCTTATTATTATTATTATTATTATTATTATTCTGAGATTTGTAGTTTTGTGTGACATTTAGCCTTTTAGCAGAAAAGACTAAATGTCACACAAAACTACAAATCCCATAATAATAATAATAATAATAATAATAATAATAAATTTCATTTATATGCTGCCTTTCTCTCTGAAAGGAACCCAAGGTGGCTCACAGGTTTAAAAAGCATTACAAAAAAATAATTTAAAACACTAAAATCACCTAAAAACAATATAAAATTACATTAAAAATTTAATGGAAGTTAAAAGGCATTCCATAGCATGGAGCCATGGCAGTTAAAGCAGAGTCAAACTGCATTAATTCTGCAGTGCAGATACAGCCTTAGGTCCAAAACACACTGGAGAAATAATCCAGTTTGAGACTGCTTTAATTGTCCTGGTTCATTGCTAGGAAATTCTGGGAACTGTAGTTTTGTGAGAGATTTAGCCTTCTTTATCAGACAGCTCTGGTGCCACAATAAACTAGAATTCCCAGGATTCCCTAGCACTGAGCCAAGGTAGTTAAAGCAGTCTCAAACTGGATTATTTCTCCAGTGTGTTTTGGACCTTAAAGTCTCAAAGGTGTTACAAGATCAGGGTGACCAGACCTTCCCCTTTTTCCAGAACCTGTCCTACATTTCTGCCTTCTGTCCAGGAGGATTTTCCAAAATGCCCTCCATTTTGAGCATGACTAAGAAGGATGGAGTTTATATTGATATGAGTGTTTTTAGGTTTTATTTTGTCATGTCCTCCATTTTTCTTTAATGTCTTGCATTTGGCAGTGCCTTGTCCTCCTTTGCAGTTAGGACATCTGGTCACCCTGTACAAGATCCCTTTGTATATTTTGTTTTGTTTTAGTTTTTAATCTCAATTTTTATAAAGCTTTTATCAATCCTAAAGGGATCAAAAGAAATTGGAAGCAATGAAAAAGTGATAAGCCACAGGAGTTTATCACACGGGTCCGACTGGAAGTTTAAACAATGATTATCCTGGGAAAATTGTGCATTCGTGATAAAGATTGTCACACGATGTCGTGATTAAAGCATCAATTTCCCAGAAATAACCAGGCAATAAACAGCAACAAATCATTCATGGGGTTTGATTGAAATCAATCATTCATGATGATTGAAATCAATCATTCAATCATCCCTTGAATTATTTGTTGCTGTTTGTAGCCTGGTTATTCCTGGGATAATGACTCTTTAATTGCACTGTGTGTGATAATCAAATCTCGATCTTAATTCCTAATGCGCTATTTTCACAGGATAATCACCGTTTAAACTCCGGATTTGCCCCTGTGTGATAAACTCCTAGGTGCGAATATTGTACAGGATTATTGTGAGGGTCTTTTTAGGGAGTTACATGTAGTTTGTTGTTGTGTGCCTTCAAGTTATTTCCAATTTATGGTGAACCTAACGCAAATTTATCATGGGCTTCCTTGGCAGGTTTCTTCCAGGGGGGTTGCCATTGCCATCCTCTGAGGCTGAGAGAATGTGACTTGCCCAAGGCCACCTAGTGGGTTTCCGAGTAAGGATTCGAACCCTGTTCTCCAGTCATCGTCCAATGCTCAAACCACTACATCATGCTGGCTCTCTACATACTGATAGCTTTTTAAAAAATACACTACATTGAAGTAGTCAATTGCCTGAAAATTGTATTTTAAAATGACTGTCCATGATTGCCTATGATTCAGGGTCAGACTAGATAATCATCTGGGACTCCAAATGAGAGTTTGGAAATTTTTCTGTCTATTTGCTTCTCTTAGCTCTGTGCTCTGTATTGCAGTCAAGGTTGCACTGATAAGACCATAGACTTCATGCACTGTAAACAATTTCTTTATCCTACGTAAGATTCTTATGTTCTGTAAACAATGTCTGCTTAACAAGAAGTGCTGAATACTGTAAAAACTAATGGAACTAAAGAGGGAGGAGGGAGTGTTTTTTCCCCTATATGCTTGTAAGATCACTATAAAAGATTCTCATTTTGCTTAATTTTGGGCTCAGCATCTTTGGAAATATATTTCCTCTTCAGCCCGCTAGCGTAATTTATTTTTTTTCCAAAATAAAAATTCTCTTTCCTTCAGTCTGTGGTGTGTCTAGTCAAAAAGCAAACCTTGATTTTGACTCGTTTGCTGATTAATATAATGGATGCCATTTTATATAATGGGATTTGAACATCTACGGATTTTGTATCCATGTGGGAGGTCCGAGGGTCCTCTTTAATCAGTAATAATAACAATTGATTTGACCGTATAAATAGTGCAAAAGGTGTGCAAAAGTCTGGGACAGAGCTCCGACCTCATAGATATTTTTTGTTTTTCTTTTAAAAAGTTTTAAACTTTAAAAATTTTAATAATTTAATGTTTTTTAATTGTTTGAATTGTTTAATTGGTTTTTTAAACTTTGTATTTTTTATGTTTTCTACTGTTTTAACTTGGACTGTTTTAGATTTGTTAGCCGCCTTGAGTCTCTGTTTTGGAAGGAAGGTGGGATATAAATAAACATAAACAACAACAACAATAATAATAATAATAATAATAATAATAATAAGGGATCTCTCTCCTTTGAATCCCAGAAATCTTGCCCCCTTCGTATAAGAGCTATCTCCTATCTGAGGGTTATAAAGCTGTTCCTTTTATTATTTATTGGACTCATGGCCTGCCTTTCTCCCAAAATGGGATCCAAGGCAGTTTACAACATTTTTTTAAAGGTCCAACTAAAACAGTAATTCAGAAAAATTAAAAAGGAATTACACATCAACATTATTACAGCTAAAGCCCATTTATATACAGTAGACCAAGGCTGCATCCGCGCTGCAGAAATAATCCAGTTCGACAACACTTTTAATTACAATGATTCCACAATATGGAATTATGGGATTTATAGTTTGTTTTGGCACCAGAGCTCTCTGACAGAGGAGGCTAAATTTCTCACAAAACTAGTTCCCAGGATGCCATAGCATTGAGCCATGGCAGTTAAAGTGGTCTCAAACTGGATTATTTCTGCAGTGGGGATGAAGCCCGAATAAGATGCCAAAAAAATCCTGTATTTCAGGGTGCGGGCCCTTCAGGAATGTATGAATGTGGAGAACAGGTTAATTTTCAGAGGAATATATGGCTTGGGGTTCATCTCTACACTGTAGAAATAATCCAGTTCGACAACACATTAAGTGCTGTAGCTCCATCCTATAGGATCCTGGGATGTGTGGTTTTGCAAAGTCATTAGCAATTGCGGCAAAGAGTGTCGGTACCTCACAAAAACTACAAATGCCAGAATTATATAGGACGAAGCTACAGATTGAATTATTACACTGTAGAAAGAATGCTGTTTGACACCACTTTTAAGTGCCGTAGCTCCATCCTATGGGATCCTGGGATGTGTAGTTTCACAAGGTCTTTCGCCTTCTCTTTCAGAGTGCGGGTGAGGCCTCACAAAACTACAAATCCTAAGATTATGCAGGATGGCGCCATCATGGCAGTTAAAGTGGGGTGAAACTGCTTTATTTTTGCAGTGTAGACACACCCTAGGTTAACTGAAATCAGTATTTTTCTTTGGCTAGATCACATTGATGGCAAACCCTACATACATGGTGAAAGTGGGACTGTCCCTGGTTGCTATTTATGAAACCTGGGTAATTTTATTTTTACACACAAACACGTGTATCTCACTGAACGCCCTGAAAGGCTTTCTCACACATAGCAACACGTGTAGGGAGAGCAAGAGCCTAAATCTTAACCATGGCTCCTCTCTAAACATGGTAACTTGTCATGAGGGAAAAATTTGTGCTTGTGTGACTAATTCGCCCTCAGCGTCTGCACTGACTGGAAGAAAAGGCGGGAGCCCCCGGGGTTTCCCAAGCAGCGCTGCAGGGCTGAGCGCCCGTTGCTAGGATACCACGAAAGAGGGACAAACAGAACTAACGTCAATCTGGCGAAAACAAGGCAAGCGCGAGCATTTAAAACTGCCCGGCGCCCGACCGCATTTCTATTGGTTGATTTTAAGTCGCGCGCCTCTCATCCTTTTATTTGATTGGAGGTTTACAAGCCTAGGGGACCAGTAAACTTCTGGCGGGCGGTACCCTGTTTTTCTAGAGACCAACCCAGACGTCCTATCGACGTCATATCTTCTATAACCATAGACCCCACCTCTGTCGCGGATTGGGTGGTTGCTGGGCTCCCAGGCGCCATCTCACCTCTAGCACGGATACAATTGGCTGGCGGTTAGAGCCAATCACAAAGCACGCAGACGTTACGCCAAGTGGACCGTGCAGCCGCACTCTCTTCCCTTCGCGTCTGACGCTATTGGTTGGATGTTCACTTCGAGGCCGACCTGCGGGTTTCCTGTTGACCCGTCTAGGATGTACAACCATCTCTATGGTTGTAACCCTTACCTGGCTGATCTAATAATTGTTCAGCATTACTGTAGGCTGCATCTGCACTGCAGAACTAATGCAGTTTGACCCCGCTTTAACTACCAAGGCTCCATGCTATGGAATCCTGGGAACTGTAGTTTTGTGAGCTATTTAGCCTTCTGTCAGAGAGCTCTGACACCATCACAAACTACAAATCCCAGAATTCCATAGCACTGAACTGCATTAATTCTGCAGTAAGGATGCAGCTTTTGTCTCCTTTAATTCTTCCACTTTAAAAAAAATAAAGCAAAAATTTGGGAAATTGTCAATATCACAGAATGCCTGACTTTTAAGTACATGACAGTTAAAGTGGTGTCAAAGTGAATTAATTCTGCAGTGTAGATGCTGCCTATTTTTCCATTATATTTCCCTAATTAGTTGGCATTATGTTAGTTTAATTGTTTAAGTATTCATTTCAACAGGAGAAGCCTCTTAAGAGAAAGGGAAAAGATTTTCCCAGATCAAGTTCCACTTGCTTCAAAAGTCTTTTGAGATTTAAAATTTTAAAATATTAAATTAAAACACATTATTTAAACTAAATTCATTGAGTACATTGGTAGTTGAGTAAATACGCAGTGGAATGAATGTATCATAAATATGCACTTAATGCATCTAATAAGAAAGCGGAAAGTCTCTTTTTGTACCTTTTGTGTTTATGTATTTTTGTATTGTATGTTATTGTGTATTTTGTGATGCTTGTCTTTGTGGGATATGTTTTCTTGTTCTCTGTATTCTTTGTTATGTATATGTGAATATGTGTCGGTCACTGTTTTGCATAATCGAGCAATATATTGTAAACAATTAAAATAGAAGTCTTTCAAGATCCAGAGGTTCATGAGGTGTCAAGTCCAGCAGCTAAGCATGTTCAGAAATTATAGTTTTGGAATTTCAAAACTCAGCAAGCCTTTATTCAATAACTATAGGTGAACACTAGAGACCTTAATTGTCAGAATTAAACAGCAAGCATTAACATTGCCTAAGTAAAACACACATAATTTCAAAATATTGGCTGATCTGGTCTTTCATTCATTACAGACTCAAAACAACTCCAGTTCTCTCCTTTCTTATTCTGCTCCCTCCTTGCTCTCCTCTAGTTTCTTCCCAGACAAATTACTTTGGGTGTTTCAGTCCAGGCCTTCTTCTATTTTGTTATCATACCGCCTGTGCCATGATCATTGATTTAAAATACAATCAGCCCTCCATATCCATGGATTTTTAATCCACGGATTCCTCATCCATGGATTCACACTCATGCAATTGCACGATAAGGCAACATAGGATGTTATCACACGGGGGAAATCTGCTGGTTAATCCACACAAATCCCAAACAGAAACTGGATTTGTGCCTCACGATTTCACATGACGTTGCACAGAAACTGGACAGAAACTGGTGTTATCCAAGACCTTTTGAAATTCGGTAGTTTTGAGGGAATGCATTTGCGAAATTACAGTAATTTCGCATTTACCGTAATGTGAAAAGCAAATGAGCATTTGGGAGCATTTCCCTGCTTTTCCCATGGTTCCAGCGAGCATTCCTCTATCTGCGCATGTGCAAGAAGCTCATTTCTAGTACATTTATGGGCTTTTCTCACTTGTGTGTGAATGTTAAATGCGCTTATTGTAATTTCGCAATTAAAGTAATTACGTGTGAAAGCCATTTGCGGAATCAAGGTTTATTTTCAGTTTATTTTCAGAATGCCTCATTTCCACTTTATTATCGCTTTCTGGCCCACGTGAGATAACGTCCATAAAACCCAAAGAATAGAACCATTACTTTCCACACATATCAGTGAATTAATCATTAGTACATTGAAGTTGACCTTTTTGTGCATGCGCCATTTCAGCTCATGTCTTCAAATCATGTTCCCATCCTGCATAGAGTACAAATACAATACAAAGTTGGTTTAATCTGTTCCTCTGGAATGTGGTTTTCCTCTTTTCCTGCTGCCTTCTACATTACTAAAAAATATTGCAGTGTATAAGTAACAGTAAGAACTAAGCAAAAATAATAATAATAATAATAATAATAATAATAATAATAATAATAATAATAATTTTTTATTTGTAGCCCGCCCCTCTGCTAGGCAATCGGGGCGGGGGACAGCAATAGTTAAAACAGAACAACGTTAAAACATTCCCTCTCCCCATAACCCCTACCTCCCCCCTCCCCATCCCCTTAAAATAGAATTAAACCGAAGAATAATTAAAATACAATATTAGTTAAATCAATAAATTAAGAACAAGATTTTCCGAGGAGACAGACAAATGGGGACCCCTTTAAGGGCCGATCGTTATTCCGGGAAGGCCTGCCGAAAGAGATCCGTCTTTACTGCTTTCTTGAAAGCAGCAAGAGTGGTAGTAAGATGGATCTCATCCAGCAGGCCATTCCATAGTCTGGGAGCGGTAGCAGAGAAGGCCCTCTGGGAGGTCTGGGACAGCCTAGTTCTTATTGGCTGTAACAGATTCCTCCCAGAGGACCGCAGGGTGCGGGGGGGGGGGGTCATATGGGGAGAGGCGGTCCCTAAGATAATAATAATAATAATAATAATAATAATAATAATAAATTTTATTTGTAACCCGCCCCTCTGCTCAGCAATCGGGGCGGCGTACATCAATTAAAATATTACAGTTAAAATCCACATTCTTGCCCTTCACCCACTACCCTCCCCCCTTAAAACAGTATTAAACATAATAGAGTTAAAAACAGACATATAACTAAAATAAGTAATAAAAGATAAAACAAAATGCCACTCTCAGTAGAGAGACCAGATAAGTGGCTCAGCTGTGCATATCCCTGTACAGAGTTATTCTGGGAAGGCCTGCCGGAAGAGCTCCGTCTTAATTGCTTTCTTAAAAGTGGTAAGAGACGTAATAAGGCGTATCTGATCCGGCAGGCCATTCCACAGTTTAGGGGCACGACTGAAAATGCCCTTAGGGCAGTCTGCTTGAATTTCGTTTTAGGTTGTGAGAGCAGATTTTTCCCCGCTGAACGAAGGGCACGGGGGGGCTCATACAGGGAGAGGCGGTCCCTAAGGTAAGATGGACCCAAGCCATGTAGGGCTTTAAAGGTCAAAACCAACACCTTGTACTGTGCCCGGAATCTGATTGGCAGCCAGTGGAGGGATTTAAGCACTGGTGTTATGTGCTCCCTCCTGGATGTTCCAGTGATTAACCTGGCTGCCATATTTTGAACCAACTGAAGTTTCCGAGTTAGGCACAAGGGTAGCCCCATGTAGAGTGTATTGCAGTAATCTAATCGTGAGGTTACCAGTGCGTGCACCACAGTTTCCAGGTCCTTCCTGTCCAGGTATGGGCGCAGCTGGCGTATCAGCCGAAGCTGATAACAGGCGCTCCTGACTGTCGCACTCACCTGATTGGTCATGTGAAGCGACGAGTCAAGGAGTACCCCCAGACTGCGCACATGGTCCTTGGAGGAGAGTGTGACCCCATCCAGGACTGGGGGCTGTAATCCCGAACCTGGATTCGGACCTGTAACCGTGAGCACCTCCGTTTTGTCTGGATTCAGCTTCAATTTGTTTTTCCTCATCCAATCCATTACCGCTCTAAGACAGTCATTGAGAGGAGAGACGCCATCAGAGGTCTGAGACGATGATCTGGTCATGGAGAAATAAATCTGGGTGTCGTCAGCGTACTGAAGACACCGTGCTCCATGCCTCCGAATGATCTCCCCCAGCGGCTTCATATAAATGTTAAATAACATCGGAGACAGGATGGCGCCCTGAGGGACGCCACAATTAAGCTCTATTTTAGAAGAGCAACTGTCCCCGAGCCTCACCCTCTGGGATCTGCCAGAGAGTAAGGAATGGAACCACCGCAAAGATAAGATGGGCCCAAGCCATGTAGGGCTTTAAAGGTCAAAACCAACACCTTGTACTGCGCCCGGAAACTAATTGGCAGCCAGTGGAGGGATTTAAGCACAGGTGTTATATGCTTCCTCCTAGATGTTCCCGTAATTAGCCTGGCTGCCATATTCTGTACCAGTTGAAGTTTCTGGGTTAGGCACAAGGGTAGCCCCATGTAGAGTGCATTGCAGAAATCCATACGTGAGGTTACCAGGGCGTGTACCACAGCTTCCAGATCCTTACTATCCAGATAAGGGCGCAGCTGGCGTATCAGCCGAAGCTGATAACAGGCGCTCCTGACCACCGCATTCACCTGACTAGCCATGTGAAGCGATGAGTCAAGGAGAACCCCCAGACTGCGAACACAGTCCTTTACGGAGAGTGTGACCCCGTCCAGGACTGGAGACTGTATTCCCAGATCTGGTTTCGGGCCCGTGACTGCAAGTACCTCCGTTTTGTCTGGATTCAACTTCAATCTGTTTTTCCTCATCCAACCCATTACCGCTCTAAGACAGTCATCAAGAGGAGAGGCGCCATCTGAAGTCTGAGTCGATGATCTGGTCATGGAGAGATATATCTGGGTGTCATCAGCGTACTGAAGACACCGAGCTCCATGCCTCCGAATGATCTCACCAAGTGGCTTCATGTAAATATTAAATAGCATTGGGGACAGGATGGCACCCTGAGGGATGCCACAATTAAGCTCAATTTTGGATGAGCAGCTGTCCCCAAGCCTCACCCTCTGAGATCTGTCCGAGAGGAAGGAACGGAACCAGTGCAGAGCAGTGCCTCCAATTCCTAACTCCCTCAGGCGATCTAAGAGAATGGCATGATCTATAGTATCAAAGGCCGCTGAGAGATCCAAGAGCACCAACCAGGTCACATTACCCCTGTCGATACTCAGGCGGAGGTCATCGGTCAGAGCAACCATGGCAGTCTCCACTCCATATCCTGTCCTAAAGCCGGTTTGAAATGGGTCGAGATAATCGGTTTCATCCAAGACTGCTTGAAGTTGGGAAGCAACTGCCCTCTCGATCACCTTGCTCAAGAAAGGGAGCAAGGAGACTGGTCTATAGTTGTTTCTATCCAGGGGATCCAGGGAAGGCTTTTTCAGGAGTGGTCTGACTGCCGCCTCCTTTAAGCAAGATGGTACCTTGCCTTCCCTGAATGACGCGTTGATTGTGTCCCGGAGGAACACCCTCAACGCGTCCCCCCCCTGGACGACCAGCCATGATGGACAAGGATCGAGGGGGCAGGTTGTCTTCCTCACACTTCCAAGCAGCTTGTCCACGTCATCGGTACTCACAGATTGTAATTGATCCAGTAAAGTGCCATCAACGGAGTTCCTGGATACCTCATCTACGGATTCTGCCAAAACAATGGCGTCCAAGTCGGCTCTTATCCGAGAGATTTTGTCTGCAAAGTGAATATTAAAGGCCTCACAGCAGGCTGTCGTTGGGTTAAGTAGGGGGTTTGGCGCAGGAGATACCTTCGTCAACTCCCCCACCACCCTAAACAGCTCTGCCGGGCGAGACTCTGCAGACGCAATGCGTGCAGAACAGAAAAGTTTCTGCGCTGCACGTAAAGCCTCCCTATAGGAATCAAGATATTTCCTAAGGCGAGTTCTGTCGGATAGGAGACGAGTCTTCCGCCATTCGCACTCTAGTCATTGTCCAACACGCTTCATCTTCCTAAGCTCCTCGGTATACCAGGGCTTACGATTCGAAGCGGGCTGGAAAGGATGCTTGGGAGCGATTGTGTCAATAGCCCTGGTGAGATCGATGTTCCAAGTGTCCACCAGGGCTTCAACAGAATCACCGGCGTTGCCAACCATTAAACCCTCTAAGGCTTTCTGGAAACCAATTGGTTCCATTAGCCTTCGAGGGTGGACCATTCTAATGGGTCCGCCACCCCCGAGGGGGTGAGTAATAGCCTTTAGTTCTGCCCTGATCAGAAAATGATCCGTCCATGACAGGGCGGAGATATTTTTGATCTCCGCCCACGGATGCTCCTGCTCCGTACTAAAGACCGCATCGAGTGTATGACCAGCACAATGTGTGGGCCCGTCAACCAATTGGGATAGGCCCATGTTAGTCATGGTATCCATGAACTCCCGAGCCGCGCCAGTTAGATCTTGCAAACTGGTTTCGAGTGGGATGTTGAAATCGCCCAGAACCAAAAGTCTGGGCGATTCCAACAGCAACTCAGAAACCAGGGCCGTCAGCTCGGTCAGGGAGTCTGTTAAGCAACGGGGTGGCCGGTACACCAACAGGATCCCCAAACTATCCCTGGTCTTCAGGCTAAGGTACATACACTCGATATGTGTCATTTTCCGGATAGGTTTCCTGATCAAGGTCAAGGTGTTCCTATGGACCAAGGCTATACCACCCCCCCGCCCACTTTCCCTCACCTGCTCAATAACTGAGTACCCAGCTGGGAGAGCCTGCGCCCAGGTCGCGGAGCTGGCATCCCCCAGCCAGGTCTCAGTGAAGCATGCCAGGTCGGCTGCCTCATCCACCAAGAGATCGTGGATGATGTGTGTTTTGTTCTTGACCGACCTGGCATTGCAAAGGAGCAGATTGAGGGTCAGTGGAATGGCAGGCACGTTCCCCAAGTTATCCTGGGAAGCAGAGCCAACAGAAGGGGGGATAGATATCAAGCATCGATCTGGTGTAAGCTGTCCCGATTGCGCTGCAGAGGGGTGGCATAAAAATAAATTATTATTATTATTATTATTATTATTATTATTGTTGTTGTTGTTGTTGTTGTTGTTATTGTTATTATTAAAAACACTGTTTCCTAACCACAATCATTTTTGAGATTAATTGTTAATTCATTTTTTTTTAACACAAACAATTTAATTTACAATCAAAATAATATACAATGAAAGATCAAGAAACTGGAGGGGGAAGAAAAGAATAAGAGAAAAAGATGAAAAAATGAACAGGGAGAGAAAGAAGCAAGGAATAAAGTGAGAAAGAAAATAAAAGAAATACAACAAATACACAGTAGGGCTCTGAGCCCTCCAGTCCTGACTGAATTAAAATAATAATAAAAAAGAGGAAAAATAATATTCTACTATTACAGATTCAACTAAACAATCCTACTAAAATTACGAATAACCATAGCCAATTTATTACCGTACATTGTTAGATTTCGCTCAAAAAGTCGACAAATTGTTTCCATTATTTCAAAAAGTCTTAAATTGGCTTATCCTTTAGAACCCATGTCAGTTTGTCCATTTGGGCTAATTCAGAGACCTTAACAATCAATTTTTCTTACTTAAAACTTTCAGAATTGGCCACTATGGATAGATTGTCAACGTATGTGATAGATAAAATGTCGCAGCAATATGAAAAAAAATGGAAAATGATTCTGGAATTTTGTAAACAGGAAATAATGTAAGATACTATAGAGATTATAGAGATAAGTTAATGGGAAAATAGAGAATATTTTCACTTAAATAATTATTAGTTTTTTTCAGCTCTTTTTCTCTATGGAAATGGTATAGTTTGTATATAATTTCATTAAAGAAAATATAGTTTACTTTAATACTGATAGGAGTAGTTGTAGAAATATGAAGATACGGTAGTAAATGAATATGTAAAAATGCTCATTGTGTTTATCATCTTTTCTTCTTGATTTTAAGAAATGTAAGAAAATGTTAAAAATTAAAAATTAAAATTAAAAAAACAATCAATTTTCCCATCATTGGTGTTTCAGTCCATTTCCACATTTGAGCAAACAATATTCTTGCTGTTGTTGTCATACATCAAAAGAAGGGATTAATTTTTACTATACAGTTCTTTATCCATAATGCCTAAGAAAAACTTTTCTGGTAACATGACAAAATCGAGTTTTAAGATTTTTTAAATTAACATATTAATCTTAGACCTGTTATTTAATTTATTTTTTGTCTTCTAATAAGTCCACCACATATGCAAAAAGGAGCCTTCCTTATCTTGACATCCGCAACATTAATATGAAACAATCTGGGCCATTTTCAACAGTTTATGTGGAATGAGATACAATCTATACATCATCTTATATAGGTTTTATTTCAAATTACTACACAAAGTAAATTTAAGATCACATACATTTGAAGAAGCAATTGTGAATATTTGTAGAATATTCTTCAGATAATTACATTATTTTGTTTATATACACCCTAGTATTGCCAGGTTTTCAAAACAGCAATAATCAGGAGTCGAAATGCAGGGCTGACAATCAAGGAATAGCTATAAACAAATTAATGTTCTACCTAAAAAAAGTATTGCCAAAGCGGAAGTATTGCCTTGGACCTTGAACATAGAAAGGCAGGATATAATTAAATAAATTAACAAATAAACATAAATTAAAAAATTGATTTCAGTTAACTTAGCCCTATTTCTCTGTAAAATTAGTATACTGTCAATATTCATACATTATATAATGCAGACATTTCTGCCTTAGGGAAGGGCCCACGTCCCAAAATATGGATTTTTGGGAGGAGAGGGAGACATGTTCACTATATATAAATGGGAAATCTTTCCAACTCTAAAACAGAGGACAAGCCTTACAATAAGGAATACCTGCCATCCTATAAGCGACACATTTTCCAACCCTGAAATAGGAGAGATCCCTTATAAAAAGGGTCACTTGGCAACCCTAATATACCCACACCTTTTGAGGTTGCAATTCTGAGATTAATTCCTATCATATACAGGAAGAGTCGGCAACCTACGGCCCGCAGGCTGGGTCTGGCCTCCCGAGGCCTTTGGACTGGCCCCCACCGCACACACTGCCACTGCGCCGCCGCCGCATGCATTGCAGGCGCCATTTTGTTTTCCAAAATGGCATCCGTGACACGTTTGCACATGCGCAGTACTCCTGCACATGCGCGAATGAGCCGCGGCCGTCATTTTGTTTTCTAAAATGGCAGCCGTGGCTCGTTCATGCATGCACAGGAGTACTGCGCATGAGCAAACGAGTCGTGGCTGCCATTTTGGAAAACAAAATGGTGGCCGCGACGTGCGTGGCGGTGGCGGTGGCTGGCGGGGGTCAGTGGGGGCCAGTCCAGAGGCCTCAGGGGGCCGCACGCGGGACATAGGTTGCCGACCCCTGGTCTACAGAAACTGCTTAGTAAAGAGGCCTTAGACCTAACGGTGAACAGACATGCAAGCCAGAGTGATTCTATTATTATTATTATTATGCTTTAATTATATAGCCAAGCCAAGTCTGGTGCTGATAAGGAAGACCTCTCTCTCTTGCCGAAAGGTATCCTTCCTCCTCCTTTCACAGTGTTGGGGAGACGGAGAACAGAAAAAGCTACACCCCTCCCAAATATGTGAGTTTCATCGCATTGCATCTACAGGACTTAACCTGCAGTGCTTCCAAAACTTTGGTCCTCCAAGTGTTTTGGACTTCATTTCCCAGAAGTCCTAGCCACCTTGTCTGACATTCAGGAATTCTGGGTGGAGAAGTCCAAAACATCTGGAGTACCAAAGTTTTGGGAATTACTGTAAGCTCTACTTGGGAGCGATTTCCTTTGTCTTGGGCTGCATCTGCATGGCAGAAATAATCCAGTTTGACACCATTTTAACTACCGTGGCTTGATACTATGGAATTCTGGGGTTTGTAGTTTGTCAGGGCACCAAAGATCTCTGACAGAGGAAGCTAAATGTCCCACAAAACTATAATTCCCAGAATTCCACAGCATTGAGCCACAGCAGTGAAAGTAGTGTCAAACTGGATTATTTCTGCAGTGCGGATGCAGCCTTGGTCTTTTAAACAGCAACTTGCAGACCAGACAATCTCCACTTGATGTTTCAGAGTTTTGGCTAAAAGGGCATGTTATCTGTGGCCAATATCACACTACACCGTTATAACACTATTATTCCACTCTAACTGCTGTTGCTGCCTCCTGTGGAATCCTGGGATTTGTAGTTCAGTGAAGCCTAAGAGCCCTCTGGCTGAGAATTCTAAATGCCCCTCTCTAAACTGCAAATCCCAGGATACCACAGAAAGCAGCCAGAGCAATTAAATTGGAATAAAAGTGCTACAACCATATAGTGTGATACAGGTCGAGTCTCCCTTATTCAGAATTGAGAAATCTGAAATATTAAAAAAAAAAAAACTTTTAAAATGGGTGGCTGAAGTAGCAACACCTTTATTTTCCGATGGTTCCACATACACAAACTTTGTTTCATGCACAAAATTATTACAAAATATTGTATAAAATGACCTTCAGGCTATACGTATAAGGTCTATATCAGGGGTAGGCAACCTAAGGCCCAGGGGCTTTTTGCGGCCCCCCGAGGTCTTTGGACCGGCCCCAGGCCGGTCCTGCCGCCACCGCCGCTGCCCCCCACCATGATGATATTATTGTTGTTATTACTTGTTCTTGGGGTTTTCTTGGCAAAATCTCCACAGGGGTTTTGCCATGGCTTTTCTGGGGCTGAGAGAGTGTGCAGGCATATTTTTAAATATTTTTTAAAAAATTTAATATTTATTTTTATTTATTTATTTATTTATGGTGCTTCGGCCCCGCAATTGTCTGAGAGACAGCAACCCGACCCCTGGCTGAAAAAGGTTGCCTACCCCTGGTTTATATGGAACTTAAATTAATGGTGTGTTGAGACTTGGGTCCCCTCTCCAAGATATTGCATTATGTATGTATATGAAAATACAGTATTCCAAAAGCCAATATATAAATAAAATCCAAAATGCTGCTGGTCCCAAGCATTTCAGATAAGGGAGACTCACAACTCACAAAATACAAGCTTGGTGCATTTCCTGTTACTTCATCCTTTCCTGTTTGTCATCCATAAAGCAATACCTTGTAGAGTACTTTAATTGGCCTAGGCTCAATGCTATGGAATCCTGGGATTTTGTAGTTTGTTGTGGCCCCATAGCAACCTGAGAGAAGGCTAAATCTCTCCTAAAACTACAAATCACAGAATTCCATCACATGGAGCCATGGCAATTAAAGCAGTGCCAAACAGAATTATTACTGCAGTGTGGATGGGGATGTACAGATGTAAATTTAACTATGTAGGTGGAATTACAGTGGACTCCCCTCACCCACACACACACATTCATAGGCGTTAGGGGTGCAAAACTCCTGCGAAAGTGGAAAAAACACAAATAAAAACCCCAGTATTGTTGTTTTTTAGCTGAGAGAACATCTCATACAATCCTAGAGATGGAAGAGACCCCAAGGGCCATCCAGTCCAGCCTCATTCTGCCATGCAGGAACTCTCAATCAAAGCATACCTGACAGATGGCCGTCCAGCCTCTGTTTAAAGACCTCCAAAGAAGGAGACTCCATCACTCTCCGAGGAAGTGTGTCCCACTGTTGAACAGCCCTTACTGTCAAAAAGTTCCTCCTAATGTTGAGGTGGAATCTCTTTTCCTGTAGTTTGCATCCATTGTTCTGGGTCCTGTTCTCTGGAGCAGCAGAAAACAAGCTTGCTCCCTCCTCAAGGAATCCCTACGTCCTCCAGTGCAACTCTGTGGTCAACATCTGCCAGACATTGACCATAGAAGTGCTCTGGAGGAGCTAGAAAGGCCTAGTGGAATGTTCTCTCCAGGAATCTCTAGGTCCTCCAGTGAAACTCTGTGGTCAACATCTGCCAGACATTGACCACAGAATTGCGCTGGAGGAGCTACAAAGGCCTAGTGGAGTCTCTAGGTCCTTCAGTGTGACTTTTGGCTAAAGTTGACCACAGAGTTGCACTGGAGGACCTATAAACTCCTAGAGAGAATATATTAATCAAATCCGTGAATAATCAAATCCGCACAAGTCAAAGCCACAAATGTGGAGGGTTGACTGTATTATTTTGGATAATGCACAATCGTTGTATCCATCCACTGATGGCGTAAACAGAGCTGTGCATAGGGGAGTGTAGCGCAAGCCATCGTGCATTAAAGTACAGAGTAGTCTGTGAATGTACATCATCTCTGCGCATTACTTTTGTGTATCGCACACTGCAATTGCACAATAGGTTGTCAGCCACACACACTGACCACATTCATTGCAGCATGTTGGTATTCATTATAGGGGTTACGTAATGTAACTTTGGGCCTTTGCAGACTGCCAGAAATAGTGCAAATTGAGTCCACTTTAAGGGTTAGGGAATCATGGGAACTGTATTTTATTGTGGCACCAGAGCTCTCTGACAGAGAAGGCTCAATGTCTCAGAAAAAAAACCCAATTCCCATGATTCCCTAGCACTAACCCTAACCCTTAAAGTGGACTCAATTTGCACTATTTCTGACAGTCTGCAAAGGCCCTTAGTCAGCAGATATTTACACTATATGCTGAAACAATGTAGGATCTAAGGATTGTGATATTCGGTCATTCTTTTCTTCTCCCTTTCCTTTTCTCCTGATATTTTTTTTTGAAAGACTGTCCAAAAAAATATAAAAATTAATAAGCATTCTCACATAAGGATACCTCAGTAAAATCCATGTCTTTATTTTACACAGCTATAAATCTACTACATTTTTAGGAAGAAATGAAAAGAGACGCTCAAGTTCCTTTTAATTTGGCAAACTCATATCAGGTCTTCTCACCTGCGTGGATTTTCTTGCGGGCAACAAGTTGAATAAAAGAGGTGGCCCAATTGTACATTCTTCTTTCTTCACTGGAAAGCAAGAAGTAAGGTTAATCTGAAATTTAATACATGTTTTTCAAAAGAAAACTTTCTACATTTGGCCATAAACCAGTTTTTTTAAAAAGACGGGCACAGTCTCAACATTTCTCCGTCCATTCTGAGTGTATCGTTTTGTACTTAGTATGTTGCTTGGCATGTAAAAGAGTCAATTTTAATTTCTGCCCAATAATTTCCTTGCGAGTCTAGGTAGAAAAACAGTAACAGATCGACGAGGGGAAATACTTCTTTTCCAAATAGGCTTTCGTTGGTTCTTTTGTCTTTTCCCTGTTATTTCCTTATAATGGAATCACACAAAAAATTCCATAGCTGAGTCTTGCTATGTGTCTAACACAATGATAAAACACAAAAATCTGGTTTGGTATATATTTCCCATTACAGGATAAATCACAGATGTAACTCTTTGTAACAAGCATTTTCCAAATTAATACATAGGATAATAAATTGTACTCCTTAATGATGATGATCTCTCTAAGTCGAGCAATTCTACCCATACCTTGGTCAAAGTTTT
Organism: Phrynosoma blainvillii; assembly: GCA_026167975.1. Lineage (NCBI taxonomy): Eukaryota > Metazoa > Chordata > Lepidosauria > Squamata > Phrynosomatidae > Phrynosoma > Phrynosoma blainvillii. The sequence continues at coordinate 385,706,948 of JANUYF010000002.1, forward strand.
TTCCCGTTCTGTGCAATGCTAGAATTTAATTTCTTTTGCTGATGTTAGAGACTATGGTTTTATCAATGCTAGTCTTTTCATCGGATCTCTCCCTCCCAGTCCTTTTAAAAGCTTTTGATAGCTTTCTCCATGAATGTCACCCCCATCCTTGAAGATATCAATAGACAAGAAGGTTAATCCAACTATAATTTAGCCATCTTAATACTCTGTATGGGAAGTCCTGTCCCACAGGGGCTAATATAACCTTCTTCCCACTTAATGTAGGACCATTAAAATAAACTGAATCCGAAGCCTTGTCTGTACGGCAAAAATAAGTCTGTTTGACACTGCCTTAATTGCCATGGCTCAATCCTATTGAAGCCTTGGATTTGTAGTTTTGTGAGACATTTAGCCTTCTCTTTCAGAGGGCTCTCGTGTCCCAGCAAACTACAGATCCCAGTATTCCATAGCATTGAGCCATGGCGGTTAAAGTGATGCCAAACTGCAGTGCAGATAAAGCGGTGATGAACAGGTCCCATTGATTCCAGTGGAACTACTCTGTGTAGAACTGTGTCAGATTTTATTTTCCTGTCCATATTCCCAAGTCTCGGTGGGGATTTCTGTGCCATTGGGAAAGCACAGACCTTTGCTTCCATTTCATTTTTGTTATATTTTAAGCACACTCAAAAGCTACTTCCAGGGCTCTCGAGGCTGCATTTAGTTCCTCCAAATACAGTCAGCCCTCCACATTTGCAAAATTTTGGGGATTTGATTATTCACAGACTGGATTAATGTGTTATCTCTAGGAATCTCTAGATATTCCAGTGCAATTCTGCCAGAGGTTGGCCACAGAATCACATTGGAAGACCTAGAGATTGCTAGAGATAACGCTTTGTAGGTATCTGTAGGTCCTCCAGTGCAATTCTGTGGCCAAAATCGGACAAAGGTTGGCCATAGAGTTGTTCTGGGGGACCTAGAGATTTCTAGAGATATGTTCTCTCTGCTTTAAAAAATAAGTAGTGGTCTTTATTTGCGTCACTTTCACAGGGGTCTTGCACCCCTAATGCCAGCAGATGTGGAGGGGACACTGTACTTGGGAATATAGAGGGCACCTTCCATCTTCTGGAGCTGACTGTCCCAAGAAAGGTTAAGACAACCATCTTATATTTCAAGATAAAGGACATGTCATTCATTCTACCCAACTCCAAATGGCATTGCCAAGTTTGCAAAGCACAGAATCTCCCAATCTTGCGGGGGTTTTTTCCCTTCTTCTTCCGACCTGGATATAAATTCTGCCACTTTAAAATGCAAATCACAGAAAGGAAGAACCACCTCTGTACAGGAAGGCTTTCTCAGAGAGACAAACCCAAACTTCTCCATATCCACTCTATGGGAAAAGACAGGGTATCACATGGCAAAAAAGAAGTGTCGGCTATGAAGATAAAGTCTGAGATGATACTCTTGGCCTGGATGCGGCCATAACAGTTTTCCTATGTACCCTAACTTCTTGTATGTTTTTCTTCAACCAGTTTTGCAAATGTTTGACCCCTTCCATCATCTATGCACTATGTTCCATGCAGGGACACACATCAAATGGGTTGTGATCTAGTTAACCAACCATAACACCCAGATCAAGGGACCAAGATGGAAATGCATTGGCCCTGCACAGCCATCTCAGTTTACCTTGAGGAAAGTGAATGGTGAAGCATCGATACCCTCCAGCATTTAACAGATTAAAACTGGGACAAGTGCAGCCAAGCAACATTAGGGATGTGATAAATACGGCAAAAGTTATTAATGAGAAAGCACAGACAAGCTAGGAAACATTGCAGCAGTTTGCTTTTGCTGAGCCAGTTGGAAAGGGCAAGCATATCCCCTCCTTTCCCGCTTAATGAGCTAAGTGAGTGCCAATTACTTTTGCGTCTTGAACTCAATTTGCAGGAATTGAGATAAGGTGAGGACAAAGGAGAAGGGGAAAAAGAATCTGGGACATTTTAAAAGCAGCTGAAAAAGTGGGAAGGCAAAGGAGTAATTGGGACAGTCACTGCCAAATGGGATGGTTGGAGGATATCGGTACCAAAAGCTGTGATATAAAAGACCAAAGAAGAAAGGATTTAACATCAACAGTTGTAGAAATAGGAAGATCTATCTGCTCCTCTGTCTGAGAAATCAACGTTCCTATAGTTTTATCCTCTAGTCAAGTAGCACATCTTTGAGCTGCTTCTGAGAACAGTCCTCTCAGCCACTAAGAATGTGCAGGTATCAATCGGTCAAACAAAAGTCCTCCTCATCAGCAAATCCTGAAAATATTATCTATTTTCACCCCAATATTATCTTGCAGGGCGGGGGGGGGGGGGGGCGGGGGAGATTATCAAAACAGGCTAACAGTCCTCTGTTGATCAGAAGACTAGTATTTATACAAAAGACATTTCTCTCTTCTTAAACAAAAATGTTCAGCTCCTTATGATGCATTCAAATTGTGTCTGGTGTGGAATTATGCCAGCAGAAGGGAACCCACAAATCTCCCAATATTTAATACTTGGTAACTCCCACAGTCCCTTTATGTCAGCCACAGAGGATGAAGCAAGTGGGAGTTACGGACAATAACACCTGGGTCCTTTTTATGATCCACAGATATAGTACAGTGGGCTCTTGATATCCACTGGGGGTTGGTTCCTGGATTGCCCCAAGGATACCAAAATCCATGGATGCTCAAGTCCCATTAAATACAATGGCATAGTAAAATGGTGTCTCATATATAAAATGGTAAAATCAAGGTTTGCTTTTTGGAATTTATATATTTTTTCAATGTTTTCAAGTAGATGGTTGAATCCGTAGATAAAGAATCTGTGGATAAGGAAGGCCAACTGTATTATGATTCTACTTTAATTGCCGGGGCAAAATCCATGGGAATCCTAGGCGGCGCAGTGGTTAAATGCCAATACTGCAGCCATTCACTCACAAATCACAAGGTTGTGAGTTCAAATGCCAGCTAGGGACTCCAGGTGGACTCAGGCTGGCATCCTTCTGAGGTCGCTAAAAGGAGTACCTAGCTTGTTGAGGGCAATTAGCTTACAGTTGTAAACTGCTTAGAGACTGCTTAGTGTGGTATGAAGCGGTATATAAATGAAGCAGCTACTGCTATTGTTAATCCTGGGATTTGTAGTTCAGGGAAATGCTAGTGCTCTCAGGCTAAGACTTCAGAAGACCTCATGAAATGACTAATGCCAGGATTCCATAAGCTAGAACCATGGCAGTTAAAGTGGGATTGCAGTGGTATCATTATGAAGTATGAAAGGGCCGTGGAGGACCAATGGTTCTTCATCTAGGTAAAGGACAACACTGGAATAGTTTCACTCTGGTGTGTAGGTCCTCACCTAGTTACTAAAACTAGAGCTTTTGCCACAGCCTAAGTGTTAATATGGCTTCTCTCCTGTGTAGAGTCTCCAGCGCTGGCGGTGGTAGTTTTAACCATCTGAGTAAATCTTTCTTTTGCATCCAATGTTACAGATTTCAGGTGCCATGGAAAATTTCAGAACTCAATGGTACAGCAGATGCGTTCTGCACTAAAGTACCAGGTACAAAAAAGGTACTAGTTACAAAAAAGGGGGGGGATCAGATAGCAGATAAAGGACCTTTCTCTGCCTAAGAAAGCAAAAACTGACGAACTATAAGTCTAGTCCTAGGTTAGATAAACAAATAATTTTCTTGGCCCAAAGTTCTTGTGTTTCTCAGAACTGGAAAAAAAAGTCTTTCTTTTTTTAAACTACAATTCACAGACTTCTCTAACTCCCAGGATCCCCTTGGCACCATGCCAGGTGAGGGATTCTGGGGATTGCAGTCCAACAAAGTGTTGCAGGTTTACCATCCGCATAGGAGTTTGGACTCAACCTTTTGTCAAGATGGCAAAAGAAGAGCACAATACACAAGCAAAGACAGTTCTGTCACCCGGAGAACTCTGTGTATGTGTTTGAATGACCTGGAAATTTTTTACAGAGGCAAGGAAGTCCTTGTGACCCTTTCTGGCATCCTGTTGTCAAGAGGTGTCCATGCTGGTTTAAGTGGTTTCCCTCTAGTTTTCTCTCCTATAGATGAAGATTCACAGACTGAACCACCCTGACACCCCTCAGGTCCTAGGTGCTGTGGGTTCAAATTTTGACTGTGAATATTTCAGGAGATCTTTCTGTGCTCCTGTAGGAGGTTTTGTTGTGTTGAAGCATCGCTGTCAGTTGTTCTCCTTCATGGATTCTCTGAGAAGTAGCAAATTCTCAAGTGATGGCGGAAACTCTCAAAGCAGCATTGCGACATTTTGTCATGTATAGTTCCCTCTTTCCCTATGCATGATAAAATGTAATTTGCTGATGAAGTCACTCATTATACTTTGACAGCCTTCCCTAAATGTGTGAGTACAAATAGAATCTCATTAATTTATGAGTGGATTCTCTGATGCTTAATAAGATTCTCAGATGAACAGAAGCTTTTCCCACAGTCTGAACATTTAAAAGGGTTGTCCCCTGAGTGAATCCTTTGATGCCTAATAAGGTTTGAACTCTGGCTGAATCCCTTCCCACAATCCAAGCATTTATATGGCCTCTCCCCTGTGTGGCATCTCTGATGTATCATAAACTGTGACTTGGTGACGAAGGATTTCCCACACTCCAAGCATGGAAATGGGTCCCCTTTCATATGGATCTTCTGATGCTTGAGAAGCTTCATCTGAGAACTGAAATTTTCACCACAGTAAGAACACTGAAACAACTTCATTCCCTGGTGGGTTCTTTGATGGACTGTTAGGTGTGAGCTCTGGCTGAAGCTTTTCCCACAGGCTGTACATTTGAAGGGTCTCTCCCCTGTATGGATTCTCTGATGGATGATAAGGTATGATTTGGAAATGAAAGACTTTCCACAGTCCAAGCATTTATTATTATTTGGATCGTTTTCTGTGTGGATTTTTTTGTGGGCGATAAGCTGAGAGCTCACTCGAAAGCTTTTCCCGCATTCGGAGCACTGGAATGGCTTCTTTCCCACATGAGTTCTTTGATGAACATTAAGGTGTGAACTCTGACTAAAGCATTTCCCACAAACAGGACATTTGAAGGGTCTCTCGCCTGTGTGCATCCTCTCATGTATGATAAGGTAAGATCTAAAAACAAAAGATTTATTGCAGTAGGAACACTTATGGGGTTTCTTATGGGGTTTACTCTTTGTCTCATGGATTCTTTTGTGTGCGATAAGGCGAGACCTCACTCGGAAGCTTTTCCCACAGTCCGAACACTGAAATGGCTTTTTCCTTGTGTGGGTTCTTTCATGAACTGTAAGATGTGCGCTCTGTATAAATCTCTTCCCACAGACTAGGCATTTGAATGGTCTTTCTCCAGTGTGAATTCTCAGGTGGACAATAAGGTATGATTTAGCAATGAAGGCTTTCCCACAATATGAACACTTGTGTGGCTTCTTTGTTTCATGGCTTCTTTTGTGAGCAATAAGGTGAGAATGCACTTTGAAGCTCTTCCCACAGTCGGGACATATATACAAGTTCTCTTCATTGTGAATCTTCTGATGTTTAATAAGGTCTGTGGTAGAAGTGAAACTTTGTCTTACTCCTGTATGTGTTTGTTTGTGAGCATTAAGGTGTGAACTCTGGCTAAAACCTTTCCCACAGGTCAGGCATTTATATGGTCTCTCTCCTGTGTGGATCCTCTGGTGTATGATAAGGTAGGATTTGGTGAAGAAAGACTTTCCGCAGTATGAGCACTTATTTGGTTTCCTGGCAATGTGGTTCCTCTTATGAGCAGTGAGATGGGCATTCATTCTGAAGGTTTTCCCACACTCAGAGCACTGATAGGGATTCTCTCTTTTGTGACTTCTTTGATGCTGTATAAGAGTCACCCTGGAACCAAAGCTTTCTCCACAGCTGGAACACTTGAATGATTTTATTCTTTTGTGAATTTGCTTATGAACACTAAGGTGAGCATTCTGGCTGAATCTTTTCCCACATTCCAAGCATTTGAAAGGTTTCTCTCCAGTGTGAATTCGCTGATGAATTATCAGGTGTGAAGCAGCAAGGAAACATTTACCACAGTGTGAACATTTATGTGGTCTTCTCTTTGCATGGACCCTCTTATGGGCGATAAAATGAGAGTGTACTTTGAAGGTTTTCTCACAATCTAAGCATTTATAGGAGTTCCCTTGAACATGGATGCTCTGATGTTTGGCAAGGTTGGTGCTAGAACAGAAACCCTTCCCGCAGTCAGAACACTGGAACGGCTTCACTCCTGTATGAATTCTTTGATGGACGGTAAGGTTAGAACGCTGAGCAAAAGTCTTCCCACAGGCCAAACATTTAAACGGCTTCTCTCCAGTATGGATTCGCTGATGAATAATAAGGTGTGCTTTGGCAAGAAAGGCCTTCCCACACTCTGGGCATCTGTGTGGCTTCTCTTCTCCAGGATTTACTTTATGAGAAATCACACTGAAGTTTTGACCACCATCAGAGCATTCATACATGTTGGTTGTTTCACATTTAATAACACTAGACCTCTCCCTGAAGTTCCACCCATCCACCTTCCATACATCTTTTCTTTTCTCTTTCTGAACTCTCTGTAGTCTCCTGGCCTCATGAAGGGTTTCATCTCCCTCCCAAAGGACAGACATTTCTGCTTTCTCTGGTAGTTTATTTTCCTTTTCTCTCTCTGTTTGGTACAAACCTTCAGAAGTATCTTCTTGCTCATCAGAATTGGAAATCTTGTCTTCTGGAGGCCCCAACTTTGGGAACCTGTTTCGATGGACTGGAGCTAAACCTTCTGCCTGGGATGGCTCCTCTTCATTGTCAGTCATCCATCCTTCTTCACCTTCTGAAACAAAGAGGAAACATTATGCATGATATAAGAACATAAGCAAGATCCCTGTTGGACTGGACCAGTTGAACATTTAGCTCAGCCTCCTGCTTCCCACATCAGCCAACCATCTGGAAAGCTGCTCATCTTTTGGGGACTGTGCATCTTTATATGTGCCTTATGGCAAGGAATATTCAGGGATGATTTTGTCATTCCTTCCTCTACCTACTGTTGTTGTGAAGTGAAATTTTATTGCTAAAAGCTATAAGCCACCACAATTCCATATACTTTAAATAAAGCACCAAGGAGTACACTAACATTTAAAATTTATCACAAAAACAGATAATAAAACAGGAAAAATTTAAATTTCCAAGGGTAGAGTAGTATAACAAGTTTAAAGCATTATTCTAGTAATCCAACATGATAAAATCCTTTATTAATGGTTTTGATATCTTGCTTTTAACTTACTTGCAGCCAAAGCAAATTTTGCCACCATGTCTAAATATATAATTGTTGCCCGCTAATATAACATAAAGTTGAAGAAGTGGACAATTAGCAATGGAATGGAAGCTATAACCTACAAACGTTTGCCTTGGGAGTATATATAGAGGGTATTTCAAAAGATGTTGTTGTTGTTTTGTGCCCTCAAATTGCTTCCGACTTACTGACCCTAAGGCGAACCTATCTTAGGACCTTATCACACAGGGTCCAAGCAGTCGCATCCCCGTCCCATTGCGCTTCCTTCAGGTCGCGGGAAATGTAATTCCTATTTCGACCAGGAAGCCAAAAGTCGCGGGATGATACGGGGATGCGACAGGGATGGGCGGAGTTTCCCTGCGACGTTGTGTGATCGAACGGGGTAAGGAAGCGCGATGGGACGGGGATGCGACCGGGGTGCGACGGGGATGGGCGGGGTTTCCCTGCGACGTCGTTTGATCGCACGGGTAAGGGAAGCACGATGGGACGGGGATGCCACGGGGATGAGACTGCTTTAGACCCCCGTGTGATAAGGTCCATAGGGTTTCCTTGGCAAGATTTGTTCAGAAAGCCTTTGCCTTCCTCTGAAGCTGAGAGGGTGTGACTTGCCCAAGATCACCAAGTGGGTTTCCAAGGTTGAGTGGGGATTCGGTTTCTATCTCCAGAGTGACAGTGCAACAATCAAACCGCTACACCATGCTGGCTCTCTACTATACATCCAAAGGACTAAAGGTTTTAATAAAAAAAACAGGTTTTGACTTGGCACTTGATGCCAATCCAGGGGGAGAGTACTCCACAACTGTAATGCCACTGAAGAGAAGGCCTTCTCCCATGTCCTCTGAATTGTATCTCCCCTACTGGTGGGACAGAGAGGAGGGAGTCTCCAGTAGACCTAAATTCTTGGGCAGGCATATACTCTGTATATTCATTATACGTCTAGAAATTGTAGTTTAAAAATTGATCCCCAAAAACCTGGGCAGACTTATCCACAGGTCAATATAACTACTGTACCTCAACTCTTATTTTTTAAAAAAGGAATCATCTCCTTTTCTGAGTAGTGGTGAAAGGCGAGAGCTTAGGCCAGGGGTAGGCCCCAGGCCAGTCCTGCCGCCGCCACCGTCGTCGCCCCCACCGCCGCCTGCCATGATGATATTGCTTATTGTTGTTATTACTTGTTCTTGGGGTTTTCTTGGCAAAATCTCCACAGGGGTTTTGCCATGGCTTTTCTGGGGCTGAGAGAGTGTGCATGCATATTTTTTTATTTATTTTTTATTTATTTTTTATTTTAATTTATTTATTTTGGTGCTTCGGCCCCCCAATTGTCTGAGGGACAGCAACCTGGCCCCCAGCTCAAAAAGGTTGCCTACCCCTGGCTTAGGCCATCCTGGAAGAAACTAGAACAAGCACCAACTCATTCTACTCTCTCAACCATGCCACCTTTCCTGGCATTTGTGAATGCCTAGGCAGGAAAACAGTGATGGCTCTTTGGTGCTTCCCCTCAAAGGAGCACCAAGAGAGTAGAGGGGTTGGTGCTCCCTCTAGTTTCTCCTCACACAGTCTAAGACAGAGGTAGGCAACCTTTCCCCTTTTTAGGGCCGAGGGACTTCAGCTCCCAGAATCCCAGGAGCTATTGGCCAACATGGGACTATTGGCCAACATGGCTAAGGCTTCTGGGACCTGAAGTCCCTTGGCCCTTAAAGGGGAAAGGTTGCCTACCCCTGGTCTAAGATATCACCTTATGCCACTCTACTCAGAGAAGAGGATGGTTCTTTTTTTGATAAGAATTCATACTATACCTTATCTCTTGCCTTTACATCAATTTTTACTTGTGCGTATTTTCTTAGTCCCACCTGTACCTGGTCATCTCACCCCAACATCGTACACACACTATTTTCTGTAGTTTCCCCCTCATCCATCCAGCCTTTAGGGGGAGCACAAACAGTTTATGCTGGCCAGAATTTTGTACGTTTTTGGGCACTGTTTTCCTTTGCTTTGTGTTTTACATCCTTTGTTACATGCCCCTAAATTTTACCCTCGAGAGATATATCAAAAGAAAGCCAGAATGGTGTAGTGGTTTGAGCATTGGAGTAAAGCAAAGCAAAGCAAAGCAAAGCAGCTTCATTTATATACCGCTTCATATGGTGCTATGGGATGTCTAAGCGGTTTACAACTGTAAGCTCATTGCCCCCCAACAGTTGGGTACTCATTTTAGCGACCTCGGAAGGATGCAGGCCGGAGTCTAGCCTGAGCCATGGCTAGTATTGAACTCGCAACCTTATGGTCTATGAGTGAGTGTCTGCAGTACAAGCATTTAACCACTGCACCACTAGGGCTCCTTTGGACTCTGGAGACCAGGGTTTGAATCCCATCTCAGCCATGGAAACCCACTGGGTCACCTTGGGCAAGTCACACTCTGTCTCGCCCTCAGAGGATGGCAATGGCAAATCCCCTCTGAAGAAACTTGCCAAGAAAACCCCATGACAGGTTCGCCTTAGGGTTGGCATAAGTCAGAAATGACTTGATGGAACACAAAAACCACAACATATCAAAATCGATAATTTTGGCTCCCAAATCTGCCACCAACTTATACATGAGGTTGAGTTATACACAAGTATATATGGTATATACAGAAGCACCACCTCAAGTATCAAAGTCCCAAGCTGTTTAGGGTTTTAAATGTTATCACCAGCGCTTTGAATTCAGAGTGAAAATGTACTGGCAGCCAGTGCATTTCTTTCAGAAGTGATGTTATCTGGCTGCTGAAAAAAAGTTCCAGTGAGCAGTCTAGTTACTACATTTTGAACTAGCTGCAGTTTCTGAGTTGTCTTCAAGGACATCTCCACATAGAGTGCATTGCAATAGTCTAATTGATAAACTGCTTATGCAGAGATATAGCCCAGAGAAGTAACTTTTTGAAATTCTGGTACTGAAGGCAATAATTTTTTTTCTCTGTTTCTCCCAAGTATCTGATATTCAGTGGCATACTGTCTCAGAAGTAGATTGCCATCATGACTAGTAGCCATTTATATTGTTACCCAGGATGAATTTTTCCAATCTTACACAAATCGAATCAAACATTAACAAACCAAGATATGCAGATGACACAATAATACTAGCACTAACCAACAAAGACTTGGATCAATTATTGGAGAGGGTCAAGGAGGAAAGTGTTTGATGTTGAACATTAAGAAAACAAAAATAATGACCATGGAAGATCTATAAGAATTCATCCTAGATAATGAGAAAATTGAAATAGCCAAAGAGTTCCCATACCTTGGTTCAAATACTGATCAGAATAGAGACTGCAGTCAAGTAATCCTTACCCAGAGAGCTAGCATCTCCATCATTGAGCTGGGTGTCCTCTCTGAGGCCTTGTTTCTGTTCGCTGTTTGATCGAGATTCCTCGTCTTCAGAGAAATAGAGAGCCACCTCCTCAATGGGTCCCAGATCCTGAAAGAAAACAGTGAAGGGCCCAGTGAAGGATTGGGATGTAGAGATGTATAGGGTCACCATGTATCTGTTGCCCATTCACCAACCTAGACCAAGGGCATATAATCAGCCAACCTACTTTGGCACCTCTCTCTGGCTCCCTGCCAGTCAAAATCCAACAACGATTTATTCTTTTATTCTTCTTACCTTCCTTTTCCCCAGTCTGGGAGTCAAGGCAGTTTACAAATATTAAGATACAACCAAGACATTCTTATCATGAAATATGAACTAACGATAGAATTAAAAGCAGTCAACCGCATGAATACCAAAAAGGAAAGAAATAAACAGCACAGAACATCCTGAAAGGCCCTTGCTTCCCAGAGCAATCTGCTATCAAAGACCTGCTGGGGGAAATGGTCTTCACTGGCCTAGGAAAGAATAGCAAGGAGGGTGCTAGTAGCAGGGTAGCAACAAATAGTGTTTTTGCAATAGTGTTGGCTTTTCTGGCTAACACTATTGCATCTGCAGAGAATCATTCAGTGGAGCTGTTTTGAGTGGTCAGGGATCTGTTGCAATCTGGCCCAAATGAAAATGTAATCTCCTGTGAAAAATTTGCCCACCACTCAGCAAATAAAATAACTCGGATTTGCTCTGCCTTGGACGCCAGAGTTGATACAGGTCTGGTGGATGTAACCTTGGCCCCTGCTTTTCAATGTTAATGGATACTTTTCAGTTTGTGCAATTTGTTCGGGCTCTCTTTATGCCAGCGAGTCCAAACATTTTCATGCCATCCGGCTTTTACAAACTCACTGGGGTTGGGTTTTAATGCTGTGTGGTGTTGCTTCCAAAGTTTGTACATATTCGTTTAATGAATTTTAATTGTTAATGTTTTAACTTTATAAATGGTTTAATAATTTTTTAAATAACTCTTATATTTATACTTTTATTAAGGACTTTGGCCAGTGTGGTATAGTGGTTTGAGCACTGGACTATGACTCGAGAACAGGGTTTGAATCCCTACTCAGAAACCCACTAGGTGGCCTTGGGCAAGTCACATTCCCTCAACCTCAGAGGATGGCAATGGCAACCCCCTCCCCCCAAAGAAACTTGCCAAGAAAACCCTGTGATAGGATAAGGATAGGATAACCTTAGGGTTGCCATAAGTCAAAAACAACATGAAGGCACACAACATGACAACAATAGTTTTAATCTGTATTGTTTTAAAATGCACTCGTCCCTCCACATTTGCGGTTTTGACTTATGTGGATTTGATTATTCACAGATTTTATTAATATGTTCTCTCTAGGAATATCTAGATCCACCAGTGCAGCTCTATAGTCAACTTAAACCAAAAATCGCACTGAAAGACATCTAGAAATTCCCAGAGAGAACAATCCATTAGGCATTTGTAGCTCCTCCAGCACAATTTCATGGTCAATGTCTGGCAGATGTTGACCGGAGAGTTGCACTAGAGGACCTAGAGATTCCTAGAGAGGTATTCTATTAGGTAAAAACATAGTATTTTGGTTATTTGCTGTTCTTCCACATTCACAGGGGTCCTGTGCCCCTAACTTCCCTCCCAGAAATGGATACAGACAAACAATGTCTCTTGGACTAGAAGGAGTACAGTCTATACTTGTGATAGTTAATAGCTACTAGCAGCCCCATCTCTATCCCCCTTTAAAGCCACCTAAGGTATCAACCATATCCATATCACCCTGGGTCAAAGCTTGAGACCACCATCTCTCACCTCTTCTTCTTCCCCATGCTGCCTCAGCAGGAAATCCTCGGCCAGGGCCACCGCCTGGGAGGAGGTTTCCGGGCTGTGCTCCCTCACCCAACTCTGCATATCCAGGGGCAGGATGGCCAGGAACTGCTCCAGGACCACCAGTTCCAGGATCTGCTCCTTGGTGGACCCGTCCACTTTCAGCCACTGTTGGCAGAACTTCTGGAGTTGGCTGTAGACCCTTCGGGGGCCTTGGTCCTCTTGATAGCAGAAACTCCGGAAGTTCTGGCGTTGCCTCTCCCGGGCAATGGTGTCCCCTCGCATGATGGCTGCCTTCACCTTGTCGTAGTCAACGCGCTCTCTGGGATCTAGGCTGCTGAATATCTGTTCAGCTTCCCCACTGAGGGCTGGTAGGAGGCGGGCCATCCAGTCCTCTCGCGGCCACCGGCAGGCCTCAGCTACTTGCTCAAAAGAGGCCAGGAAGGCTTTGGCGTTGTCCCATGGTGTAGAGTCTTCCATGAGCAGACGCGGCTCCCACTGCGAAGGAGGGTATTCCAGTGTCGTCAGAAACTCCTGCCACTGGGTTTCCCAGCACTGTTGGAGCCTGTCTTCGGTTTCCTGATCCACACGTGGCATTTCCAAGAATTCCCGGATACTCCCCACCTGGGTGATGTGGGGAGCTTCCTCCCATCCCATCCCTGTTGGGGGATACGACGGATCCTCTTCCTCTGTTTTAATACACCGATGGACCCCTTGCTCAGGCTCAGCATGAAACCGCAGGCCAAAGCCCGACTGTGTTCCTTCCTTAGTAGCCATTTTGTTCTGGGCCTGGGTTGGCCTAATCTGAGGTCAACCTCCTCCTCTACTCCTTCTTTCTCTTTCTCTCGTGTCAACTGTCCCCCTTATTCTTAGGACTCCAGAATAATTTTCTGTGTAAGTTGATGGGCGATTCTCAGTGGGCTTCTATAACAACAGATGGTTAAGAAGATGTTCTAATGAGTGAGCGGCTTCTCTCTCTGGTTTGGAGGAAGATAAACAGAAATTATTTATTATTCTTTATTATTAAATTAATTTATATCCTGTTTTCTTCCCAAAATTGGGACACAAAGCAGCTTACAAATTAAAACAGTACAATTAAGAACATTCAAGTGGACATTAAAATAGAATTAAACTAGTACAATATTAAAATATTACTTATTAAAATAATAAAATGCAATCAAAAAGACAAAAGCACTTAAAACAGTACATATTAAAATTGTTAAAATACTGAACACACATTAAAACAATGAAAACAAAACTACGGTATATATTATATGTATAATACACACACATACACACACAGTATCTGATTAGCCAGTAGAGTGTAGTGGGTAGAGCAGGGGAGGGGAAAATGGGGTCCCATTTGGCAGCACTTGAAACTCTCTAGAGACCCATGAAGTACTGACCCCTCAATTTTTGAAAAAGTTGGCCAAAAAGCATTAAAAACCTCCCCCAATTACCACAAATAGCTGTTATTTTGGGTTTTATTTGGTCCCCACTACTCCCTACATGCCCCCCACATCATGATATTTGGGCCAATGATCAAAACTGGAAATGAGGTGAGATTACTTCCGTTTCATAGAATCACAGAACAGAATCACAGAGTTGGAAGAGAACTCAAGGGCCATCCAGTCCAACCCGCTGTCATGCAGGAACTCAAACTCAAAGTATCCCCGACAGATGGCCATCCAGCCTCTGTTTAAAGACCTCCAAAGAAGGAGACTCCACTACTCTCCGAGGGAGTGTGTTCTACTGTCGAACAGCCCTTACTGTCAGGAAGTTCCTCCTAATGTTGAGATGGAATATCTTTTCCTGCAGCTTGCATCTGTTGCTCCGAGTCCTATTCTCTGGAACAGCAGAAAACAAGCTAGTGCCCTCCTAAATATAACATCCCTTCAAATATTTAAAGAGGGCTATCATATCCCCTCTTAACTATCTCTTCTCTAGGCTAAACATCCCCAGCTCCCTAAGTCGTTTTTCATAGGGCTTGGTTTTCAGACCCTTCACCATTTTAGTCACCCTCCTCTGGACACTCTCCAGTTTTTCAACATCCTTTTTGAATTGTGGTGCCCAGAACTGGACACAGGATTCCAGGTGAGGCCTGACCAAAGCAGAATATAGTAGCACTATTACTTCCCTTCATCTAGATACTGCTGCATCACACTGCTGACTCATGTTCAACTTGTGGTCTACTAGGACCTCTAGATCCCTTTCACAGATAGTCGCGTTAAGCCAGGTGTCCCCCATCTTATATCTTTGCCTTTCATTTTTTGGCCCTAAGTACATTTCTCTGTGTTGAAATTCATTTTGTTAGCTTTGGCTCAGCTTTCTAATCTACTGAAGTTAATTTTGAATTTTGATCCTGTCCTCTGGGGTATTGACTATTCCTCCTAATTTGGTGTCTTGTGAAAATTTGAGAAGCATGCCCCCTATTCCTTCATCCAAACCAATGATAAAGATATTGAATAGCCCTGGGCCCAGGACAGAACCCCACTGGACACCCCACTGGTCACTTCTCTCCAGGATGAAGATGAGCCATTGCTGAGCACCTTTGGGTTTGGTCAGTCAACCAGTTACTAATCCACCTAACAGATGTATTGTCTAGCCCACATTTTACTATCTTGTTTGCAAGAATATTGTGGGGGACCTCATCAAAAGCCTTACTGAAATCAAGATATGCTATGTCTACCGCAGGGGTAGGCAACCTAAGGCCTGGGGGGGTGGGGGTGGATGCGGCCCCCCGAGGCCTTTGGACCGGCCCTAGGCCGGTCCTGCCGCTGCCGCCATGATGATATTGATTATTGTAGTTATTACTTGTTCTTGGGATTTTCTTAGCAAAATCTCCACAGGGGTTTGGCCATGGCTTTTCTGGGGCTAAGAGAGTGTGCATGCATATATATATTTTATTATTTTATTTTTTATTTTTATTTTAAAATTATTTTTTATTTATTTATTTATTTTTGGTGCTTCGGCCCCCAAATTGTCTGAGTGACAGCAACTCGGCCCCTGGCTCAAAAAGGTTGCCTACTCCTGGTCTACCGCATTCCCTTCATCTAGCAAGCTGGTAATTTTATCCAAAAAAAGAGATCAGATTAGTCTGGCATGACTTGTTTTTGAGAAACCCATGTTGACTTTCAGTGATTATGGCATTCCCTTCTAAATGCTCACAGACTCTCTGTTTAATGAACTGTTCTAGAATCTTTCTTGGTATTGATGTCAGACTAACTGGGCGATAGTTGTTGGGATCCTCTTTTTTCCCCTTTTTGAAGATGGGGACAATGTTTGCCCTCCTCCAGTCTGCTGGGATTTCTCCTGTTCTCCAGGAGTTCTCAAAGATTATTGCCAGTGGCTCTGAGATTATATTTGCCAGTTCTTTTAATATCCTTGGTTGTGGTTCATCTGGTCCTGGAGACTTAAATTCATTTAGGTTAACCAGGTATTCCTGTACTTCCTTTTTACTTATTCTGTGCTGCATTTCCCCTACTGTGTCCTCTGCTCCATTTTCCTCATGTTGAACATCCTTTTGTGAGAAGACTGAGAAAAAGAAGGTGTTGAGTAGTTCTGCCTTTTCTCTGTCCCCTGTTAGAATTTCTCCATCTTCTCTGCACAGTGGCCCTACCATTTTCTTCTTTCTTTTGCTACAGACATACCCAAAAAAGGCCTTTTTATTGTCCTTAACCCCTCTGGCAAGCCTGAGCTCATTCTGTGCTTTGGCTTTCCTGACTTTAGCCCTACATGTGCTAGCTATTTGTTTGAATTCCTCTTTAATGATTTCGCCCCTTTTCTATTTCTTATACATCTTCCATTTAAAACTTAGTACAGTTGAAAGTTCTTTTGTCATCCAACACGGTTTCTTGAGACATCTCCCATTTTTCCTTCTTGCAGGAACAGTTTGAGATTGTGCCTTCAGTATCTCCCTTTTGAGAAACTCCCATCCATCCTGAACTCCCTTCTCCTTTAGTATTCCTGACCTGACTCCCAGTGTTTCCCTAAGTGTGTTGAAATTAGCTCTCCTAAAGTCTAGGATGAGTGTTTGACTATGCCTAGCTTCTCCTTTCCACTGTATAAGAAACTCCAGGAGAACATGATCACTCCCACCTAAGGTTCCCATCACTTGCACCCCACTGACCAGGTCATCCCTGTTGGTTAGGATCAGATCTAAAATAGCTGATCCTCTTGTTGCCTCTTCCACCTTTTGGACAAAGAAATTGTCTTTGAGGCAAGTGAGGAATTTGCTAGACTGAGTCTTGGCTGAGTTTGACTTCCAGCAAATATCAGGATAGTTGAAGTCACCCATCACTACTACATCTCTCCTTTCTGAGTGTGTGGTCATCTGTTCTAAAAAAGCATCATCCAATTCTTCTGCCTGAGTCGGGGGTCTGTAGTAGACTCCCACTGTAACATCCCTGTTGTTTCCTTCCCCTTTAATTTTTATCCAGATGCTCTCCACCTGATTTCCAGGATTTACGTCCTGGATCTCTTCACAGGTGTAAACATCCCTGACATATAATGCTATTCCTCCTCCTTTCCTGTTTGGCCTATTTCTCTTAAAAAGGTTAAACTCCTCTATTCCTACATTCCAATCATGAGACTCATCCCACCAGGTTTCAGTGATGCCTATTATATCTTATTTGCTTTGTTCTGCTAGGAGTTCAAGTTCATCTTGTTTATTTCCCATGCTCTGTGCATTGTAGAGACTCATAAGAGCATGTGTCCTCCCCACCTGCTGCCTGTGTGAAGTTTTTTTCCTCCTACTGTTGGGCCCTTGCATCATTTGCCTTGTTCCCTCTATAACACCAAGTGTTTGTACCAAGAGCGACTGTGTGTCCCATGGGGAGGATCATGGTGTGACTGTCTCCTATTCTGTTGGCCATCCCGGGTTAGTGTGTTAGCCTACGATTTGGAAGATCTGGGCTCGAGCCATAAAATTCAGCAGGTGATCTTGGGTCAGATGTGCTCTCTCATCCTGACCTACCTTACAAAATCGTTGTAAGAATACAACGTGGGAAGAGAATGACACATACCACCTTGAACTCATTGGAGGAAAGGTGGCATAGAACTATAACCTATATATGGATAATATATATAATGAAAACAGAAAGGCAGGCTGTGTGTGCATGCACATGTGTAAATGTATAAATAAAATTCCCAATCACATTTTGGAGTATTTAAAGTGTTTGAATGGGAGATCCAGGTTCCAGTTCCACTGAGCCATGAATAACCTGGATAACCTTGGGCTGGTCTCCCTCCCCACCTTCTCTCTCAATCTGTCAGCCTGATCTACCCCACAGGGTTGTGGTGCTAAAGAAAAGAGGACAAGAACCATGCACGCTGAGCTCACAGGAGTAAAAATTAAATATAAATGCAACAAATAAATAATCAGTAACCATTTGCAAAAACATGTGTTCAAAATACTAACGCTTTGTAACTACTCTGCAAAAAAACCTTTTGAATGGCAAATTATTAATGACAACAATATTATACAATACATTATACAATAATAGCCATTACATGATTAAATAATGCCTCTCCAGAGGACTTTTCCTGTGAGAAATTCTGCTTTTAAAAGTAGATCTGAGGATCAATATGTCTCCTGAACTTTTGCAGAAGGCTTGCCACCTTGACTGAAAAGTTACAACCAAACAATTCAAAGTGCAACAAGATGGAGCTAGTATCCTAGCAGTTAAACCCTCTCCAGCAACAGGGTGTAGTCACACTGCAAAGTTATATCAGTTTGGTATTACTTTAACAGCCATCCTATGTAATCCTGGGATTTGTAATTTGGTTAAGAATTTAGACTTCTCTACTACAGAGCTCAAGTCTTCTCCCCTGAAACAGAATTTCCAAAGTATCTGATTTAATATTCAGTTTTTCTTTTTAGGAAATGAAGTCTAGGGGAGTACACCAGGAAAGCCAGTCTCCAGATATTTACAGCATCAATTCCCAGAATTCTGGAGCCATTGGCCACAATAGCTGATATTTCTAGGAACCCAAGTCCAAAACATCTGGAGGATGAGAGTTTGAGAACCACAGCACCAGAGTTCTTTAGCAGAGATTTCCAAATCCCTGCCCAAAGTACAAACTCCAATATTCCATAGGGTGGTGTTATGGCAGTTAAAGTAGAATCATAGTACTATAACTGCGTAGTGCAGATACATCTACTTGCATGCCAACTAAATATGTTTTTGTCCTTGGAAGCAGGAAGTTTGAGAATCTGGGGGTACCCACTGAGAAGACCCTTGTTTCAAAATCTGAACAGCTAGATTCCACTAGAAAGCCTGCTGCTCTTGGAGACTGAGGTGTCATGCAGTTCGCATCAAAACTAGCAATGCTCCTTTCCTCTCTGATTTATTGCAATCTCCTGTTAAAAGAAGAGGGAACGTGTGGCCCTCCACAGTTTGATGGAGGAAAGAGTGTACCATATATACTCGACTATAAATCGATCTTGCAATCTCCTGTTAAAAGAAGAGGGGACATGTGGCCCTCCACAGTTTGATGGAGGAAAGAGTGTACCATATATACTCGACTATAAATTGATTTCTTGTATGAGTCAAGGGCAGGTTTTGGGTTCAAATTTACGGATCTTTATATGATCCATGGACACGTCAAGGGTAAAACTTAGGGGCATATAACAAAGGATGTAAAGGACGAAGCAGAGGAAAACAGTGCCAAAGAACTTACAAAATCCCTGTGCTCACACTAAAGGCTGGATGGATGAGAGAGTAGAGCAGGGTCAGTGCTTCCAGGACAGATTACAGTCTTGCCTTTCACCAGAGGATGATTCCTTTTTAAAATAAAAGTTAAAATATAATACGTATATTGATTTTTATAAGTCGACTCAAGATTATTTGGGATAATTTTAGACTAAAGGGGTTTGCAGACTGCCAGAAATAGTGCAAATTGAGTCCACTTTTAGGGTTAGGGAATCATGGGAACTGTAGTTTATTGTGGCACCAGAGCTCTCTGACAGAGAAGGCTCAATGTCTCAGAAAACAAACAATTTCCATGATTCCCTAGCACTAACTCTAACCCTAAAAGTGGACTCAATTTGCACTATTTCTGGTAATCTGCAACCCCCCTAAATTTTGTAGACTTATACATGAGTATACAGTCGTCCCTCCTGATTCGCGGTCTCGCTGTCCGCAGTCTTGATCCTTCGCAGACAGCAAACCGGGAGGGACATAATGGTGTGTGTATGTTTGAAGTCTGTGCGCAGCGCTGCACATGGGAGCGCGCCCCCCCATTGTAATCAATGGGGCTCCAATATTGATGATTTTCCCGATTTGCGGGACGGTCCAGAATGGATCCCCTGCAAATCGGAAGGGATGATTGTATATAATAGATGTTGTTGGACTAGAACTCCCAGAAACCCCAGTCAGCCCAGCCAATAGTGAGAAATGCTGGGAACTGCAGTTCAACAACCCTTAGAGGGCCACAAGTTTCTGGTTCCTGATTTAAAGCCTTTTAAAGCAGAAATCATCATCACTGGGTTCATTATCACCATCAGAAAGCAAAGGTGTCACTTTTTGAGCCACCCATGTGGACAACTTTGGATTTTGGAGTATTTGGGATTTTGGAATTCTGGAATCATCATCATGTCGACATCCACAACTCAAGATTTGTTCAAATCCTACAAAACATAAGGGTAGCCATGTTGGTCATAAGACAAATTTCAAAACCAATATTGATGGAAAATAAGAGCTTTAAGAAAAGATTTCTGCCATATTGTAGCAATGTTTTTATAGGTTGAGTCTCCCTTATCCAGAATTCCAAAATCCCAAATACTCCAAAATCCAAAGTTGTCCACATGGGTGGCTCAAAAAGTGACACCTTTGCTTTCTGATGGTGAAGTGTACACACATTTTGTTTCTTGCACAACATGAATTAATTTCATATTTAGGCTTGGGTTTCATCTCCAAGATATCTCATTATGTATGTGCAAATATTCCAAAATCCCCCAAAATCCAAAACACTTCTGTTTCCCAAGCATTTTAGATAAGGGAGACTCAACCTGTACCACACTCAACAAAAAGACACAAAAATCTACACAAGTATTTAAAACCACCAAGACATTTTGTCAGTGGAGAAGTACAAAAAAGTCAGGCAAAGGAAAAGCTTGACCTTAAAAGCATATTTTTAACTATCTAATGAACCCAATTTGAAAAACTGCCACCCTTTCTCCCAATCTATTTTTAGACCACAGGCCGACTTTGATTTGATATGAAGATTAAATAATTTCACTCCCTTCCCTTCACTCATTTTGGGGTAACATCAAATCTGAGGAAGGGAAAGATGCATCCACACTATAGAAATCATGTAGTTCGACACCACTTTAAGTGCTGTAGTTCCACCCTTTGGAAGCTTGGGCTTTGTAGTTTTACAAGGGCTCCCGCCTTCCTTGCCAAAGAGTGCCATTGCCTCATAAAACTACAAATCCCAGAATGAAGCCATGGCAGTTAAGGTGGTGTCAAACTGCACTATTTCAACAGTGCGGATGAACTGGAGCCAATGTGATGTAGAATTCTGGAAACCTGCTCAGCCATGAAAACCCACTTGGGCAAGTCACACTCTCTCAGCCTCAGAGTGAGCCAATGGCCAACCCCCCCCCCGAACAAATCTTGTTAAGAAAACCTCATGATAGATTCATCGTAAGTTGGAAACAAACTGAACAACACACAACAAGAAGATCCTGAAAGCCTGCGTAATTTTTTGTCTCTTTTTGACAGGTCTAACAAAAGGTATTGATACAAAAGCTGATTTTTGGAACTGGTTTAACTGATTTCTTTAAAACAAGAGTGTCTTTCTTTTGCATGCTTTAAGGATCCTTGTTTGAGAGAAAGGGGTGCCCTTGGCTCCCTGACTTGGATCCATTTAAGGCAGAAATCCAGCAGGGAAAGGTCTCCCCATCATTTTGTCTCTCTGCTAGGAAAGCCTCCCCTGTTGCATTTCTGCCTGAAACCCATATCTTTGAATGCACAGTCTCCAGGATTGAGAAGACTGGCTCCTTACCTGTGCTTTGCTCATCACTGCACCCATCATCCTTGCTGGCCTGCAAGATGCATCCCCCAGATTGCAATTTTATTTTATTTTTTATTTTTCAGCTCCTTCCTCCATTCATCTCCTTTTGATGGAAATTCAAACAGGAAGGAACTTTGACTTTTTTTTCTCTCTCTGATTTTTTTTCTTCTTCTCACAAACATAGATTTCCCCCTTTCATCTTCCTGAGCCTCTCTGGGCAGTAAAGCTCTTTTTCTTTAACCCTTGGAGGACCAAGCCAAACCATGGTATCCACCTGCAAGTTCATCCACAGGCTGCATCCACACTGCAGAAATAATCCAGTTTGACACCACTTTGGGCCTTTGCAGACTGCTAGAAATAGTGCAAATTGAGTCCACTTTAAGGGTTAGGGAATCATGGGAACTGTATTTTATTGTGGCACCAGAGCTCTCTGACAAAGAAGGCTTAATGTCTCAGAAAAACAACAACAATTCCCATGATTCCCTAGCACTAACCCTAACCCTAAAAGTGGACTCAGTTTGCACTATTTCTGGCAGTCTGCAAAGGCCCTACCACTGCCATGGCTCAATGCTATGCAAGTTTTGGAAACTGTAGTGTTTTTTCCCCCCATATTTTTTTAAAATAAAATTTTATTATATTCACAAACATTTATACAAACTACAAAACAAACATACAGATAAAATACATTAATCCTAAAACTTCATATCATACATACATTCCTATATGTTCTTGTCCCATCCTTCCCCCCAATTAGAAACTGTGGTTTTGTGAGACATTGAGCCAAAGAATGCTGTTGTCTCACAAAACAACAGATCCCAAAATGCCATAGTGTAAAGCCACAACAATTCAAGTGGTGTCAAACTGGATTATTTCTGCAGTGTGGATGAAGCCCCTGGTTTTGTTCCTCAAGTTATTTACAGTGTGTGGAAGGAAGGAAGTCTTTAAAAAGAGGATTAAAAAAAATAAGTCCATGTAAGAAGGAAAGTTTAAATCTGTAATGAATTATTTAAGAATTTAATAGAAATGATCAAAAATATATAAACTGTTGGTTTAATACACAGAGGATCTGATATTAAATATTGCATTTGAAGTGAAGACAATAAGATTTAAATAAGAAAAGTTGAATACAAACTGAATGTACATGGGAAGTCAACTGTAAATATGTATGTGTGTGTATATATATGTATGTGTGTGTGTGTATATATATATATATATATATATATAATTTTCATGCATATATATGAAAATTATGAAATAAGATTATTTATATTGTTTAGGATATTTTAATGTAACAAGTATTTCTCAAAATAAAATATAAAATTACAGACAAAAAAAAAGTCCAGTGAAGGCAGGACAGGACTGAAAAATACCAATTTTGCACTGCTGACCATTCCAAGATGTAGAAAACATTCAGGGGTAGCTGTGTTGGCCATTTAGCAAATTCAAACAAAAATCCACCAAACAGTGATACCTTTATTGGCCAACCAAAATGCACAATATACTTGTTGCAAGCTTTCAAAGCTCCATGGCTTCTTCATCAGGCAAGATGCTACAAACCAAACAGGAGAAAAACAATTGGAGATGTTAGTCAGATGCCTACATGTTGTTTCAGTCTTTAGTTAAGATGGTAGATGGTGCAGAGGACATCTTTTGTAGGCAGGATCCTCCTTCTTCTGGCCATGTGGCTAAAGGGAGAATTGCAAAGTCCAGGAAAAGACTGAAACAACATGTAGGGATCTCACTAACATCTCCAATTGTTTTTCTCCTGTTTGGTTTGTAACATCTTGCCTGATGAAGAGGAAGCATGTAGTGCTTTGAAAGCTTGCAACAAGTATATTGTGCATTTTGGTTGGCCAATAAAGATATCACTGTTTGGTGGATTTTTGTTTGAACATTCCAAGATGTATATATAATTCATCCAGAAACTTGACTCCTATAAAATAAAAGAAAGATAATCAATAGTTAAAAATTGCAGAATTTATGCAGCACCTAATACTGTAAAGGACAAATTAAATAACATATATAGCATGGTAAAGTGGTTTGAGCGTTTGACTATGAAGACCAGGGTTCAAATCCCAGCTCAGCCATGTAAACTCACCAGGGTGATCTTGGGCAAGGCACGCTTTCTCAGCCTCAGAGAATGGTAACAGCAAACTCCCTTTGAATAAACTTGCTAAGAATACCCCATGATAGGGGTCAACATAAGCTGCAAAGGAATTGAAGGCACGCAACAAAAATGTGTGCACCATTAAGGCCCCAGTGGGGTGTGTAATACAAAAAGGTGTATTTATCCAACAGATGTTTTTCACAATAAATTAAGATTGCTATAAATTAAGACTGTATATCATTATAAATTGCAATTTTTATAGGAGAAATGCATATAAGAATCATGTAAGAAATGCATGTAAGACTCGCAATGATTAGCAAAGGGGTCAAATCTTCTACAATGCAATCATAGGACTTTATCACACGGGTGGCAAGCGTCGACATCCCGTCTTTAAATGGCCATTAAATCCCATCATTATCCCGCAATAACGGGATGATTTTCAGATGACGCAACCCGACGTCACCATTATCCCGCCGTTAACACGTGAATAAAGTGGCAAAATTGCACCACTTTTTATTCACGGATTTTCCCATTAATAAAAAGCAGTGCGATGTTGCCACTTTATTTATGGGATAATTGTGGAATAATGGCAATGTTGCGTTATGTCATCTGAAAATCATCCTGTTATTGTGGAATAATGATGGGATTTAATGGCCATTTAATGACGGGATGCGGATACTTGCCTCTCGTGTGATAAAGTCCATAGTTGAAATGCCATTAATTCAGCAGGAATGGGATCTTGTGGCCGTCCTAATGTGGTTGGATTATAATTCCCAGCAGCTCTAACCACTAGTGAGGAATACTGGCAGTTGCAGTCAGATAACATTTACAGGGCTGCATGATTCCCACTCCTGATGTACAGACACTTTTTAAAGTGCATGCCCTCAAATATTTAACAGGGATTATAACAATTTCTCCAAAATTATAACAATTAACGCAATAAAAGTACTGGGATTTCTCCCTCCCAGTACTTTTATTGTGTTAATTGTTATAATTTTGGATAGGAGGGACAAGGGAGTTTGGGATAATTTACCGTAATTTAGTTTAGGGTTAGGTTTTGTACCATAGTTTAGTATAGGGTTATGATTTTTGTGTTTTGTGTGTAATTTAGTGATTTTGCTTTATATGTTTTGTTTTAAAATTTAATACAAAATATTTTGGAAGGGGGAATCTGATCACAGACCTGCCATGAAAAATATTTTAAAATATTACAGCTGCTTTTATTTTATTTATTTTTTGGGATACTGAATTTGAAAAGCACAATAAACATGACATAGCATATGCTGCCTTTCACGAATTAAAATTTATTTTAAAATAATTTCAGTCGGTGGTGGTGGTGGTGGTTGTGTGTCTTCAAGTCACTTCCAATGAATGGTGACCCTATATAATTTTCTTGGCACAATTTGTTCAGGGAAGGTTTGCCATTGCCTTCCCCTGCGGCTGAGAGTGTGTGACTTGCCCAAGATCACCCAGTGGGCTTATGACCAAGTGGGGAATTGAACCTTGATCTCCAAAATCGTAGTCCAACACTCAAACCACAATGCCACACTGGCTCCAGTTGTTACACAGTTTTAACTTTGGATGCTGAGGCTCCAGTGCGATTTAACGTAGGGCTTTTAAACTATGTTGTATCCCACCTTGCTAGCTTGACAGTGGTTTGAGTGCTGGCCTATGGTTCGAATCCTGGCTCAGCCATAGAAACTCACTGAATGCTCTTGGGCAAGTCACAATTACTCAGCCTCCGAGGATGGCAATGGGAAACCCCCTTGCCAAGAAATCTGCCAAGAAAACCCCATTACAGGTTCACCTTAGGGTTGCCATAAGTTGGACATAACTTGAAAACACTGAATAAATTTATTTATTTTATTTTATTTACTATATTTATATCCCATCTTTCTCCCAAAATGGGATTCAAAGTGGCTTGAACCCTACCTCAAGCTTTGGGGGAAGCCAAGTAAGAAATAATAATAATAATAATAATAATAATAATAATAATACTTTTGCACAGTCTCAAAAGTGCTACAAGATCCCCTTGCATACCAATTAATACAAACTATAATAATAATAATAATAATAATAATAATAATATAATGCTACAACTTCTTTTGCACAATTAGTCTCAAAAGTGCTACAAGATCCCCTAGCATACTAATTAATACAAATAATAATAATAATAATAATAATATGCTACAATTTCTTCTGGACAATTAGTCTCAAAGGTGCTAGAAGATCCGCTTGCATACCAATTAACACAAATAATAATAATAATAATAATGATGCTACAACTTCTTTTATAATCTCAAAGGTGCTAGAAGATCGCTTTGCATACCAATACTAATAATATGCTACAACTTTTGCATAGTTAATCTCAAAGATGCTACAAGATCCCCTTGCATACCAATAGACACAAATAATAACAATTTGTGTCTAATAATAATAACAATAAAATGCTACAACTTCTTTTGCACAGTTAGTCTCAAAGATGCTAGAAGATCCCTTTGCATACCAATTAACACAAACTACAATAAATAATAATAATAATAATAATAATAATATGATGCTACAACTTCTTTTAATAATAATAATAATATTTTTTTATTTATATTTCCCGCCTCTCCCTACGGATCGAGAAATTTAATATACTGATATAATATTTAATATACTGATAATATATTTTGCAGTTAGTCTCAAAGGTGCTACAAGATCCCTTTGCATACCAATGAAAACAAGCGATAATAATAATAATAATAATAATAATAATATGCTACAACTTCTTTTGCAGTCATTCTCAAAGGTGCTAGAAGATCCTCTTGTATACCAATGAACACCAATAATAATAATAATAATAATAATAATAATAATAAATTTACGACTTCTTTTGCACAGTCAGTCTCAAAGGTGCTACAAAATCCCTTTGCATACCAATGAACACAAACCATAATTGACTTCCCAATTCCCAAACCTAAAACTATTTACACTCAGTATATTGAATTTCTCAGTATTGCTACTTTTTGATTTTTGTGCTTTTTTTTTTTTTTTTTTTGCATTAAAGTACATTAAATAAAATTGTGGGGATTTAAATTTAAAAATAATATCCTGTGGTACACAAAGAGTTAAGCTCATAGAGTCTGGAAGGCCAGAAAGGAGCCATATTTTCTTTTTTGGGTGGAAGTGGAGGTGGGGAAGATCACAGTGATCCCTTCCTGGCTGCTATATAGCAAATTGTCTTTCTTGGCGTGGCTGCAAGGAGGCATTGCAGAGGTGAGAGCCTGGGTTGGGAGGTAATAAAAATATCAGGCAGGGAGAGATAAAGAGAGACACATTGCAGGAGGGGAAGGAAGAAAATAAGGAGGACAAATCCAAAGTACATCAACCTCCAAAATCCACAAAACAGCCCTGCCTTTATGAGGCCAGCCAAAATTAACCAAAATGCACCCAAATGCATGATGCATATTGCTTTCCAAGACTCACTGGCTTCTTCATCAGGCAAAAGGTGATAACAGGTGTGTGATTTTTGTATTTTTAAACATCCTCTACCTGATGAAGAAGCCAGTGGAGCTTTGAAAGCTTGCATCATGGATTCCAATTTCCAAACCTATGCAGGCACAAGTGTAGCCCAAAAGTGGTTCTTGCATTGGCTCTTCTTTCTTGCTTTTCCTAGTGCAAAGGGCCAAACCAGTGGTACACAAACATTGGGCCTCCAGGTGTTTTGGACTGCAACACCCAGCAGCCACAGCCAGCTTAACCAATGGTCAGGAGTTCTGGGAGCTGAAGTCCCAAACATCTGGAGGACCAGTTTGGGAATCACTGTGGTAGAACCTGTGATTCTTCCTGGAAGGCAGAGAAAGGATAGTATTATTCTCATTATTATAATTATGATTAATTTCTGATAAAGCCCCAAAGCTGATTTTTTGTGTGTGACTGCTGCCCTTTTGCTGACAATAAAGAAAAGAAGGAATTGTCTCTTCATCTTTTCAATATGCTTCATGTTTTCAGTGTCTGCATTTGCAATGCAGAAATAATCCAATTTGACAGCACTTTAGCTGGCGTGGCTCAGTGTTATTGACTTCTGGGGATCTGCAGTTTCGTGAGACATTTGTTCCTTGTCAAAGAGCTCTGGTGCCACAGCAAACTACAGATCCTGTAATTCCATAACATAGAGCCATGGCAATTAAAGTGGTGTCAAAATGGATTAGTTGTGCAGTGTGGGTGCAGCCAACATCTCTCAGCCCTTCCTTAACATAAAAATAACTTTTTCAAATCCAGAAATTTGAAAAATGAAGAGTGTTTGTATTGGTATGTTGGGCAATCCATGCATCCTTCCACCCTTATGAATTGTTAACAATTTTTAACACCCCCCTTATGAATTTTTAACAATTTTTTAAGAAAAAAAATTAAATGACTTTTAAAATAATTGTAAAGCACTTTGGGATAGAAAAATAATACAGGTTGAGTCTCCCTTATCCGGAACTCCGAAATCCGAAATATTCCAGAATCCAAAACTGTCCACATGGGTTGGCTGAGATAGTGACACCTTTGCTTTCTGATGGTTCAATGTACAAATATTTTGTTGCCTGCACAAAATTATTTAAAGTATTGTGCACAAAATTACCTTCAAGCTATGTGTATAAGGTGTACATGAAACATAAATGAATTCCAAGTTTAGATTTGGGTCCCATCTCCAAGGGACCTCATTATGTATATGTACATACAATGGGTCCTTGGTATCCATTGGCATTTGGTTCCCAAACGGACTCCACCGTGGATGCCAAAATCAGTGGATACTCAAGTCCCATTAAATACAATAGCACAGTAAAATAGTGTCTCTTATATAAAATGGCAAAATCAAGTTTTGCTTTTTGGAATTTATTTTTGGGGGGAATATTTTCAAACTGTGGATGCTTGAATCCGTGGATAAAAAGTCTATGGATACAGAGGGCCGACTATTCCAAAATCCGAAAAACTCTGAAGTCCAAAACACTTCTGGTTCCAAGCATTTTGGGGGAGGGAAACTCAACCTATAACAACAAGAACACCAACAATAATGGGTCATAGGAGCAGCACCTGAAGGCTTTAAACCTGAAACTTAAAAGACATTAACACATTTATAATAGCATGGACATTCCTTTCTTTGCGGCTTCTGCTCATTGGTGAATGTATATACAGTATTAGTTAAAATATCCATCCTAGTTTTCCTCCAGTGAGCTCAAGGTTAGAGAAAAAGGGCCTTCTTTGCTATAATACCCCTATATGTGATGCCTTCTCCTTAGAAGTGACAACTTTGGTTTCTTTTAAGTGCCAAGTTAAAACATGGCTTTTTATTAACTTCTCTGGAGTCTTCGAACTGTTTTAACCTTTTCTGCTGTTTTAACTCAGTAATCTGTTAAATATGGCACCATCCACATTGCAGAAATAATCCAGTTTGACACCATTTTAACTGCCATGGCTCAGTGCTATGAAATCCTGGGATTTGTAGTTTGTTGGTGCACCAGAGCTCCCTGACAGAGAAGTCTAAATGTCTCACAAAACAGCAGATCCCAGAATCCCATAGCACGGAGGCATGACAGTTAAAGTGGTGTCAAACTGGATCATTCCTGCACTGTGGAAGCAGCCTAAATTTTAGTCTGATTTAAATCAATTCACTGTTTTTATCTGGAATTGTTTTAAATTCTTCATATTGTTTTAATTTTATGCTCCCTTGGCATCTCACAGCAGAGGGTGGGATAGAAATATTTTGACTATTAAATAAATAAACAAACATTTTCCCTTTCTTTTCAAGAAAATTATTTTTTTTAAAAATGGGAGGAAACTCACTGCACTATTAGCAACTTTTACAGATTGAAAGTCACTTTGTTATGCTAGGAGCATGTAATACATTATGTATAACACAGTTTGGCATAACATTGTCATATCTGCTATTTCAAAAGTGCAGTTTAATCAGAAAATAATTACAAATTGATTTTTTGTAAAAAAAAAATAGATATATTTGTTAAAGTGGAGCTCAGCTATAAGGAATACTTGAATGATAGGGGACCTCTGGTTTTGCAACTTTATGACGAACAAGTACACACAAAGAAAAAACACAGAAGAAGAAACTATCATTATTAGTAAAACAAGAAAATTATTTTGTCTCCAAATACTTGAAAATTTAAAGGGTTTCTATTTTTAAAATTATATACAAAGGTAGCAAAAAGGTGCTAAACTTTAAAGAATCTCTCCGGGTTTATTAATTCGTGAGATGCAGGTGAACAAACAACAAAACCAGGAAAAAAACTTTATTGTATTTATTTTAGTAAAACCTTATTTTATTTACTTTAGTAAATAAATAAAATTATTTCTGTCTCCTCTAGTCCTCCATAATGCCAAGCAGACATAAAGTGCTCATTCTCATAAAAACAACCTGATAAGAAAAGCAAGACCAGGAATTACAATGTTTTGAGGTATTTAAAATATATATTTAATATATATTACAGTACATATTACTCTATTTTTAAACATGTTCTATTTAGATAATATAGACGTTTGCCTGCTAAATAGTTTCTTAAAAAATACTATGGGCAGAAGGAATGTAAGAACACAATCTCCAAACTATTTTATTAAACACTATAAATAAAAAATTTCCCATAGAGGAGACAGAAATGCCAGGAAAAAATGGAAGGGGGGGTTCTTTACAGATTTTTGCAATTTTCCCCAAGTTTTCACAAGTCTACAAAAGACCCTCCATTAGATCATTTTAAACTGAGATTAAATGGCCACCCAGTTTCATTGCATTGGTAGGAGTAGACTAGATGGCCTTTGACTTTAGGGATCCTCTTAATTCAGTGATCCTGTGAATAATATTTGAAATTTCAGGTTCACTTTGCACCCAGGTTTGGATGTGGATAGGATTTCTCGCTGGGTTTTTAAATTCTTGCCTGTGTTTTCTTTTAGTCCTCCTTTTAGAGAGAAATTTTTCTAAAGTCACAGAGTCTCAGGGCAGCCCTCACTTCTGTGTGATTTGGGACCTGTAGGCCCCATGAGGTACATGTTGTTAAAGGCCTCCTTGCTTGTGCCCCATTGGGACAATGGAATGTAATTGCCCTGAGGTGAAACAATTTACTTGCAGCAAGATAGAGGAATTGGAAAGGCCTGCCTCAGGGTAGGATTGGTGTAGGACTGGACTAAGCCTGGTTTGGAATAGGCCTGGGCTAAGACTTCTTTGGAGTAGGCCTGGGTTAAATCTGTTTTGGAGTAGGCCTTGACTAGGCCTGCTTTGGAGTAGGCCTGGGCTAAGCCTGCTTTGGAATAGGCCTGGGCTAAGCCTGCTTTGGAGTAGGCCTGGTTTAAGCCTACTTTGGAGTAGGCCTTGTCTAAGCCTGCTTTGGAGTAAGCCTAGGCTAAGCCTGTTGTGGAGTAGGCCTTGTCTAAGAGTAGGCCTAGGCTAAGCCTACATTAGAGTAGAGTAGTATTGGAGTGGGCCTTGGCTAAATCTGCTTTAGAGCAGACCTGGGCTAAGCTTGCTTTGGAGTACACTTAGGCTAAGCCTGCACTAGAGTAGATTAGTATTGGAGTGGGCCTTGACTAAGCCTGCTTTGGAGTAGGCTTAAGCTAAACCTACTTTGGAGTAGACCTAGGCCTGTTTTGGGGTAGCCTGTTTTGGGGTAGGCCTGGACTAAGCCTGCTTTGGAGTAGGCCAGCACTAGGGTAGACCTGGGCTAAACCTGCATTAGGATAGGTCAGTGATTCCCAAACTTTGGTCTTCCTGGTATTTTTGGACCTCAGCTCCCAGAAGCCTCAGCCATCTTGGTCAATAGTCTGGGATTCTGAGAGCCTAAGTCCATGACACCTGGAAAGCCAGAGTTTGGACATCACTTGGATAGGCCTGTGGTGGAGTAGGCTTGGCTCAAGCTTGCACTGAAGTAGGTCTGGTCCAAGCCTGCATTGCAGTTGGCTTTGACTGAATCAAAGAGGCTGATATCTTTCCTCATTTGTTAGTGGTAGTGGTAATGAAGGAACAAAAATGACAACCAGGCAAGAGGCAGCAGCAGCAGAAGATAATTGGTCCCAATCTCTGGTGGTGGATGGAGTTCTGGCTGAAATGGAAAGAATGGCTTCAAATTTGACAGATGTCAACCCTATGGAAAGACTGGGAAGGCTTCATAAATCCCACTGTGGCAACAACTGGAGGAAAAATGAGAATCAGTCAAATTGCAAACGAGATTCCCCTGTGAAGTTGCTGATGCTAAATTCTGGATGGAACAACCCGCATCTGGTGACGCCATCTCCACGGCTTGATGCCAAGGCTTTCCTGCCTTCCTCGGAGGGAGCGGCATATCCCAATCAGCTTGTGCAAGGCCACAGCGGGGAATCCAAACCAGACTACACTTGCTTGGACCTCCAAGGAGGCTATACAGACATGAGGGAGGACCCCTCAAGTACTGATGCTACCACCATGGAAAGGCAGCGGCTGAACTTCCGGCAGTTTTGCTACCAGAAGGCAGAGGGGCCCCGTGAGGTGTGCAGCCAGCTGTGGTACCTTTGCCACCGGTGGCTGAAGCCTGAGAGGCACACCAAGGAAGAGATCCTGGAGCTGCTGATTTTGGAGCAGTTCCTGGCCATCCTGCCTCCAGAGATGCTGAGCTGGGTCAAAGAAAATGATCCAGAGAGCTGCGCTGAGGCTGTGGCCTTGGCAGAGGACTTTCTACAAAGGGAACAGGAAGCTGGGCAATGGGACGAACAGGTGAGGCGAGTTTCTGTCCTCCATTGCCTGTAGACCAGTGACTCTCAAATTGTGTGGCAGGAAACTATCTCACACACACACACTCATTTATGCTCTTTTTATGACTCTCTCCCTCAGGTACCTTCTTTCGCACACAGGGCCTTTGCAGACTGCCAGAAATAGTGCACATTAAATTGAGGCACTGCCCTGGCTCAGTGCTAGGGAATCATGGGAACTGTAATTTATTGTGGTACCAGAGCTCTCTGACACAGAAGGCTCAATGTCCCAGAAAAAAATACAGTTCCCATGATTCCCTAGCACTGAGCCAGGGCAGTGCCTCAATTTAATGTGCACTATTTCTGGCAGTCTGCAAAGGCCCACAGTCTCACACAAACATTTTCTCTCTCTCTAACACACACATGCACACAAACAGAGTGACGCTATTCATCTCTTTTTTACACACTTGCACATGCACTTGTATTTACTTGCATATATTTATATTTATTTTTTATTTCGAGATTATACCCCACTCTTCAGCCACAAAGGCTCTCAGAGTGGTTTACAGATTGTTAATTAGACATTTCCCTGCCCTCAGGCTTACAATCTAAAAAGACATGACACAAAAGGAGAAGGGAATGGCAGGAGGGAAGGGGATCAAGTCCAGCAGATATTGCCAGTTCTTCTCTCCTTCCAGGGCCAGTTAAGATGTAGGGAGGGCCTTTCAACTTCCTCTGGGCCTAGACAAGAGGATACAATAAAGTGAATAAATACAATGGACAAGTCTTGCCAAGAAAACTCCAATCTAGGCTCACTTTAGGGGCGTCATAAGTCAGAAATGACTTGGAGGCACACAATAACAACAACAGCTCTGTGATGTAGGTCACATGGATGAGCCCAGAGTCAACCCAATTAGTGTGATGTCTCAGTGAGAACTTCACTCTTTGCCATTCCACTCCAACACTCTAACCACTATACCACATGGGCTTTTTGGGCACTAACGTCTACTAATCACATTGACTTTCTGATTGGTTTTAAAGCCACTGCTATTTTTTTAAAAATCTGTTTTGATGTCTGGATTTTTGTTTAATGTTTTTTACATTGGCTTGGGGACCCTGCTTTGTCAGAAAAGTGAGGGACAATATTTTAGTGAATAAATAAATATTGACACTCTTTTCTTATTTGTCAGTGTCCTGATTTTTTATTCATTCTTTTTGACACTTGCACAATTTCTCTTAGAGAGAGGGAGATTGGCCTTTGAGGTCAGATCTATAAAAGATGAATAGGATACTCTTAATAGAAATTAGTAGCTTTGAAAAATAACAGTTTCTTCTCACAACAACCCAGTGAGGTAAATCACAGTTGTGTCCACTTTACAAAGAAGAGTACTAAGGTGAACATGGAATTGGCCTACAAATTAATTTGTGAAACCACATGGAAATAAATGTGGGTCACAAAATACAAACAGATCTTACAAAGTTTTTGAATCAAATCTGTGTTTCTTTTTTTCAGGTGGTTTACTCAGAGATGCCAGTGAATTTGTGTGAAGCTGAGGAGCCTCTCTCAGAGGCTGGGGAGAAGGATTCTGATATGGAGGTCAATGAGGAGAGCAAGGGGGATGCCAGTTGTATTGGTAAATATTTATCCTATCCTAGAGTTAGATGCTTTGAAATTCTACCGGGATGTACATATATCATTTACTAAAAAAGCAATATTTATTTCCTTTTTAAAAAAACTTTCATCCCTGAGCAGGTTGTTGAGATAACCATCCTAGCCATTTCAGCCTTTTCAGATTTACAGACTTACAGGGCACCCTTGACACATTCATCACATTTCTCTCTGTTTTCCACACTACATTCAAACACTCATTCATATTCTAGTCTCCTTCACTGTAAATAACAACTTTTCCCCTGTATTTGTCCCACAGTGATCATCATTAAAACCGTACTTGCCACCTCATCCCCATACATACGGTACACCCTCCGTATCTGAAGACTTGCCACCTGCAGATCCCAGCATCCACGGACAGCAAGCCTGGGGGAGGGGGGTGCAGAGGAGGAAAAGGAGGGAGAGAGGAAGCAGCAGCAAAGGAGAGGAAGAGGAGGAGGAGGAGGATGGTAGCGGCGATGGGGTGAAGAGGAGGAGGAAGGAGGTAGAAGCGGCGGGGCAAACAGGAGGAAGAGGAAGGAGGAGGAAAGACATAGCAGCGGTGGGAGAAAGAGGAGGAGGAGGAAGGAGGTAATGGTGGCAGGGCAAAGAGGAGGAGGGAGGAGGCAGCGGCGGGGTGTGGAGGAAGAGGAGGAAGGAAGGGGAAGTGGCGGGAGGAAGAGCCGTAGGATGGAGAGGAAGCAGCCCCCTGCCATCCACTCCAGTGAGAGTGGTGAGGCTCGCTTCGGGGAAGGCGGCCATGCCATCATTGACTTGAGCATCCGCAGATTTTGGTATCTGCTTGGGGATCCGGAATAGATCCCCTGCAGATACCTAGGGCTGACTATAAGGTTTTGGATTTGAATTGACATTCTCTTACACCAGGGGTAGGCAACCTAAGGCCTGGGGGGGGGCCGGATGCGCCCCCCCGAGGCCTTTGGCCAGGCCCCAGGCCGGTCCTGCCACCACCGCCCCCCACCGCCGCCGCCCGCCATGATGATATTGATTATTGTTGTTATTACTTGTTCTTGGGGTTTTCTTGACAAAATCTCCACAGGGGGTTTGCCATGGCTTTTCCGGGGCTGAGAGAGTGTGCATGCATATTTTTTTTAAAAAAAAATTAAAATTATTTTTATTTTTATTTATTTATTTATTTATGGGCTTCGGCCCCCCCAATTGTCTGAGGGACAGCAACCCGGCCCCCGGCTCAAAAAGGTTGCCTACCCCTGTCTTACACAAATGGTTTCTATGAGTCTGTCTCTGGGTTCTCCTTTTCAAACATGCATCTGAGGCACTATTCAGATGGTGAAAATAATCCAGGTTGAATCCAGGTTGAATCTCTGTTGTTCTCATGTATCCTGAATGCACCCAATCAAGTTTTTTGGGGGGAGGGGCTGCCAAAAAAAGCACTTAACCAGGGATAATCGGTACTGTTTTTTTCCCCAAGTTTTTTTTTTAAAGATTCTCAT
Organism: Phrynosoma blainvillii; assembly: GCA_026167975.1. Classification (NCBI taxonomy): domain Eukaryota; kingdom Metazoa; phylum Chordata; class Lepidosauria; order Squamata; family Phrynosomatidae; genus Phrynosoma; species Phrynosoma blainvillii. The sequence continues at coordinate 385,742,370 of JANUYF010000002.1, forward strand.
TATCGGCAGTGTGACTAGCCGACGCGAATAGACTCAGGATAATTCGGGATTAAACTCTGCATGGCTTGAATGTGTTTCAAATGCATTTGCATAGTGAACTCCATGTTTATTCAAGCACTTGCATGGGTGAACTCGCAGAGATGAACATAGATGCAGTTCCATAGTGTGAATAACAAACCCAGAATGCATGAGTGAGGTCATTCGCATCATTCTCCTAAAAAAAACGGACGTTTGAATGACCCTTGAGGAAGTAAGCTGAAGTCTGTGAAAGCTCATTCTACCAACTTCTTTTTTTCAGTTAGTCTCAAAGGTACTACAAGATCCTTTTTCAGTCTAAAAGGCTGTTAATCTGGATCAGTATGAAAGGGATACTGTAGCATCTTTGAGACTGAGAGAAAGAAGTTTGTAACATAATTTTTCACAGTCATGAAAACCTTTGCAGTCTAAATGTAACACATGTTTATTGCTTTCATGTCGGCTTTGACTTGTGGTGATTATGGCATGGTACACAAGATATAAGAGATGAGGAAGGAAGAGGAAAAATATGAGTTTAGGTTCCAATTCTTATAACAACTGGCTGGTTGGAGTGATTCCAACAGAAAGCCAGAAGAACCTGGGAAAAGGAGGGTGGGCTTGGAAGGATCCACACAGCCCATAGGCCAAATAGTTCCCACCCCAGACTTAGAACCGCCCTGCTCAAGACAGTGTGAAAATTTGAAATGACAGCTAGGTTCAGCCTTCTAAAGCTATTCAGAACATCAGTGTGTTTATGTGTGGGGAGGAATGAGGGAGAGCCCCCATGGCAGATGTCATTTATTTATTTTATTTATTTTATTTCTATGTTGCCTTTCTCCCAAAAAGGGACCCAAGGCAGTGAGCCCTGTAACCCTTCTCACTTGTAATGGCATATCCTGGTTTGTTTCTCTCAGGTGATGGGCAGTCAAGTGAGACTAAGGAGCCAGAAGTGACATGTCTGGAGCCTGTAGAAGTGAGTGGGAAGAGAGAAGGAACACATCCTCTGTCTGAAGCTGAGGAGGACATGCCTTTGAATCAGGCTGGGTCAGAGGAGAGACCAGGAAAAGATACGGAAGAGACTAATGAAGCCTCTAACTATATCAGTGAATCCACAAAGCCACAGAAAGCTTCCAGGGGCAAGCAGGAGGCAACATGTACCATGTGCGGGAAAAGTTTCAGCCGGAGAGCAGGTTTGCTGGCCCATGAGAGAGTCCACACAGGAGAGAAGCCCTATAAGTGCTCTCACTGTGGAAGAAGCTTCCGGTCAAAGTCAACCCTGGTTGTCCACCAGAGAACTCACACAGGGGAAAAGCCCTACCAGTGCCAGGAATGTGGGAAAGGCTTTCCGGTGACCACGCAGCTCATTGAGCACGAACGAACCCACTCGGGAGAGAAGCCCTACAAGTGTGGGGAATGCGGGCAGACCTTCCGTCAGAGGTCGCACCTCAAGAACCACCAGAAGATCCACACGGGTATCAAGCCGTTCAAGTGTTCATACTGCGGGAAGAGTTTCAGCATTAGCTCGGATCTCATAAGGCATGAGAGGGCCCACACAGGGGAAAAACCGTTCCAGTGTCCAGAGTGCGGCAAACGGTTCTGTAACAGTTCGCAAGTAATTACGCACCGGAGAGTCCACACAGGAGAGAAGCCTTACAAGTGCATGGAATGTGGGAAAGGGTTCACTGTGAGTCAACAGCTCATCAGACATCAGTCTGTCCACACAGGAGACAAACCTTTCCAGTGCCTGGAATGTGGGAAAACCTTCAGCGGGAGCACCCTCCTTGCTGGACATTTGAGAATCCACACAGGGGAGAAGCCATATGAGTGCTCAGAGTGTGGGAAGTCCTTCCGGCTACGCTCTACACTTATCACACATCTGAAAAGCCACATGGAGGGAAAAACAGAAAAATGACTGGTTTCCAGAGAAAGCTGGAGGGAGGGAACAGGGTGTAGCTGGAATGAGAACAGTTCATTTATAATATAACTGTGATGAAAGTCACACCAAAAGAAATGGTAGATAATGCAAGACTAATTTTTTTTAAAGAGCCAGCATTGGATTATGACTCTAGAGACCAGGGTTTGAATCCTAGCTCGGATATGTAAACCCACTGGGTGACCTTGGGCAAGGCACATTCTTCCAGCCTCAGAGGATGGCAATGGCAAACCCTCTCTGAAAAAACTTGCCAAGAAAGCCCCATGATAGGTTCACTCTAGGGTCCCCATAAGTTGAAAATGACTTGAAGGCACACAACAACAATTTTTAAAAGCTAGCATTCATATAGTACCTTGAAATGCTGAATCCATTTCCTTTATGATATCTTGTATTTCGTAAAAACTACTCTGCAAGGTAGTTTACTACTATATTATTCTGTTGGAGAGGAGACAGGCAGACTGAATCAGGGGTCTTGCTTTAAGGACCCTGGTAAAAGTACAGTCGGCCCTCCTTATCCACAGATTTTTTTTTTAATCCATGGATTCAAGCATCCACGGATTGAAAATATTCAAAAAATTATAAATTCCAAATAGCAAACTTTGATTTTCCATTTTATATAAGGGGCACCATTTTGCTTTGCCTTTATATTTAATGGGACTTGAGCATCCACGGATTTTGTTATTCACAGGGTGTCCTGGAACCAAACCCTAGCAGATAACAGGGACTCACTGTAATATTCCAATAGTGATTTTCTGGGTTCTAGTATGATTGACAAGTTATGAATATTCAGGTTGTGTGTATACACAGATCTGTTGCTTGGTGTCTGAAGAACCATGAACTGAGGAAGAACACTGGTGAGAAAATGGTGGGATCAAGAGGTGAATGTATGAGTCCTTGGACAAGTCAAGCCTGAACTCTCCCTGGAAGCCCAGAAGACTAAATTGAAGCTGTTGTACTTTGGCATGAAAAGGCATGAATTATTGGAAAAGACAATGATACTAGGAAAGGTAGAACATAGTAGATAGTATCAATTAGGGAAGCCAAGGCCTGAATCTGCAAGACCTAAAGAGAGCAATAGAGGATAGGGGGGCTTGGAGGTGTCTCGTCCACATATGAGTCAAGGGCAGCTAACAACAGTAAACATAAACAGAAGAGAAGAGATGCAGAAGGCAAACTTAGGTCAAGAACTGCAGGCCCTGGGGCTGAAACTAGCTCACTGTAGTTGCTCACATGGGACCTTATCACACGGGGCCAAATCCTGACAGAATCCAAAAGGAATCCCGACCTAATACGTATTATTTTTCCGTGTTTACACACGACGTCGCACAGAACCCCGACACAATGCAGCATGATCCGAGTTCTTTTGAATTTCGGTTTCTTAGGAAGTACAATTGCGAGACGGGATTAATATCGCTTTTGCCGTAAGTATGGTCACCCAATACGTATCGCCAAATACGTATTGGGGAGCATTTCCCTGTAGCGCCGCCTCTCCAAGGGGACCTCCTCGGAGCCCCGCACCGAGGCAGGGCTGGCACTTCAAGGAGGACCCCTTGGAGAGCTGGCCCTACATCGGATCGGTGCTCCAAGGAGATCCTCCTTGGAGCGCCGGCCCTGCGTCGGTTCGACACTCCGAGGGGGTCCCCCTTGGAGCGCCAGCCCTGCGTCGGAGCTGTCACTCGCCGTGGCTGTCACCCTTTCCCAGGTTGTCCTCGGTGCAGCCGGCCCTCCGCACAGCCAGCGCTCCAAGGAGGACCTCCTCGGTGAACGCTGCGGCGGGAGGTCCTCCTTGGAGCGCCGGCTGTGCGGAGGGCCGGCTGCACCGAGGATGACCTGGGAAAGGGTGACAGCCGCGGCGAGCATAGTGCACATGTGCAAGAACACCATTGCTTGTACATGTACGGGATCTTCTCACTTGTGTGTGGACGGCAGATACGGTTCCCGGGAGCGCTTTCTAAAAAGCGTGATAAAAGCGCAATGAAAGTAATTGCGTGTGATAGCCATTTGCGTATTGTGGGGTTTCTATCAGTTTAGTTCAGGATTTATTCCTTTATCGCATTCTTATCGCTTTGTGGCCCGCGTGTGATAAGGTCCATGGTCACAGCCCCTTTACTATGACTACCATTATTTGATTTTCTCCTCACCTCCAACTTTTGTACAAGTGTTTGGTTTTAGTTTTGGTTTTTTTTTTTATTGTGAAAAGTTGATCTGCTACAATATGTTCATCTTTTTGAGCCCACATTTTTGGTCTCTACCTACTGATGGAATGTGCCAACCCCTGCACTATAACTTCTCTGAAATTGACTTTGTCTCTCAAGAGGAAAGAAGTTCCTGCACTCACTGCATAGACTGGAGTTGGCCAAACCAATCTCAAGAGCATGCCAGCTCAGTTCCCCATCCAAATAAATATGCTCTGTGCCTCCTGAAGCCTGTTGCTTTTCTGCCTTGGAAGATGCTTGGTGTCATAGATGATGGGAATAGCTGGGTGGTAGAACACCTGCTTCGCCTACACAGGGTCCCAGGCCCAACCCCTGACATCTCCAATGGGGCTGGGAAAGAATTGCTGCTGAAACTCATTATTATTACAATCAGTCCTCCACATTTGCAGCTTTGACGTTTGCGGATTTGATTATTCACAGATTTGATTAATATGTTCTCTCTAGGAATCTCTGGGTCCTCCAGCGCAACTCTATTGTCAACTTCTGGCCGAAGTTGACCATAGAGTCATATTGGAAAACCTAGAGATTCCTAAAGAGAACACTTCTCTAGGCACTTTTAGGTCCTCAAGTGCAATTCTATGATTGATTTCTGCTGGAAAGAGGACCTAGAGAGGCATTCTCAGGTTAAAAAAACACAGTGATTTTTATTTGTGTTTTTTCCACTTTCATGGACGTCCTGTGCCCCTAATCCCAGCAAATGTGCAAGGGGCCACTGTATTATTATTATTATTATTATTATTATTATTATTATTTCACTTTCCCCAAAAGATGGGACTGAAAGTGGTTATAGAGCACAGATGAGCATTGTATATCTCTCTAGATGTTAGACTGCAATTCCCAGCAGTTCTAGCCAATGAAAATGGGCAGTGGTGAAGAATTCTGGGCATTGCTGTCCAATAGCACCAAGAGGGCCATTTGATCCCCACCACAGGCTCCATTGCAGTCACCATGGGCAATACTGGGACAGATGAACCAATGGCCTCAGTGTTATACTGCTTCCTTTGTACCCTTAGAGTAGATCTCTGAAATTATCATCATCATCATCATCATCATTATTAATCCCACCCTTTTCCCAAAACTGGGACTCAGGGCAGTTTACAATATTACAAAACAGTACAATTAAAAGCACAAAAATGGTACATTAAAATAGAATTAAAGTATTACAATATTAAAATAAATCACATATTAAAATAGAGTTTAAAACATTTTAAAACACGCCAGCTCATTCTTTAAAAACTTTGTTTTAAATGCCTAAAAGACTACATTTTTGGATTATAACCCCAGAATCCCCTGGCCAGCCTGCAGGAGCTATTGTCCAAAAATTAATTTCCCCAAACCTCGCAAGACAAATGGCTTGAGGCTTTCATTGCAGTAGAGAAAAGGTGCAGTTTGCATAATTTTGACACCGGGTGTTTCCTGCCTTATGAAAAATCCAGTTTTTATAGTGAGGAAGAAATAGCATTTCTACAATATGGATCTGGAGGTCTTTAAACAGAGGCTGGACGGCCATTTGTCGGGGATGCTTTGATTTTGAGTTCCTGCATGGCAAGGGGTTGGACTGGATGGCCCTTGGGGTTTCTTCCAACTCTGTGATTCTATGATTTCAACTGTCAGGTTAGTGCTACAATAATGCAAATGGGGAGAAATGATGGGATGCAACCTTTCCAGGATTGCTGACATTGTTCAGGGAGTGTTTTGGGTTCAGATCGAAGGCCTGTGCATTCTGTTTACATAGTGGTCTCAGCAGAAAACGCATAAGCATGACATGGGAGCAAGAGAATTCTGCCTTTGTATTCCTCACCACTGAGCACTAAAATATACACTGCCTGTGACTTTCTTAGAGCAGTGGTGGCGAACCTATGTCATGAGTGCCCTCTTTGGCACGCAGAGTTCTCTCTGTGGGCACGCGTGCCGTCCATTACTTCAGTAGGAGTGTGCGCCTGTCCCTCCTCTTCCCTTGCCCTCCTGTCCCTTCAACTGCTAGCCTGAGGCTGAGGGAGTGTGCTGGGTTTCCCCCTGGAAGTCCTGCCCACCCCCAGGAAGGAGGAAATCCCACCCCAGGAAGTCCCATCCTCCAGAAGGCGGAAATCCTGTGCCCTGCAAGTTCCCCCCCCCCAGCACTGGGTGACATCCGGTGTGGGAATGCCACTGAATTTGGGTATGGGGACCCTAGAGTGAACTTGTCTTAGTGTGATAGTTATTCTGCTTAGTAGCATGTAAGCCCACTGGGTGAATGTGGGAAACTCGCACTCTCTCAGCCCCAGAGGATGGCAGTGGCAAACCTCCTCTGGAGAAACTTGCCAAGAAAACCTTATGATAGGTTCACCTTAGGATCCCGATATGTCGGAAATGTCTTGAAAGCACACAACAACAACAACAACAACAAAGCCAGTGGTGGTAACCTTGTGACATCCATATATTTATCCAGTCCTGTTTTTGAAATTCTTCCAAGCTTGTGGCATGATTGCTTTTTGTGGCAATGAGTTCCGCAGTCCATAAGTACTTCCTTTATTCTGTCTTGAATCTCCTGCCATTCATTTTCAGAGGATAACGCTGTTCTAGTGCTATGAGAGAGGGAGAGAGAACTTTCTTGAAGGCTGCCTCTGCACGGCAGAAATAATCTGGTTTGACACCACTTTAACTGCCATGGCTCAAGGCTGTGGAATTCTGGGAAATGTAGAGCTCTGGTTTCACAACAAGCTACATTTCCCAGAATCCCGTAGCCTTGACCTGTGGCAGTTAAAGTGGTGTCAAGCTGGATGATTTCTGCTGTCCGGATGCACTTTTTCCATAGGCAACCTTTCCCCTTTAAGGGCCGAGGGACTTCAGCTCCCAGAATCCCAGGAGCTATTGGCCAACATGGGACTATTGGCCAACATGGCTGAGGCTTCTGGGAGCTAAAGTCCCTCGGCCCTTAAAGGGGAAAGGTTGCCTACCCCTGATCCATAGTTTCATATACTCACAGCATCTTTCTTCTTTATTTGCATTTTCTAAGGGGAAAATTGGAAGTTTAAAAGGGAGAGATCCCATGAATATCCCACAAATTAAGCATAACTGCATGACTGGTTTTCACACAACATAATGTTCAAAGTGATATTATCTCGTGAATAACCCGTCGTTATCGCGCAATTACGCTAATGGTTTTCACACGACATCACAGTGAAACATCATTAAAGTGCCATTATCCTGTGAATAATCAGGCAAGAAACAGCAGCAAGCCGTGAATGACATTTGCCTGGTTATTCCCTGATTATTCACAGGATAATGGCTCTTATGTTAACCTCATTTTAATCGTGTTTTAATGTCAATTGCGCAATTTTTATGGGTTAATCACTGTTTAAAGTCCTGATTTCCTCCCAAGTGATAAAAGAGAAAGATGGAAAATGCCACATGTAACCCAGTTAAGAGTTTCCACTTATCCCACCTCTGCTATTAAAGTGAGGATCTCCTAAATGTCTTCTTGTGTGAATAATAATAATAATAATAATAATATAAATTTTATTTATAGCCCGCCTCTCCCTGCAGATCGAGGCGGGTTACAACAAATAGGAAAACAATAAAATACAATATACAATTAAAACCAGATTTCTAAATAATCCCTTACCCCAACCCCCCTCCCATTCATAAAAAAGAAAAAGAAGCGAACTAAATAACAATATAAAATGAATAGCAATATAAAATACTAATTAAAAGCAGAAGAAAGAACAAATTAGCTAAAATTAGAGATAGTTAGAGGCTCGCCACCAGAGATACCGTGTGTCTGGACTTAAGCTTTCCTATATCCCTTATGTAGCATTCTCTGAGATAAATGTATATGATACAGAAGGAGAAGAAGAAAAGATTACGCAGAAAGTGAACATCAAGGATTACTTACCTGACAGTAAGAACTTTTTGACAGGAATACGCTGGCTCCATCCTATGGAATCTTGGGATTTGTAGTTTGTGGTGGCCCCAGAGCTCTCTTGACAGAGAAGATTCAATATCACACAAAACTACAAATCTCAGAATTCCATAGCACCGAGGCATGGCATTTAAAAGTGGTGTCAAACTGCATCAATTCTGCAAAACAGAGGCAACCTAGGACATTTTCAAAGCTGAAAAGTTTGGACAACAGGATAAGTTGGGACTGTTCGCACCAAAACTGGGACAGCTGGAGCATGTGAAATGTTGCCGAAGTCCATTTCTGGTTTTTTAAAAAGGAGATATATGAGATATATGAGTTATATGATTGATGGATATATATGAGATATATTATACATACACACACACACACACACATATACACATAAACGAGGGGGTATCATAAAGTAAAGTAATAATTATCACCCGGAAATTATTATGGTATATTGATAAAATTTTGTCAGTGTCATCATTGGTCCCTAAGTGCATGATGTTGAGAAAATCAGCTCATTGTGTCCTTTATTTTTGTGACAGGTTGTTCCAGAAGTGACTAAAGCAGGGGTAGGCAACCTTTATGAGCTGGGGGCCGGGTTGCTATCCCTCAGACAATTGGGGGGCCGAAGCACCAAAATAAATAAATAAATAAATAAATATTAAAAAAATATGCATGCACACTCTCTCAGCCCCAGAAAAGCCATGGCAAAACCCCTGTGGAGATTTTGCCAAGAAAACCCCAAGAACAAGTAATAACAACAATAATCAATATCATCATGGGGGGCGGCGGCGGCGGCAGCGGCAGCAGGACCGGCCTAGGGCTGGTCCAAAGGCCTTGTGGGGCCGCATCCGGCCCCCAAGCCTTAGGTTGCCTACCCCTGGACTAAAGTATAAGATGGAGAAGTACGAGGGAGTGCCATAAAGTAATAATTATCACCCGGAAGTCATTATGGTATATTGATGACATTTTGTCAGTGTCATCAACATAACCAAGTGACTTTTTCTTTTCCTAAAAATTAAAAATCCGTTGCGGGGTCGTCGATTTGACAACACAGATGACATCATGGAAGAGAGGTTTAAGACGCAATCTGCAGATGTCTACAAAAGCGGTATTCAGAGAGTCAAGAAACTCTGGGAAAAATGTGTAAATCTGGATGATGACTACGTAGAGATAGGTTAACAACTACAAATCAAAACAAACTTTCAAATTTTTTTTATTTTTTATTTTTGTTTTTTGTTTTTTATTAAACATATAAAAAGAACCAACAAACATTACAAACTAGATACATACAAACAAACACAACAAGACTCAGACTAAACAAATATGGTTAAAAACAAGTATTTGCATTCTTAATTATCATAATATTCTTCTATATAATTGAACTTCCTTAGCAATTGCAGTCATCTTCATCAAAAGAGAATTACTTAGTGATCACCTTTTTTAAAGGTGATAATTAAAATGTATACCCCTTGTGTACACACATACACACACACACACACACAAGTGAAATGGCGCAGAGCCCCTGTAATTTTGGAAGAAAGAACCACAACGAACTCTTTATTTTTAGTCAGGGAAAAAAATATATTAATGGTTCCAATCGAATCTAATAGTGCCGGGATGGCATAGTGGTTTGAGTGCTGGATTATGACTCTGGAGAACAGAGTTCGAATCCCAGATCAGCCATGTACACCCACTGGGTGACCTTGGGCAAGTCACACTCTCTCAGCCTCAGAGGATGGCAATGGCAAACCTCCTTCTGAAGAAACTTGCCAAGAAAACCCCCATGATAAGTTTGCCTTAGGGTTGCTGTAAGTCAGAATTGGCTTGAAGGCACACAACAACAACAAACCAAGTGAGAGTGACAAGGGCTGCATCTACACTGCAGAATTAATGCAGTTTGACACTGCTTTAACTGCCATGGCTCCATCCTATAGAATCCTGGGACTTGTAGTTTGTTGTGGCACTAGAGCTCCCTGTCAGAGAAGGTTAAATAGCTAATAAAACTACAAATCCCAATATCCTAGGAGCCATGCCAGTTAAAGCGGTGTCAAACTGCTTTATTTCTTCTGTGTGGATGCAGCCTCAAAGGCCCCCATTTGGCTCCAAGGCTGAACTTTGCTTCCTCTTAGACTAGACAGTAATGGATTGCTTTAAGGTAGCTTGGTTCGATTTGGAAAATGTCAATGATTTTGAGCCTTTCACACAAAGCCAGGAAGAGACAAGAGCCTCTGAATGAGTTAAAAATCAAGGGAGTTCTGGTTTCCAGAGGCCTAGAGAATGAATGAATGGTGGTGCTGCGCCTGCTAATGTTGTCCTTTCCTTTTTCCTGCCAGAGAAACTATGCAGAGAAACCAACTGCATGCCATTTTGCAGAAGGTTAGAGAGAGGTGAGCTGAAGGTGTGCTCTGGAGGGTGCAAACAGGTAAAGTGAAAAGACAGGTCAGGAAGGACAGAAGAAACAGAGAGAATGCAAGGGAAGAAAGAAGAGAAAATAATAATACAGATGGTTTAGGACAGGGGTCCCCAAACTACGGCCTGCGGGCCGGACCTGGCCTGTCGAGGCATCCTGCCGCCGCCGTTGCTGTGGCACCGCCGCTCGCACGCGCCGCCGGATGCCATTTTGTATTCCAAAATGGCGTCCGGAGTCGCACGCATGTGTGCGCGATGTCGCACACGTTCGCACGACTCCGGGCGCCATTTTGGCAAACAAAATGGCGCCCGAGTTATGCGCATGTGCACGTGCCACCAGCCCCCCGGAAGATCTGGGGGCCAGCGAACCGGCCCCTGGATTAAAAAGTCCTGGGACACCTGGTTTAGGAACAGCAACAGTAGAGACAGATGGACTGATCTGCATTTAAATAAAATAAAAAGTGATATATATAAAGCCAGTGTGGCACAGTGGTTTGAGGGTTGGACTAAGGAGTTTATCACACGGGGGGGGGGGGGCAGTTTTGTCTTTAAAAAGATAATAAAGCACAAATAAACCATCCTGAAAATAAAGCGAAAATAGAGCTTGATCATTCAAATGAATTTCACACGTAATTAGAATAAATGCGAAATAATGCAAAAAGCGATAAAAAGGCATTTTTACATTTCATACAGAAGTGAAAGAAATCTGTAAATGTACTAGAAATGTTATACTTGCACACGCGCAGAAAGAGAAAGCAGAGAGGCTCATGTCTGCCTGCCATGTTTGTCGCCCAAGCAAAACAGGAAGGAAAAGCAGCCCCACAGAACTATGGGAAAACCGGAAAAAATAATTAAAGGAGGTTTACTGTGTGAAGAAACCGAATTTGACTTTCACACTAGAGTAAATGCGCAATTACAGTAATATCAAAATGCATTTTCACTAAAATCCCGAAAGTAAAAAGATCTGGGATAACACCACTTTCTGACCACTTTAATAACAGATATTGACCGTAGCATTGCACTCAAGGACCTGGAGATTCCTAGAGAGGTGTTCTCTCAGATAAAAGGAATAGTGTTTTCTTATTTGCGGGTTTTCCACATTCATAGGTTCCTTCACCCCTAACCCCAGCAAATGTGGATGGGGCCGCTATACATTCTTTTTCAAGTATCTTTTTGGAATGAAAGCAATAGTGTTCAAAGTATGAAGACAGAGGGAAGCAGCTACAGAGAAGGAGTTGAGTGGTTAAAGCAGAGGTGGAGAAAATGCGGCCACTTGCTGCCCCTAAAGCTGTTTTTATGCCTTTCCTATCATCCAAAATTTTTATTAAACATCTTTTTAAAACCCACAAATACATAGTGGAGGCATAAAATACATTATTTTTCTACATTTTCTGTCCCTGTGCACAAAACTCAAGAGAGACCTTTTCTCCTCAACGTGAAGTAAATTAGAAGTCACTTGTTGAATCACATTCTGTGTTGGCCAAAAGGCCTCTCCTGGCCCAAAATGGCCCAGAGAGGGCCCAAAATGTGGAGGAATTGCCTCTCACACCACCAGCGGGCATTGGGGGAAAGAACCTTTTTAATAATAATAATAAAAATAATAATAATAATAAGAACTTCTTTATTTTGTACCCCGCCTTTTGCCTTTAAGCCAGGGGTAGGCAACCTTTCCCCTTTAAGGGCCAGGGACTTCAGCTCCCAGAAGCCTCAGCCATCTTGGCCAATAGTCCCATGTTGGCCAATAGCTCCTGGGATTCTGGGAGCTGAAGTCCCTCGGCCCTTAAAGGGGACAGGTTGCCTACCCCTGCTTTAAGCAATCAAGGTGGCTCACAGCAATTGCATATAAAACAAATCCAAAGCAATACAGTAATAACATAATAAAAAAATGGTAGAGGTATGCTGTAGCCCCTAAACTCTGACAGTTGCCCACCCCAAGCTTAGAACAAATTCCTCCTGATGTTTTGAATGTTGGCTCCCAATAAACAGATCTAGGTCAAGGATGTTGAGTGTTGCAGCCCAAAACACTTTGAGAGCACCAGGATGGATGAACCTGGATAAGAACCTCAGGCACAGGCTTCGTCTGCACAAGAGAAAAGCCCTACTCCCACCCCGACGCTAGTGGTGCCCACACTGGTAGTGCCCGACTGCATTGACACATGGCATCTTCTGGTGAAATACTGTGCCTCTTCTCCATTAACCTGGCTTTGCCCCAGAGTTGGCAAAGTCATGGGAAGCCTCACTGTTTCTCCAAAACTGCAGGGTTTTTTGGCATGTGAACAGCTGGACTGGGACAGAATCAGCTTAGCCTGCTGCTTGCATGCCAGGCACCGTGCCATCCCCCTTCCCTGCCCTGAGCAGCGCTGTTTTGTTCCTGGAGCTGCAGCCGCCACTTCCATACCTGCAGGAGCTCCATGGACAGGCTGCCCAGCATGCTGTTGCTTCTCATTTGTTGCAAGGGTGAGCCTACCCTTACGAGAAGCAACAATTCATCAGCTGTCCTATCCAAGGATCTCCTCCAGAAATGGTGGCCATGGGTCTGGGAACAGGGACAAGCCAGCTGAGTCAAGATGGTGTGAGTCCATGTGAACAACTGTGTGTCGCCACATTGGCTTTGGCCCAATGGATGCAGCCATCATCGTGTCCAATTGGGACCAGTTCCAGAGTGTAATGGTCCTGACTGGCCCTGGATTTCTGGCCAGCAGAGACCAGACCTAAGGCTTGGATGAACTGGATTCAGATACCTACTTGATCACAAGAATCCAAAACACACTGCAGAAATATCCCAGTTTGAGACCTCTTTAAGTACCTTGTCTCAGTGCTAGGGAATTCTGGAAACTAGTTTTGTGAGACATTTAGCCTTCTCTCTAGTGCCACAATAGACTGCAATTCCCAGGATTCCCTAACACTGAGTCAGGGCAGTTAAAGCAGTCTCAAAATGGATTATTTCTGCAGTGTGTTTTGGGCCAAACTCACCAGGAACTTTTCATGGATGAAACCCAAAGGTCTTCCAGGTTGTTCAAAGTAATTTCTACGATCAGTACTTAAAAAACTTTTAAAAAGAGGTCATCATAGTACCTGTAATCAAAGCTTTCTTGTTTTTCTCCCTTCTAGATGAAGACTGGCTGAATTTGCAGGAGGATAGTCTGCATCTGAAAAAAAATAATCAAAGGGAGTAGAACCTAGTGAAGTAGAAAGATGTTGGCAAGATAAGGAAACAACTTCTTTATTGTACGCAGTGACAAACATGGGCAACTGCCCAGAAGAATAGAGTATGACTGGAACCATGAAGCAACTGTTACCTCCAAAAGGCAAAAAGCAAAGGACTTTTGTGTGGGGAGAGCTTCAGTCGGAGCACTGGCCTGATAGCAAACCAGAGAGTCCACACAGGGGAGAAACTATATGAATGCTTGGACTGCAGGAAATCCTTTGCATTGAGGTCCATCTTGATAGTGCATGAAAGGACCCATAGTGGGGGGAAACCATATCAGTGTCAGCAATGTGGCAAATGTTTCAGTGCGAGTTCACGGCTTATTAAACACAAGAGAAAATCCATACAAATGCATGGAGTGTGGATAGACTTTCCGCCAAAGCTCACACCTCAAAAATCACCAGAGCATCCACACTGGCGACAGGCCATTTAAGTGTTCAGATTGTGGCAAAAGTTTCAGCGTGAGTTCAGACTTGCTCCGGTATGAAATATCACACACGGGAGAAACACTTCCAGTGCCCAGACTGTGGGAAGCGCTTTTGTAACAGTTCATAGATTTGTAAAGTCAAAGGCTTTCATGGCTGGCATCCATAGTTGTGTGGGTTTTTTGGACTCTGTGGCCATGTTCTAGAAGAATTTCTTTCTGACGTTTCGCCAGCATCTGTGGCTGGCATCTTTAGAGATGCTGGCAAAAACGTCAGAAAGAAACTCTTCTAGAACATGGCCACACAGCCCGAAAAACCCACAAAAAAACTATAGTTCACAGATTATTATTCACTGAAGGGTCCACACTGGAGAAAAGCCATATAAATGCGTGGGATGTGGGAAATGTTTTAGTGTGAGTCAGCAGCTCAGCAAGCACCAGAGAGTTCACACAGGGAGAAAAACCATCTAAGTGCCCTGAATGTGGGAAAACATTTGGTGTGAGCACTATCCTCTCTGGACATCTGAGAATCCACACAGGAGAAAAACTGTATGAATATCCAGAATGTAGGAAAAGTTTCAAGCTGCGTTCAAATCTTATTGCACATATAAAAATACACATTCCAAGGAAATCATAGATGTTTTTGACTGCAGGGGGTCTGTCGAATTTGAATCCAGCTGTCTTTTTTGATAGTTATATAATGATAGCACAGTTCTGATCAGATTCAATGATTCTGTGAGGTTCATCGAATCATGGAAGAGAACACAAGGGCCATCCAGTCCAACCCCTGCCATGCAGGAAATCACAATCAAAGAGGTGCAAATAATGGCTCCCCAGTGATCTTGGACTGCAAGTCCCAGTAGGCTTAGGCAACATAGTGTACAATGAAGAATGCTGGGAGTTGTAGTTAACAACATCTGGAGAACTATATAATTTCATTCCCCATTGTCCTCACAATTCAAGAGTTAAGTTGAATCACTCACACACCCCTGTTCTCAAAGAGTTTACACACTCACAGCAATCTCATATAATATAGATTATTGCTAGTATCTTCTCTCTCTGTTTTCTGTATTTATTGGAATATTTTTGTTTTATATATTAAAAAATCAAGGGAGGGGGGTATAATAAAGGTGAACCCATGTGCAAAACACAACACAATGGGCTATAAATCAAAGCAGTTCCACTGTCCTGGAACTACCAGTTAACAGTATTACTGTTACTTGATATTATTACATTGTAATGAAATTCTGCCAGTAATTTTGGAATCTCATGGAAGCAATGTGGTCTTCCGCAGGAGTTTAAGATCATCCTTGCATTTGTAACACTGCATTATGGCAGATGAGCATATTGTATATTCTCAACTATAATTTGACCTCACGTATACGAAGGGCAGGTTTTGGGACAGAATTGGAGATTTTTATATAACCCACGTATAAGTTGAGGGTAAAACTTAGGACCATGAAACAAGGTCATAAAGGAAAGAGCAAAGGAAAACGATGTCAAAGCATACTGCTATTGTTTTTGTGGGTTTTTTCGGGCTGTGTGGCCATGTTCTAGAAGAGTTTATTTCTGACGTTTCGCCAGCATCTGTGGCTAGCATCTTCAGAGAAAACTGAAATGGAAGAGCATGGGACTATATATACTGTGAGACCCTGAGTAGGGAGGAGTGGTTCCCAGGTGAACTGTGTGTTGTTCTGTGTTGAATAGGTATTGTTCTGTTGTTAATGGCATGGCTTCAGGGTAGCAATCAAGGATATTGTCTGCTATTCCCATGTAAACTGTGTATTGTTCTGTGTTGAATAGGTATGTTCTGTTGTTAATGGCATGGCTTCCAGGTGAGCCATGCCATTAACAACAGAACAATACTATTCAACACAGAACAACACACAGTTCACCTGGGAACCACTCCTCCCTACCCAGGGTCTCACAGTATATATAGACCCATGCTCTTCCATTTCAGTTTTCTCTGAAGATGCTAGCCACAGATGCTGGCGAAACGTCAGAAATAAACTCTTCTAGAACATGGCCACACAGCCCGAAAAAAAACACAAAAACTATGGATGCCGGTCATGAAAGCCTACGACTTCACATACTGCTATTCTTCCACCCAGGAATTAAAAAAGGCTAGAAGCGGCACTACAGTGGAAAGAGTAGAGGGTGCTGGTACTTCTTTAAGGTGCTCCCAGGACATGCTAAGCTCTCATCTTTCTACTCAAAGAACGGAATGGTTCCTATTTTAATAAGAGTAAAAGTACAATACTTACATTGACTCGTGGCTAAGTCAACCCAGTTTTTTGGGGGGTTATTTTTTTTAACTAAAATTTATATTCATGAATATATACACTAATCTTGGAATTTAGACCCATGAAGCCATTCCATTTTGAGCATGTTTTCATTGCAACCTAGAGACCCACATTAAAAAGAACTTTGTGTAGGATGAAATGGGCAATGCTGTATTTCCTGAAGGCCATGGTCTCTTAATGGAAAAATGTCTGATGTCCTCATGCCATATGTTGGCAAGGTTAAAGCTAAAAAATGGGCAAGGCCAAAATCCTATACGCACAAAGAGCATTTGCAAATCCATCCATACAAACCTCATCCCACAATTGTCACCAGTCTACATGCATTGACATATTCATCCTGCTGCTCTAATCTTTTTTTCTCAGATCCTTTCGTTTCTCAACCTTTCCTTTCTTTCTTCTAAGTTTGATCCTTTACCTTCCTTTCCATCTTTTCTTTGTTCCTCCTCTGAGCTCTCTCATTCATCATTGTCTACTTCAGCCAACCTAAGGTTTCACTTAGGAGAAGGTGGGCCAAGCCAAATGGAGCCAAAATTAGACTAGGCTTTCCAAGGAAACACGAGAGCTTTCAAAGACAATTGCATATATAGGTTGAGTCTCCCTTATCTGAAATGCTTGGGACCAGAAGTATTTTGGATTTTTATTTATTTATTTATTTATTATTTTAATATTTGCTTATACATAATGCAATATCTTGGAGATGGGCCCCAAATCTAAACATGAAATTCATTTCTGTTTCATATACACCTGATACACATAGGCTGATCATAATTTCATACATAGTTTAAAAAATATTTTTAAAATTCATTTTTAATGAATTAAAATAATACATGACACAGCTTAACTTCTTACAACACATACATGGACATAAAAACATAAGAACATAGACAATTACAATGTTTATTTCCTGGACTCTTTTTTTTTTTTTGGTCTGGTTAATTCATTCACTATTTCTTCACATAAACTTATTGTCTTTGTTCCTCTACTTTATCAGTTAACCAAATAATATTTAACCTATTTATCTCACAGATTCCAAAGTTCATATCACACCGATCATAGCCTTTTCTCCCCATTTCTATTGCAAAAAACAATAACAACATAATAATAACAACAACAACATATTTTTTAAAAAATAATAATCAGTGGTTCCCAATCTGTTCTACAACTCTTCCGTGGTTTTCCTCTTAACAGACCAGTAAATTTATCTATTTCCATATAATCATATAATTTTAACAACCATTCTTTTGCGTTTGGACACAAAATATTTCTGTGTATGAAAACAAGTTGGGGTCCACCAAACCATCCAAAAGCAAAGGCATCACTATCTCAACCATCCATGTAGACAGTTCTGGATTTTGGTATATTTTGGATTTTTAAATTCTGGATAAGGGAGACTCAACCTGTAATGAAGAGGGCTGATGTGTAGGTGGGATTGTGTAAAGAGGTCCAAACTTTCCATCAGGAGAGAGCTGGGACATATGCAGCCCTTTGGATTGTTGTTGGACTACAATTCCCATGAACTCTAGTTGAGACAATAATGAGGAAGACTCCATTATTCCCAAGTCCTGAATAGGCAAACTGAGGCAAACAACTGGGCTATGGTGGAGGACTATGCTCTCCCATAGTTACAAAGAAGTTTATCACATGGGATGGAAGCGTCCAAATCCTGTGGACAAACGGGATTTAAATCTGGGAATATCCCGCAAAAGCAGGATTGTTTTCAGATGCCATCAGGCTACTTGTGCATTAACACAACATTAACCCGTATAGAAAGTCGCAAAATCCTGCCACTTTTTAGTTTCGGGAAAATCCCAAAAATAAAAAGCACCATGATTTTGCCCACTTTCCGCACGGGTTAATGTCACATTAATGCTCAATTAGCCCAATGTGACTGAAAACAATCCTGCTTTTGCAGGATATTCTCGGGATTTAAACCCTGTTTATCCATGGGATTTGGGCGCTTGGCCTCCCATGTGATAAACTCCATAGTTGTGGCCAAAAAGACAAACAAATGGGTCCTTTAATAGATCAAGACTAAACTGATGTTGATCATAAGAGTTGCGCTGGAGGACCTAGATATTCAGAGAAAGGTGTTCCTTCAGGTACCAAAAAAGTTTTTTTTTTAATTTTCCACATTGAGGGTGCATCTACACTGTAGAAATAATGTGGTTTGACACCACTTTAATTGAATCCTAGGATTTATAGTTTAACAGGGCATTTAACCTGTGCCAAAGAGTGTTGGCGCCTCACCAAAGTAATGATCCCAGGATTCTGTAGGATGCAGCCATAGCAGTTAATATTATATTATATTGTATCAAAGCTTTCAAAGCTCCACTGGCCTCTTCATCAGGCAAAGATGTTAAAAATCATACAGGATAAAAAGAAGGATGACGATGCTGGTCCCAAGCCTTTATTTTGTCAAGATGTGGCTGTCCTTAGTTCAAGTCATATTGAAGCAGGCAAGCCCTGCTCCTTCTGGCCATGTGGGTCCTCTAGGAAATAAAGAATTTTTAAGTTCCATTTTCAAGGCAAAAAGTGATGCTGCTCTTGAGATCCAAGTTGCCCCCTGCCATCCTTTGTGAAGCCAGAGGCTCCTTTGTTTGGCAGAGCCCACTATTTTTATTTCAACTGACTCCCAGGTGCCTGCTTTTTAGCCTTTTATGAGACAGTCATAATGGTCAAGTGCATGGGTTCTCGGGGGGCCACTTTCCCATCCCAGGAACATTTGGGGGGCCACATAGACTAGCAAAAAATAACCATCATCATCATAGAATCATAGAGTTGGAATAGACCCCAAGGGCCATCCAGTCCAACCCCACTCTGCCATGCAGGAACTCACAATCAAAGCATCCCCTGTGACAGATGGCCATCCAGCCTCTGTTTAAAGACCTCCAAAGAAGGAGACTCCACCACAATCTCCGAGGGAGTGTGTTCCTCTGTTTACTGTCAGGAAGTTCCTCCTAATGTTTAGATGGAATATCTTTTCCTGTAGTTTGAATCCATTGCTCTGGGTCCTATTCTCTGGAGCAGCAGAAAACAAGCTTTCTCCATCCTCAATATGACATCCCTTCAAATACTTGAACAGGGCTATCATATCACCTTTTAACTGTCTCTTCTCCACGCTGAACGAACCCAGTTCCATCTGAGAGTTCACCTCTGGTCCTGAAAAACTGACAATTTAAAAGTGAAGCAGCAATCACCTCTGTGTGAAGGCCCTTTCAACCTGTTTAAAAAGATCCCAGGGCTGCATCTGCACTGCAGAATTAATGCAGTCTGATACTGCTTTAACTGCCACGGCTCCATGCTATGGGAGTCTGGGATTTGTAATTTGGTGAGCTATTCAGACCTCTCTATAAGAGAAGTCTGGCGACTCAAGGAACCACAAATCCCAGGTTTCAGAAGGATGGTGCCATAGCAGTTTAAGTGGTATCAAATGGCATTGTTTCTCCAGTGCAGATGCAGCCCAGGATAAATAATACTGGGCCTTTGCAGACTGCCAGAAATAGTGCAAATTGAGTCCACTTCAAATTGAGGCACTGCCCTGGCTCAGTGCTAGGGAATCATGGGAACTGTAATTTATTGTGGCACCAGAGCTCTCTGACAGAGAAGGCTCAATGTCACAGAAAAAAATACAATTCCCATGATTCCCTAGCACTAACCCTAACCCTAAAAGTGGACTCAATTTGCACTATTTCTGGCAGTCTGAAAAGGCCCACTTTTATTTTGGTCAGAAATAGGGCTGCCCAAGGCATCCCAAGTAGCCAAGGGCCACCAAAATTGCCTGAGAATGGGGGCCACCCTTTAAGCTTTAATTCCCCTTGTTATGTTTACCTCTTTCCCACTAAAGCAGTAAGGCATCACAGGCGGCCATTCAAAAGGTGCAGTTCATCTACTTCACAACCCAAGTGTTTTGGGTGGAAAATTTGTCCATTAGCTGATTGTCTAGAACAGGTTGTTGTTATTATGTGGATTGTTTCAAGATGTGTGTATCTTATCCTTTTAAATTGTATGCATGTCCTTTAAAATTGATGGGTATTTTAACTGAGGTATTTTAACCGATGTGGCAAATCTGTTAATTGTTGTTGTTCCTCGCCTTGATCCGTGGGGAGAAGCAGGTAAGAAATTATTGTTGTTGTTATTATTATTATTATTATTATTTCTTACCCGTGGGGTAAGATTCGTGGGGAGAAGCGGATAAGAAATTATTGTTGTTGTTGTTGTTATTATTATTATTATTTCTTACCCGCTTCTCCCCACAGATCAAGGTGAGGAACAACAACAATTAACAGACTTGCCACATAATTATAATAATTATAATATATTGTGATTGCACAGTATTAATTTTAATTTTTGTTTTTAAATTGTTAAACATGGTTTAATTATAATGTGGTTTAATAATGTTTTAAGGGGGGGAGCGAATATGTTGTTTTATGTTGTATGCTAATTTTTATGCTGTAAACCGCCTGGATTGGGCTACCAATGGGCGGTATAAAAATAAAATTTATTATTATTATTATTATTTTAAAAACCCACTAAAAAGTGTACCCCCCACTACTACAAAGAATTTTTAAGTTCCATTTTCAAGGCAAAAAGTGATGCTCTTTATACCCTCTTAATACACAGAATTAATGCCTACAGAAAAGTATATTACTTCTTCTGGACTGCATCTGCACTGCAGAAAGAATGCAGTTTGACACCGCTTTAACTGCCATGGCTCCAGCCTATGGAACCCTGGGATTTGTAGTTCCTTGGGAGCACCAGAGCTGCTACCTGCTTCTTTTGTTCTCAACCTGTTGGAAGCAGGTAAGAGAAGCAGGCCTGGTTGGCAACATTTCTCTCTAAGTCTCTTGATCATTTTGAAAATTTGTGTGTTAATATATTTATTTATTTCTCTTTCCAGCAACCAACCCAGAGGAGGAAGCATGCAACCTTTGGCAATTCTTGCAAAATTGACTTTATTAATTCCCACCCCCACCCCCCTATGAAAGGCATTGTCTAGCTTTTTAAATCCCTCCCTTAAACCCCTCTCCTTCCGCCTAGGACTATTATATATATATATATATATATATATCTTCAATTCTGCCCAGTTAACCCTCTCCT
This sequence comes from Phrynosoma blainvillii, assembly GCA_026167975.1. NCBI lineage: Eukaryota > Metazoa > Chordata > Lepidosauria > Squamata > Phrynosomatidae > Phrynosoma > Phrynosoma blainvillii. Next base: position 385,763,870 of record JANUYF010000002.1, read on the forward strand.
CTCTGCCACCATCCTTGCATGAATCCTTTTTTTAAAAAATAGAAAATCAAGGGTGTGCAAGAAACAAAACAAAACAAAAATAGTAATTCCAAATAATTCCAACTCTGTTTTGAACCCTTGATCTCGGTTGATGCCCCAAGCTTTGCAAATCAAATCCTAGGAGAGAAAATATTGATTTTATTTTATTTTTCAACAGAAGCAGGAGGAGGAGGAGGAGGAGGAAAAGGGGTTGGATGAGTTAAACTGATAGAGAGCTGCATTTCCCAGAGAGGATCTGAAACTTGAGCTAAGAGGAGGCTCTTAATACCCAAGGCCTTCCCCCCCCCCCAGGTGAAGGAGAGAAAGAGAGAAAGAAAGAAAAGAAAAAAAAAGAGGATTTTTAGAGTTAATTTTCTTTCTCTCTCCCTTCTTTTCTTTGCATGCAAGAGAAGCTTTGCAGTTGCAGAAGGAAGCAATGTGCAAGAGGATGCATGGTAGGTAAAATGGGAGGATGCAAAAAAGAAAAAAATGAAGTTCACCCCCCTTCTTTGCAAAGAAAAGTAATAAGAGGAGGGATGGGAAGGGGGAAAGGGGGAGGGATTTTGAAACACCCCCCCCCCCAAAAAAAAAAACCAGGATGTGGAGAAAGAAGGAGGTTTTGTATGGCTGATCCTTTTTCCAGCATGGCCTCTCTGCTCAGGACAATGGCACCACACAAGGACAAGGGAAGATGGAGGGGGGGCAGAAAGGAAACCTTTTGCCTTTTCTTTCTTTGTTCTCTTCCAGATCTGGAGACTTGGGGCTTGATTCCCCCCCCCCTTCTTCTCCCCCTTTTCCAATTCAGGGTTGGATGACCCAGGGGAAGAAGAAGAAGCCTCTTTTGTGCCCTTCCAAGAAAATCAGGAAAAGGTTTTGGAACTGGAACACAGAACTTGCCCTTCTTTTCTCCTTCTGCTCTGTCTCTCTCTCTCTCTTTTTTTCCTTTGCAGATTGTCCAGCTGCAAAAAGAAAAAGAGAGGGAAGGCAGAAGTGCTCATCTGTGAAAAGGAAAATGCTTTTTACAGTTTAGGGCTTAGATCCAAATCCTGTGCAATGTCTACTCAGGAGTCAGTCCAGTTCTAGAGTATGTACTCTCAATCCTATGCATGTCTACTCAGGGATCAGTCCACTTTGGGGAATGTTTGCTTAGGAGTCAGCCCAATTCTAGAGAGCTTACTCCCAATCCTGTGCATGTCTGCTTAGGCATCAGCCCAGTTCTAGAGTGCTTAGTCCCAGTCTTGTACAGTGTCTGCTCAGGAGTCAGTCCAGTTCTGGACAGGAGTCAGTCCAGTTCTGGAGAGCTTACTCCCAATCCTGTGCATGTCTGCTTAGGCATCAGCCCAGTTCTGGAGTGCTTAGTCCCAGTCTTGTACAGTGTCTACTCAGGAGTCAGTCCAGTTCTGGAGAGCTTACTCCCAATCCTGTGCATGTCTGTTTAGGAGTCAGTCCAGTTCTGGAGTGCTTAGTCCCAATCCTGTGCATGTCTGTTTAGGAGTCAGTCCAGTTCTGGAGAGCTTACTCCCAATCCTGTGCATGTCTGTTTAGGAGTCAGTCCAGTTCTGGAGTGCTTAGTCCCAATCCTGTGCATGTCTACTTAGACGTCAGTCCAATTCTGGAGTGCTTAGTCCCAGTCTTGTACGGTGTCTACTCAGGAATCAATCCAGTTATGGAGAGCTTACTCCCAATCCAGTGCATGTCTATTTAGGAGTCAGTCCAGTTCTGGAGCGCTTAGTCCCAATCCTGTGCATGTCTGCTCAGGAGCCAGCCCAGTCCTTGAGTGCTTACTCCCAATTCTGTACATGTCTATTTAGGAGACAGTCCAGTTTTGGGGTGCTTAGTCCCAGTCTTGCACAATGTTTAATCAGGAGTTAGTCCAGTTCTAGGAAACTTGGTCCCAATCCGGTACATGTCTACTTAGGAGTCAATCCAGATCTGGAGTGCTTAGTCCCAGTCTAGAACAATGTTTACTCAGGTGTCAGTCTAGTTCTGAGAATGTCTACTCAGGCATCAGTCCACTTTTAGAGTTCTTACTCCCAATCCTCTGCATGTCTACTCAAGAGTCAGTCCAGTTCTAGAGTGGTTACTTCCAATCCTGTGCATATCTACTTAAGAGTCAGTTCTGGTCTGGAGTGCTTAGTCTCAGTCTAGTACAATGTTTACTCAGGGGTCAGTCCAGTTCTGGGAATGTCTGTTCAGGAGGCACTCCAGTTCTGGAGTGGTTACTCTGAATCTTGTGCATGTCTGTTTAGGAGTCAGTCCAGGTCTGGAGTGCATAGTCCCAGCCTAGTACAATGTTTACTCAGGAGTCATTCAATTTCTGGGAATGTCTACTCTGGAGTCAGTTCAGTTCTGGAGAGCTTATTCTTAATCCTATGCAATGACTACTCAGGAATGAGTCCAGTTCTGGAGAGCTTACTCCCAATCCCATGCATGTCTACTCGGGAGTAAATCTAGTTCTAGAGAGCTTAGTCCCAGTCCTGTGCATTGTCATTGCCATCCTCTGAGGCTGAGAGTATGTGACCTGCCCAAGGTCACCTAGTGGGTATTCATGGCTGTGCCGGGATTCAAACCCTGATCTCTAGAGTTCAACACTCAAACCACGTAGGGCTAAAAAGAACTTCTGTCTGAGACCCCAGAGAATCTTAAATGAGACCCGAAAATACTTTCAGGACTGTGGCAGCTTCTTCTGTTCCCAGTCCTTTGGAAAAGGGCCATAGTTCCACATGCTTTGTACACAAAAGGTTCAAAGTCCAGTCCTCACGGTCTGCGGCCATGACTGAAAAGATCCTAGAGAGAGCAGGTACCAGTCAGTGTAGACTGTACACAAGAGCCTAAGTCTAAACACAAAATTCATTTGTTTCATATACACTTTATACACATAGCCTGAAGAAAACATTGTACAAAACATTGTATTGTACGGGATTTTATATTTAAATTGTAAGCCGCCTTGATAGCCTTGGTTAAAGGCGGGATATAAATAAATTATTATTATTATTATTATTATTATTATTATTATTATTATTATTATTATTATTCAGGGGTAGCTGTGTTGGCCATTTAGCAAATTCAAACAAAAATCCATCAGTGAAATTACCTTTGAGGGTAATTTTGCACAAGGTTTTAATAATTTTGTGAATGAAATAGTTTGTGTACACTGAATAATCAGAAAGCAAAGGTGTCACTACTTCAGCCACCCAGGAAAACATTTCTGATTTTTGGAATATTTTGGATTTCGGGATTCCGGAAAAGGGAGACTCAACTTATATAGCCATTCTGATGGGCAGCCAGTCAAGGCTAGATTCTCAATGAATCAGATTCAATCCTTTTTACAGTCCATCTCAGAAACAGAAATAACCACCAAGCCAGAGAAGTTGTTGCTTGAGGTTTGTTGTTGTTGTTGTGTGCCTTCAAGTCATTTCCGACTCAGGACAACCTTTAGGCCAGAGGTAGGCAACCTTTCCCCTTTAAGGACCGAGGGACTTCAGCTCCCAGAATCCCAGGAGCTATTGGCCAACATGGGACTATTGGCCAACATGGCTGAGGCTTCTGGGAGCTGAAGTCCCTCCGCCCTTAAAGGGGAAAGGTTGCCTACCCCTGCTTTAGGCGAACCTATCATGGAGGCAGGATTTGTTCAGAGAAGGTTTGCCATTGCCTTCTCCTGAGGCTGAGAGAGTGTGACTCGCCCAAGGTCACCCAGTGGGTTTCCTTGGCCAAGCTGGGGATCAAACCTTGCTCTCCAGAGTCGTAGTCCCACACTCAAATTACTATGTGTAGCTGCAAAATATACCTGAAGCAGACCAAGTTATTTGGATGCCTGAGGCAGAAAATCCCCTCCTCATGCCTGACTGTTAAAAGAGAATAACAAAAGTAAATAACCAACAGGTTGCTGCCTGACTAGAATAACACTCTGTTGCCTTTAAGTACTGGGTTTAATAGACTTGCATTGTATTTCCTTGTTTTGCGTCCTCCACTAACTATAGAAAGGAACAAAGGTTGTAACCAGGTATAAACCACCAAGCCCCAGTCTTTTGACATTCTCCTTTGCAATGGTCCACTGTTTTATGGCTGAGAAGATTTAGGGAGGTTGCCGACTGCCAGAAATAGTGCAAATTGAGTCCACTTTAAGGGTTAGGGTTAGGGAATCATGGGAACTGTATTTTATTGTGGCACCAGAGCTCTCTTGACAGAGAAGGCTCAATGTCTCAGGGAAAAAAAATTCCCATGATTACCTAGCACTAACCCTAACCCTTAAAGTGGACTCAATTTGCACTATTTATGGCAGTCTGCAACCCCCCTTAATCAAGTATAGCACACACAGTTCAGGCCGTATCTAATGGCCTTTACAGACTGCCAGAAATAATGCAACTTGAGTCCACTTTAACTGCCTTGGCTCTGTCCTAGGGAATCATGGGAACTGTAGTTTATTGTGGGCACCAGAGTTCTCTGACAGAGAAGGCTCAATGTCTCAGAAAAAACTACAGTTCCCATGATTCCCAGGACTGAACCAGGGCAGTTAAAGTGGACTCAAGTTGCATTATTTCTGGCAGTCTGTAAAGGCCCTAGGTTGGGCTAGAAACTTGGCTGTTCTTAGAAAGCCATGTTGTTACCATGCCAAATGCACTCTTGTTGTGTGCCTTCAAGTCATTTCCCACTCATGGTGTCCCAACAGTGAAACTATTGCAGGGGTTTCCTGCCAAGATTTGTTCAGAGTGGTGTTGCCATTGCTTTCCTCTGAGGCTGAGAGAGTGTGACTTAGGGGGGTTGCAGGCTGCCAGAAATAGTGCAAATTGAGTCCACTTTTAGGGTTAGGGAATCATGGGAACTGTATTTTATTGTGGCACCAGAGCTCTCTGACAGAGAAGGCTCAATGTCTCAGAAAAAAAACAATTCCCATAATTCCCTAGCACTAACCCTAACCCTAAAAGTGGACTCAATTTGCACTATTTCTGGCAGTCTGCAACCCCCCTTACTCACCTGAATAGGTTTCCATGTCTGAGCATGGGATTTAAACCTTGGTTTCTCAAAGTCTTGGTACAACCACTGTACCGCACTGGCTCTCTTTCATACATTCTAGAGATGGAATAATCTGATTTTTGCTTTTCAAGTCAGATTTTTTTTAAAAACAAAAACAAAAACGCCTTAATATCATAAGATTTATGCCCCCCCCCCAAAAAAAACTAATTAAATATATTGTCGTAGGATTAAGTCTATGAAAGCTCACACTACCAGCTTTTTTCTTTCAGTTAGCCTCAAGATCCCTTTGCATGCTGATTTTCCAGACTAAAATGGCTACGTCTTTGGAATATATTGCTGTGTTGTTGTTGTGTGCCTTAAATCTTAAATCTTACGGCAGCACCAAGGCAACTCTTATCACAGGGTTTTCTTAACAAGATTTCTTCGGAGGTTTTTGGGTTGTTGTTTTTTTGCCTTTGTCTTCCTCTGAGGCTGAGAGAGTGGGACTTTGCCCAAGACCCCCCCCCCCCATGGGATTCCATGACCAAGTGGGGATTTGAACCTTGGGCTAGTCGACACTTAAGAATACTATGCGAATTTGGGCACATTTTTGGACATTTGCATTGACAGTTGTTTTCACTTTCCTGTGTAAATTTGCATTTGTATGCATTTGTTCTTTGCCATAAAGGCAAACCTCCTCTGCACAAATCTTATCAAGAATGGCAAGATGACTCTGGAGAACAGGGTTCAAATCCCCACTGACCCATGAAACCCACTGGGTTGACTGGGTGGAGTGTTGGACTGTGACTCTTGAGACCAGGGTTTAATTCCCAGCTCAGCCATAAAACCCACTGGGTGACCTTGGGCAAGTCACACTCTCTCAGCCTCAGGAAAGGCAATAGCGAACCTCCTCTGAACAAATCTTGTCAAGAAAATCCCATTATAGGGTCACCTTAGGGTCATCATAAGTCCGACTTGAAGGCACACAACAACAACTTTGCAAGGCTACATGAAACCATCTTGGCTATTTTTATTTAAATATTGGTTGCCTTTATATCTTGCCTTTCCTCCAGGGAACGCAAGGCATGAACTTTCTCCCCTATCCTCCCTGTTTTTATTCTCACACAAATTTTGTGAGGTAGAGTTTAAAGACATTGCTGTGTTAAATCTGGAATATCACCATGCAAAGGGATCTTGTAGCACACTCGAGACTAACTGAGCAAAAGACATTGTAGCCTCAGCTTTTATAGACTTGGTCTGAGGAAGCATCTGAGGAAGTAGACCAAAAAGTACAAAAGCATATGCTACAATGTATTTTGCTCAGTTGGTATCAAAGGTGCTACAAGATACCTTTGCGTCTGTGAGATAGTTTAGACCAGGGGTAGGCAACCTTTCCCCTTTAAGGGCCGAGGGACTTCAGCTCCCAGAATCCCAGGAGCTATTGGCAAACATGGGACTATTGGCCAACATGGCTGAGGCTTCTGGGAACTGAAGTCCCTCGGCCCTTAAAGGGGAAAGGTTGCCTACCCCTGGTTTAGACTAAAAGATAGCAACTTGCCCAAAATTACCTCATGTGTTTCAGGGTCCGGTGGAGATTTGAACCCATTTCCCTCGGGCCCTAGCCTGACATGCTAAGCCTGGGCTCGTGTTGCATTGAATTTTGGTCTTCTGTTTCCTCTTGCTGATCTTCCCTATTAATTTAGGTCTTCTGTTCCCATTCTTCAGGTAGAAGGCCATTGACTTTGCTGGTTTTGAAAGATTCCCTATGTTTCTGAGGTGAAGACTTTTTAACAGCCATTTCTACAGATTAAAAACCAAACCCTCCCCAAACCCTTTTATTTGTGGAGAGCTTGAGAGAGAGAGAGAGAGAGGAAAAGGAAAAAAATAACAAGACAGTGATACTGAGGCAGTCCCAAAATGGCCGCCAAACGTGGAGCAGCCCCAAGCCTCCATTTCCAGAGTGCGTTAGAACAGGTGGCACGACGGGGGACGAAAATGGAAGAGGAGGAGGAAGAAGCCGAGAACCCTGAACCGGAAGAAAGGTGGCGAGGGAAAGGGCAAGCCTCTCGCGGCGGGCGCCGAGAAAAAGACGGAAGGCTGCCCCGAGCCCGGATGTCTCAAAAAAGGGAGATCCTCAACACGAACCGCGCTCCTCGCTCGGGGTGGAGGAACCCACCGGTCTCACGCTCGGCCGAGTGGGAAGAGCGTCAGCCGTTTTCGCCTTCCTCCGAGAGGCCGGCGGTGGCCCGGCAGTGGCCAAGAGGCGGACGGGCCGCCCGGCATCCCCCGAGTCACGGCCGTGGAGAAGTCGTGGAGGTCCACCACATCCTGGACTCCGGGGAGATCGGCGAGTCGGGGATGGTGAAAGTGAAGGAGGAGGTCGTGGGGGACGACTCAGCCAGCCGGGAGATGAAGCGGCAGCGTTTCCGGCAGTTCCGCTACCAGGAGGCCGAAGGGCCCCGCGAGGTGTGCAGCCAACTCTGGTACCTTTGCCACCGGTGGCTGAAGCCCGAGAGGCACACCAAGGAGCAGATCCTGGAGCTGCTGATCCTGGAGCAGTTCCTGGCCATCTTGCCGCCGGAGATCCAGAGCTGGGTGAAGGAACACGAGCCGGAGAGTTGTTCCCAGGCGGCTGCTTTGGCTGAGGATTTCCTACAGATGCAGCGAGAAGCTGAGAGGAGGGAACAGCAGGTATGGGTGAAATCATAGAATCATAGAGTTGGAAGAGAACCCAAGGGACATCCAGTCTAACCCCATTCTGCTATGCAGGAACTCTCAATCAAGGGCTATCATATCACCTCTTAACCTTTTCTTCTCCAGGCTAAACATATCCTGCTCCCTAAGTCTCTCCTCATAGGGCTTCATGGTTGCCAGACTCTTCACCATTTTAGTCACCCTCCTCTGGACACGAAATGGGTGCTCCTGTGTGTCTTCAAATGGTTTCCAACTTATGATGACCCTAAGACCCTTGTTTCTAGGTGGGTAGGTGGTAAGTGCTGAGGAAAACAATTGTGGCCAATGCTTGAGTATCAAACTTAATACCATTTAATCCCAGGATTCTGTAAGATAGAGTCATGGCAGTTAAAGCAGTGTCAAACTGCTTTGTTTCTGCAGTGTGATTGCACCCTCAGATTCCCCCAGCCAACATGTTGTTGTTATTATTATTATTACATTTATTTATATTTTTCCCTTCCTCCTAGTATAGGGATTAAAGGCGGTAGTATAGAGACTCAAGACTTCTGTTGTTGTTGTATGCCTTCAAATCATTTCCAACTTAAGGCGACCCCAAGGCATACCTGTCATGGGGTTTTCTTGACAAGGTTTGTTCAGAGGAGGTTTGTCATTGCCTTCCCCTGAGGCTGAGAGAGTGTGACTTGACTGGTGAGTTTCATGGCTGGGCTGGGAATTGAACCCTAGTCTCCAGGATCATAGTCCAAGAGTCAGACCACTACTCCATGCTGGATCTTGGGTAAAATACCATCCTGTTAAGGTGGGCAAAGAAGTGAACATCCAGAGTACAAGAGAAATTGCTTGTTTGGACTACAGTTCCGAGACGCACCTGGGTAGCATGCTTTGGAAAGTGAGGAGCCTTATAGAAGCCAGTGTGACATAGTGGTTTGAGTGTTGGACTATGACTCCAGAGACTAGTGATTCTCAGCTCAGCCATGAAACCCACTGGGTGACCATAAGCAAGTAGCACTCTCTCAGCCTCAGGGGAAGGCAATGGCAAACCTCCTCTGAAGAAATCTTGGCAAGAAAACCCCATGAGAGGTTCACCTTAGGGTCTCCATGAGTCGGAAATGATTTGAAGGCACACAACAACAGCAATAACAATAGGAGCTATACATGTTGGCTGTAGGGTGTATCCACACTGCAGTAATAAAGCAATTTAACACCACTTTAACCGCATGACTCTATCCTACAGAATCCTGGGATTTGTAGTCAGGTGAGGCACCAAGAGCTCTCTGACAGACTAGGCTGAATACATCACCAGACTATAAATCCCAGGATTCCATAAGATGGAGCCATGCCAGTTAAAGTAGTGTCAAATTGCTTTATTTCTGTAGTGTGGATGCATCCTGAGAGTTGGAGTTCAGTTTTTCCTAAGCTCTGGGAACATTTGGATAATAAAACCTTCTAAGAGCCCTAAAGGCACCAGATCTTGTCTGATCGTAGAAGCTAAGCAGGGTCAGATTTTATTAGTACTTGGATGGGAGACTGCCAGCACATACCAGGTGCAGTAGACTATATTTCGGAGGAAGGAACTGGCAAAAACACCTGAGTCTTGCTTGCCATAAATCGAGAGGTGACTTGAAGGTGCATACTCTCTCACACAAGAGTTCTGCTAGGTGCATCTGGTGGTGCAGCAATATTGAATAATGGTATTAAGTGGTATTAATTTTGACACTTGGGCATTTATCACAACTGTTTCCTCAACATTTTGCGACCTACCCATCTCGAAATGTAAAATTTCTGGAAGTCTTGAAGTCATGGGAGAAAAAACACTTTTCTCTGGGAGTTTTTCCTTTCCTTTCGTGCCCCCTGCCCCCATTTCCTCCTAAAAATTGAAATTTTCAGAAAAATGGAAAGAAATGCAATATTAACGTCTTTGCAGATTGAAAGTCATTAGGTTACTTTACTGACTTAATGTTTGTGATATGTAACTTTGCTTGGCATAAAATTACCATGTTTGTTGTATGAAAAGTACAGTTTATTCAGGGCATAATTCCAAGTTGAACGTACTTTTTAAATTTGTGCATTACAAAGGGTCCAGAACTGTAAGGAACACCTAAGCTAAAAGGAACTGCTGTCCTTTTGCCATAAGAAAATGTCAACTTAGTAAGACAGAGACAATTATTTTGTCTTCACTACTTCTCTCCACAAACACTCCTCTCCAGAAAAGGAATTGAGAAAATGAAGCTGAGACCAGGAATTGTAATGATGTGATACTGTACAAGGTTAAACAGTTTTTCCCTCCTACCTAATTTTTAGAAATTATACTAGGACAGCAAATACATGAACACAGTTTCATAAACATTTTATTTTCTGAAAGAAAATACAGTCAGCCCTTCACATTTGCAGCTTTGACTTTTGCAGATTTGATGATTTGCAAATTTGATTATTATGTTCTCTGCAGGAATCACTAGGTCCTCTGGAGAAATTCTGCTGGATGTTGACCATAGAGTTGCTCTGGGGGACCTAGAGAAAACACTTCTCTAGGCATCTGTAGGTCCTCCAGCATGATTCTGTGGTCAAATTCTGGCAGATGTTGACCATAGAGATCTGCTGGAAGACTTAGAGATACTTAGAGAGGTATTTCCTCAGGTAGTTTTTCCACTTTCACGGGGTCCTGGGCCCCTAATGCCAGTGAATGTGGAGGGACCACTATTCCACAATCCCCTTTTCCTCAAACTTTTCTTTTGGGGCAGGGGAAGGCTTTGAAAAAATGAGGGAAAGGGTTTTTGCTCAATTTGTCCATTCCCCCCCCCCCCACCAGGCCTTCCTATCTCCACACCTACCTCACCATCGGTGAGTCCAAAACTTCCAAGAAGTGTGTTGATCAAACCATCCATCAGGAGTAAGTCTTGTAGGGCTAGTAGACCACAATTGCCTGTTCAAACCCCCAACTACCCTCAAATGCTTTGCTTTTCATCAGTGGGGGGGGGGGAAGCTCACAACAATTTATGGATGCTGGGAAAACTTTCTCCTCAGCTACTCAGAGGATTGCCACTATACCCATAGGGAAATAGGTACATTGGAAGAGAGACAAGGATGACATAGGCAGCGTCCGCACTGCAGAAATAATCAATGCCATGGCTGAATGCTATGTAATTCAGTGAATTGTAGCTTGTTGTGGCACCAGAGCTGTCTGTCACAGAAAGCTAAATATCTCACAAAACTACAGTTCCCACCATTCCACAGGATTGAGCCATGGCAATGTCAAACTGGATTATTTCTACAGTGCAGATGCAGCCATAATCATCCCTGCTAATTGGAAAGCCCTGGCACTTCAACCAGGGGAGTTTGGTCATCACAAATTGGACCAGAGTTCTCATTAAATCTGGTGGCCAACTTACAAATCGCTGTGTGTGTTGTGTTGTTTGCCTTCAATTATTTCTGACTTATGGCGAACCTTAGGAGAACCTGTCACAGGGTTTTTTGGGCAAATTTCTTCAAAGGGGGTGTGCCATTGCCATCGTCTGAGTCGGAGAGATGGTGACTTACCCAAGGTCACCCAGTGGGTTTTCATGGCCAAATGGGGATTTGAACCCTGCTCTCCATAGTCCATCTCTCAAAGCACTACTCCATGCTGGCTCACAAATCACTGTAGATACCAGGAACTGAACATGCATCTGTCCATGCCCTGCCATTTTACCATAGCCACCTTTTAACTTGGTGTCATTTTTAGGTGCTGGGGCTGTTTGAGATGGACAATGCAGATTCTCCTGAAGCCGAAGCTGAACAACCTCCATCAGATGCTGTGCCGAAACCATTATTCAGGGAAGCCAAACAAGAGGCTGATGAAGAAGAGGCCAGCAACTTGGGTAAGAACTTGATCTAGTTATTGATTTGTGTATTCAGTTTGTCAAACCATTTTGTTTCTTGGGGTGACCCCAGGTGCCTTAAGATCTGGAGGTGTCCTTTCAGCCTTTATAATATAAATCCTTTAGCCCAACGTATGCACAAGACAAGAGAGTTTCAGAGCCCATTGAACAGACCAGAATTTGGTACAGGGTTCTAAGCTTGCCCCCCAGGGATACATTTCTTCAAGTTTTTCCTTGGCATGTTGTCCTCTGCAGCCCCCTCTGATTTTGTAGCATATAAAGGGAAACTTCTGCTTTTGAAAACCTCACATTTTGTTTCATTCACAAATAGAATACATGTACTCTTTGTTGCGTTACTCAAACTATGAATAAAGCAAGCCATTATCTTTTGTCTTCTATCTGTGGCATTTGCTGGAACAGGTTGCATTCTTTTGCTGCTTATGCAAAATCTACATCTGGGAGCATACCTTGGAAGGCTGCTAATGTGTGTAATTCAGTACAGTTAATTGTTTCATCTTTTTTCTGAAATGTTTTGTGGGTGGGATTTGTAGCCAGCATACCTATCCCATCATCTTCTCATGAACTTAAAATTCTCAAAGTACAATAACATCAAAAATCCACAAAACAGCAATATCTTTAGTCGGCCAACTAAAATGCACAAAATACATGATGCAAGCTTTCAAAGCTCCATTGGCTTCTTCATCAGGCAAAGGTGTTACAAAATCAAACAGAAGAAAGGGAGGAGGAAATGATGATGCTGGAGTCACAGGCCTACATTTTGTCATGATATTATAGTTGTTCTCAGTTAAGGTGGTACAGAGGGATATCCATGTAGACAGAAGCCATTCTTCCTTTTTGGCCATTTGGGCTCTGGGAGACAAAGAGTGGTAAAGACCAGGAAATAAAATTTAAACTCCATGAGCAACAGAAAAAGCAACCTCCTCTGAGATCCAGGTTGCCTCTTTCCTGAGGTGAGCCACCTCCTTCTTTGGCTGAGAACATTGAATTTCTCAAGAAATCTCTGTGTTATTGCATTTGGAAAACTTTTAGATGCTGTACAGCTAAAATACTCCAAATAGAGTCTCAGTTTAAAATAAGTTTTACCTTTGTTGGAGGTAAAAACCTTAAAGAGTAAAGTCCCAGTCCCTTGGCTCCCTTTTTAGGATTCCCCTTCTGCAACTAAAATGCAGTATCTTCAAATCCAGAAAACATATCCAGGGGTTGCTATGTTGGCCATACAGCAAAGTACAATAACATCCAAAATCCTCAATTACTTCCAAGCTGTTATTTACAGCAAAAAAGTATGTAAGTACCTGTTTCACCATGTATACATTTGAATGCACCTGTTAAACAAATCTGAGAAAGACATTGCCAGGAAGGCTAGCTGGACTACTAAAAAGTATATGTGTCACATCCGAAATGTGAGCTTTCAGACTTGGCAGAAGCATTGGTGGCATCGCATACTTTTGACATGTCCAAGCCAAGAGTAATATGCAAGGTGTGTTGGACTACAGCTCCCATCATCATGTGCACACTTGGCCTGTAGTTGTGCTAGTTGGGCAGATTGGAAATTGTAGCCCATACATTTTTCAGTGTGCCGTGTTACAAATGGGCTATTGAATTTAATAATCTCCTTGAAATGGCACACATCTGTTGAAATGGGCTTAGCTACTGTTCTGATGTAGTTTTATCAGATCTGCAGTCATTCCCAACATCCAAAAGCTCACATTTCCAAGAAAGAGGCTTGGGAATTAATCTTGTCTGAGTCCCTGGACTGGCCCAAGGCAAGGTTAGATGGGCATCTTTAGGGAGTGCTTTGGTTGTGTATTTCTTTATGGCATGGGGATAGGATTCAGAGACATAGCCGTGTTAGTCTGGAATATCAGTATGCCAAGGGATCTTGTAGCACTGTTGGAACTAACTGTGTGAAAGTACCGGTAGTTCTAGCATAAGCTTTCGTAGACTTAGATTCAAAACACACTGCAGAAATAATCCAGTTTGAGACTGCTTTAACTACTCTGGCTCAGTGCTAGGAAATCCTGGGAACTGTAATTTATTGCAGCACCAGAGCTCTCTGACAGAGAAGGCTAAATGTCTCACAAACTTACAGTTCCCAGAATTCCTTAGCACTGAGCCAGGGGAGTTAAAGTGGTCTCAAACTGGATGATTTCTGCAGTGTGTTTTGGACCTTGGTCTACTTCCTCAGCACCTTTATGTTAAAACTGAACTTATCACCTCATCACCATCCCCACATGTTTTGCATTTCTATGGCTGTTCATACAGTCTGGTTATAAAGGTCCTTCCTTGGCAGCAGTTCACTCCATGCATCTGAGGAAGTAGACCAAGTCTACCAAAGCTGATGCTACAACATCTTTTGTACAGTCAATCTCAAAGGTACTACAAGGGGGTTCAATTACATGGCCTTTGTGATTCCTTCCAGCTTTAAGATTCTATGATTCTAGGTGGAACAAGAATGAGTATTCTTTCCTGGGCTTAGTTTCAGAACCTGTGATGGGTTCAGACCTCTTCTAGGAGCCTTTAGCAGATAGCCCACTGGACAAGGAAAAAGTGAAACTGGGTGACAGAGGGGAAACATGAGTGGGTATGAAAGAGATAGAGAGATGAGAGAAGAGTGGCAGAAAGAGAGAGGGGAAAAAAAGTGGATTGGCTTTGCCTCTCTTTGGCTATGGCACTACCTATCACCATCACTGTTATTATTATATTCAATTATATCACTCCTTTCTCTCAATAATGGGACTCAAGGCAGCTGACAACATATTTTAAAATAATACAGATTAAAAACAATGCAAAAACTTCAATAAAAATATAAATATAAAAGTTAATTTAAAAACAATTGAAAAATGTACAGCCAGCTCCCCACATACATGCATTCTGCACCCATAGAGTCAACCATCGACGGCTTCAAAATATATAGAACATTTTTTAAAAATCCAAAAAGTAAACCATGATTTTGTCATTTTATCTAATGTTACTGTGCCATGAAATGGGACTTGAGCATCCACGGATGTTGGTATCCACAGGGGTGGTGGGTTTGGAACCAACCCCCCCACCCCCCCTGGATGCCAAGGACGCACAGTATGTGCATAATGAAATATCTTGGGGATGGGACCCAAGTAACCTTTGGGGATCATTATCACCCCCGCCTCTAAGGACTTTCAAGAAGTTGCTAAGATACAAAGACCAACAAGTCTGTTGTTAAAAACATTTCAATACATTAAAATACTATGTACAAAACTTTAAAAATAACACCACACAGCATTAAAAGCCCATCACAGTCAGTTTCTAAAAACCTGATGAGATAAAAATGTTTTCACTTGCCATGAAAGGTCAGCAAGGACAGGGCCATCCTGGACTCTTTCGGGAAGGAGTTCCAAAGTCAGGGATCAGCCACTAAGAAGGCCCTCTCCCTTGTCTAAGAAGATGTCAGGACAGAGAGAAGGCCCTTTCCAGAAGATCTTAGGGCTCTAACGGGTTCATATACACCGCTACAAATGGCGTGAACACAACCTGTATAGAGCCTTATAGGTCATCACCAACACTTTGACTTGTGCCTATCATCACTGGCAGATTATGCTCAGGAAATGCACCCCATGACAGGAAAAAGGTTTTCCCACACCAGCTAGATAGGTAGGTAGGTAGGTAAGTAGGAGATAGGTAGTGAGTGGGCTTAATATCTGGCTGCTTCAAGGTGATCCTAAACCTTCCGCTATTTCATCCTCACAAGCAAAAATGACTAATTATCGTAGCTTTTTTCCTGATGCAGGGAGAAAATGAATATGTTTCCCCAGTATTCAAATCTCCCAAAGTGTTAATCTATGGAGATATACATTAGTATGTATATTTCTCCACAGAATAATTTGCCTGGAATATTTCAGGATGTTTGCTAATTTTTTTTTAGGGGGGGGGGACTGCACAGGAGTCTCATTGAGAACTCATTGAGGCTGTTGGGAAATCCATGTTTTGATTGAGAAAATTCATAACTGGGAATATTATTCTCATCCCTGGCTGTTTCATATGTATCTGAATGATATTACCCTGGGATTTAGACAAATATGGTTGGAAGGTACTCTTTGCTACTGAGATCTTGGCCAAATTGTTATTTTATTTTTTAATTTAATTTTTTATGGACCGTTGTTAAACAGTTATTAAATATAAAAAATAAAAGACCTGGTAGTTAAATACAAATACACAGACAAATGTCTGAAAACAGGATTATTACCATAATTTAATGGTAGCTAAAAGCGAAGGGCTGTGATCTTGTAATGGTGACGTTCTTGTAATGGTGATCTTGTAATAGTCACGTTTGTTCAGGAAAGTAGGAACAGTGTTCATCCTTTGGGATCTTTCAAAAAAGAAGTGAGAGAGTACAAAAGAATGTTACAGCAGCTTCTGTAAATGGTGAAAAATGGCATAAGCAGCCTATTTTGTGCCTCTTGAGTACAAAGGCCTCAGAGAGGAAGCCTGATTTTCTTAAATAAGATATGTACATGGGGCCCTCCATATTTGCTGGGTTAGGGACACAGGGCTCCCATGAAAGTGGAAAATCTGCAAATAAAAAAACAACATGGAAGTTAATAGAGTTCTGAGAACACATCTCTATTCATTTCTAGGTTCTCCAGCACAAGTCAACTTCCTCTAGAGGTTGACCATAGAATCACACTGGAGGACCTACAAATGCCTAGCGAAGTGTTCTCTCTAGGAATCTCTAGGTCCTCTAGTGTGACTTCTGGTGGAAGTTGATCAGAGAGTTGTGCTGGAGGACCTACAGACTCCTAGAGAGAACATATTAATCAAATTCGTGAATAATCAAATCCGCAAAAGTCAAAGCCACAAATGTGCAGGGTCGGGTGTAAATATGTACACAAAAGAGGTCCTACTCCAGCTCCCCAACCTGAGTGTAATCAGGATCTCTCCCCCCCGCTTAATCCCACAGGGAGCCTTGGGCAGGTGGAACCGCGGGCAGGTGGCCCCCTTCCCCTCTACCCAGAGGAGGGCAGCTCTGACGATGAGGGACTCTTGGACCTTGTCTATGCCGCCAACCTCGAGATCCACAGCAGGCGGCCACCCCGACGGACCCGCCTCATCCGGATGCGCACCCACGAGCTCCAGGTGTCCGACGAGGAATGCCTGACCCGCTTCCGACTGGATCGCCAGGCCATCCAGGACCTGTGCACGTTGCTGGCGCCATACTTGGACGGCGCCTCCGCCAGCCGCAGGCACATCCCCACCTTACAGAAGGTTCTGATAGCCCTGCAGGTTCTCGGGACAGGCTCCTTCCAGCGGATGACGGGCGATAACCTCCGGGTCTCCCAGTCCTCTGTCAGCCGCTGCCTGGATGCCTTCTTAGAGGCCATGCTCCGCCACGTCCACGAACACATCACCTTCCCCACCACTGACTCGGAACTTCGTCGCACTCGGGAAGCTTTCTTCGACATCGCGGGCTTCCCCAACGTCATCGGGATTGTGGACTGCACCCATGTTCCCATCATAGCACCAGCGGACATGCCCGCCCTCTACCGCAACTGCCACAACTTCCACAGCCTGAATGTCCAGGCCACCTGTGACGCCTCCGGGTGCTTCACCCATGTCTTGGCCAAGTTCCCTGGAAGCGTTCACGACGCCCGGATATTCCAGCTTTCCCAGCTGCAGAGGCTCCTGGAGTCGTGGCCCGATGGGAAGGGATGGCTCTTGGGTGAGTGTTAAGTTGAGGAGGGTGCAGAAGAGCCCCTTCTGCAGTACAAGACAGGTTGTCCACCCATAAAAACAGCTTATGTGTGTGTTGTATTCACAATGTGTCCTCTTCCCCATAGGTGACAGTGGCTATCCCTTGCGCCCTTTCCTTATGACACCGCATCCTGACGAAGGGCCTGAACCAGTGGCACGTTACAACGCCACACACGAGACGACGCGGATGGTGGTGGGGAGGGCCTTTGGGCAACTCAAGATGAGGTTCCGGTGCCTCCATTCCACTGGAGGCCGGCTGATGCTTCGCCCAGAGAAGGTGGCCAAGGTCTTTGTGGTTTGCGCCATGTTGCATAACATGGCCCTGCGGCGTCAACTGCCTATCATCAATGGAGGACAAGGGGTGGACACCGAGGTCCCTGTGCCTCCATACCTGGAGACCGATGGCATTTTAGAACAAGATCCTCGCGGGGTGGAAGTTCGAGATCAAATCATTAGCACTTATTTCTCACAATAAATTCTCCTTTCCGTAGAAGGCTGTTGTGGCTGTTGGTGTGTGTTTCTTCTCCTTTGGTGCTAGGGGCCCTGAAGACTGTGTGGGAAGCAGATGCATGCCCTGTCCATACTTGAATCACCACACACCCTGTGTCTTCCTTGCCTTGAGATTAATCTTGAAACAGTTTCCCCATATACTTTTTCTTAGGGATGATGAAAGACAGATCATAAATGTTGCACAAACGTACAACATTTTTCCCCTTATGTGCAATGATAGTTGGATGATGCCTGGATGTAGCTCTGTCTCCCTGGCCAATAAAGCCATTGACTGACTGTTGGGTGCATCTGGATGTTCTCCATCTGTTGATGGAGAAAGGAGGAACCTCTTCCACACTTTTAGTGTAAGTATACTAGTGGACATTTATGCTCTGGCAGCATAAGTAAGGTTCATGGCCTATGTCACAAGGTATCCAGACAAGAATAATCTCAGATCCCATCCGTATTTTACATAGATCAAGCTTACAGATGCTTTACTTTCAAATCAGCTTGGTCATTTTTTGCTGCCCATGGGAGTTGCCTTGAATCCCATTTGGTGAGAAAGGCGGGATATAAATCCAATAAATATATAAAATGGTGCAGTTAAAAAAAGAAAATCTAGTATAGATTTTGTAGTAGGAGTAGGGGGAGGGAGAGTGGGTCTTGTTTGTTCTCCAAGTTAATCCACAACCTTTTCGTTTCATCCAATTTGGTACAAGATATATTGTGCCATTATACAGTGGGACCTCAGTATCTATGGACTTGCCATCTGTGGATCTCAGCATCCGCAGGTGGCAAGCTCCCTTGTCCCCAGTGGCGGTGCATACATGTGGCAATGCCACCATTACAGACAATGGGACATCACCTGAACTCTTCTTCCTAATGGCAGCATGGCCACATTCATGCACTGCCATTGGGGTCAATGTGGGCTTGAGCATCTGTGGATTTTGGTATCTGCAGGGGGGGTCCAGAAAGGATGCCCTGCAGATACCAAGGTCCCACTGTATCTGTGGCACTTGCAGAATTCTAGACATCACACAAAATATCCCCTTTGCCAAGACTCAAACCCTCCACTTTGCTAATGAAATCTGATGTGTCACTAATGATTCATCTGGTCTTACAGACAAAAGGATTCAAAAGATGATCCACAAACTTAGATAATGGTTCAAAAAGTGAATCAGACCAGGCACTATAGGTGGTGGTCTTTCTGGGTTGTAAAGGCTGCTTGTCGGCAGACCTGTAGCATCTGGCTCTCTAATTCACTTTTAGAACAATTAACTAGGTTTGCGGATCATTTTTTAAATCCTTTTGTTTGTTCAACTAGATTCTTATGACCTAGGGCCAAATAACCAGCAATAAAAGATCCCCCTGGTTTTTAGACTCTTAATTGCTGCAGGATTGGGGAAGGCCTCTGTATTTGTCTCATGTTATAAACAGCAGATGGGAAGAATTTCCCTTGGGGAAGAGGATGTGAGAGAAATTGATTAATCTTTCCCTAGTTCTACCATTTTCAATTCCATTATTCCAGCCTCCTTGTGTCTGCTGTTGTAATATATTTTTATGCAGCGGCAGATCAGATTTCTTAAGCATTGTTGTTGTGTGCCTTCAAGTAGTTTCTGACTTGACCCTAAGGTGAATCTATCATGGGGTTTTCTTGGCAAGAGTTATTCAGTGGTTTATCGTTTCCTTCCCCTGAGGGAAGAAGCCTTACAGGAAGGAGACAAGCTGGATTCCAAAGAAAGCATCTTCTTTGAATTGCAAATGGATGTTAAATTTCCTTTACCAATGACCACATGGTCAAACTAGGAGGTGCTATCCTGCCTGCAAATTGCCCTCCCTATAGGGTTGCCATAATTCTCTATCACAAAACTGGAGCAAAATGTTTAAAAAGTAGGACAAAATGTAGAGCATTCAAGAAAAATGGATGACATGACCAACTAAAATTCCTTCTGAAGAAACGTTACCAAGAAAACCCGAAGTGAGACCTGCTGGGCCCTGGGCCTCCCTGCCACCCGTCGTCGTGCCAAAAGTGGCAAAAGCATGGCGGCACCAGGCCCAGGCCCCCTAGTGAGGCCTTGCTGGGTCCTGGGCCTCCCTGCCACCCGCCACCGTGCCGAAAAGCGTCATAAGCATGGCAGTGGCAGCCCAGGCCTAGGCCTAGGCCCAGCACCCCCAGTGAGGCCTCACCGCCTACTAGGCCCTCCTGCCACTCACCGCCATGCCAAAAAGCGGCAAAAGCATGGTGGCAGCAGCCCCAGGCCTAGGCCCAACCCCCAAGTGAGGTCTTGCCACCTACTAGGCCCTCCTGCCGCCCACCGCCGTGCCAAAAAGTGGCAAAAGCATGGCAGCAGCAGCCCCAGGCCTAAGCCTAGGCCCAGCCCCCCCAGTGAGGCCTGACTGCCTACCGGTTCCCTCCTGTCACTCGCCGCCACGCCAAAAAGTGGCAAAAGCATGGCGGTAGCAGGCCTAGGCCTAGGCCCAGTCCCTCAGTGACTCCTCACCACCTACTGGGCCTTCCTAGCTGCCCACCGCTGCCTCTCTGATCAGCACACCTGCCTCCCCCGCTCTCTGCTGGCTGCCATGCCGCAATGGGGACGCCAATGGGGACGGAGGAAGAGCTGGAAGCCCACCTCACAAACAAGGCCACTGCTGCCCCTTCCTTGGTCTTGAGAGGCTGGGGGAGAAAGGCAAAGATTACTCCTGGAGCTGGGAACCATAACTGGCTCCAAAACCCGAACCGGGACATTCAAAAAGCATGAAAAAAATGGGAATGTCCCAGGAAAAACTGGGATATGGCAACCCTACTTTCTTACTATCTAAAACTAAGACCAGAAACAACAGAATGCAGGCCTATGACTAACATCTTCAATTTTTTTCTCGCCTGTGCCTGATGAAGAAGCCAATGTGGCTTTGAAAGCTTGCAACATGTAATTGTGCATTTTGGTTGGCTCAATAAAGGTATCGTCGTTTGGATGATGATAATAATAATAATAATAATAATAATAATAATTTATATTTCCCGCCTCTCCCTACAGATCGAAGCGGGATAACAATATAAAAATACAAAACATAAAACATATAAAAACCACAACAACAGTATTCCCCCCCCCACAATAAAACCCCATAATCCCTCTAATTAAAACCAATACCCTATCCAATACCCTATCCAATACCCTATCATCATCTTCACACAGCCCGGAGGTCATATTGATGAAGCAATTAGTTTTACAAATTAGGAAGGTCAGGTGGATGTTATTGGATTTCTTGTAAATGGGTCCAACATGGCTACTCCTGGTTGTTCCTGGTCTCCAGAGTCTTAGTCCAACACTCAAACCACTATGCCACACTGGCTATCTAGGATTGGATTACTGTGGAACTAAAATTGTAGCCATAGTTTGAGAAGATCCCAGCAAATGTGGCATTGGTAGCAGAATGGTTAAATAAGTGAACTTGGATTGTCCAGGCTTGAGTCCCTATTGAGGCATGCAAGCTTCCTTTTGGACTAGCGACATGCTTTTAGGGCAACCTACCTCACAGGGGCCCTGTCTTCACTTGCCAGAATACAGAATTGTCCCTGGAATATTCTGGCCCCAAATTTCGTCCATACTTTTACTCTTTTGCTGTGGGTTTTTGTGGCTGAATTCTCATGCAATCCCCATTCGTAGCCTGGCATTGTGGCTAAGGTCAGGACAAGGCTCCTAGCCATGTAATCCACGGTAAGAGCCTTATTCTAACCAGAGACTTGTCCCTGCAAGGATCACAAGTGAAAGCAACCACTGCTATCACTGTGAAGACAGCAGAAAACACACCACAAAAGATGGGTTACAGTCAACCCTCCATATCCACTGATTTTTTTTATCCACTGATTCAAGCATCCACGGCTTGAAACTATCTTTAAAGAGATAAATTCCAAAAAACAAACTTTGATTTTGCCATTTTATATACGAGGCACAGTTTCATTATGCTATTGTATTTAATGGGACTTGTGCATCCATGGATTTTGGTATCCATGAGTAGGTCCTCAGTGGATACCAAGGGCCCACTGTATTTAAATGCAGGTCGGGGGAAGGAGGAAGCCCCAAATTGGGAGCAGTGTCATGAAGATAGTTCAGATCCAATTTGGGGCTTTGACCCTATGTCATGTAAACAGGATGCTGCAATCCCAGGGGAGATGTGGGGTAAATCACCCATGCAAACAAGCCAATAAATAATAATAATAATAATAATAATAATAATAATAATAATAATTTATTTATTTATTTATATCCCGCCTCTCTGTAACATACAACCAAGTGGCTTACAAAATAAAACAATCCCATCCCTCAATAGCCCACCCCTCCTAAAATACAATTACAAACAAAATATAAAAACATACTTACAAATTACAAATAACAATTTAAAATAGCTGTAATGGGAATTGGGGACAGTCATAACTATTTTCAGTGTCCAGTTACCTACTCAGGAAAGGCCTGCTGGAAGAGATCCATAGCAGAAAAGGTCCTCTGGGCAGTTGCAGATAATCTAGTTTTTATAGGTTGCAATAAATTCTTCCCAGAGGACCTTAGTGCGTGGCGTGGATTATACGGAAGAAGGCAGTCCCAAAGATAGGTTGGACCCAAGCCATTTAGGGCTTTAAAGGTAATAACCAACACCTTGTACTGCGTCCGCAAACTGATAGGCAGCAAGTGAAGCGACCTTAGAATAGGTGTTATGTGGTTTCTTCTGGTTTTACCTGAGACCAACCTGGCTGCCATATTCTGTACCAATTGAAGTTTCCAAACTAGGCACAAAGGTAGCCCCATGTAGAGTGCATTACAGAAACTGAGGCGAGAAGTTACCAGCGCATGTACCACAGTTTCGAGATCCCTAACCTCCAGGAAAGGGCACAGTTGGTGTATCAGCCGAAGCTGATAGCAGGCGCTCCTGACCACCGCATTCACCAATAGGGTGGTTGTGAGGATAAAATTGGGCCTTATGTGCTGCCTTGAGCTCTTGTAGGAGAAGCAGAATACAATTATAACTAATCAAGCAAATGTTCAGCTCCAACTGCTGGCAAGAGTGATCTGTCCCTTGCTCTTGTTGTGTGCCTTCAAGTTGTTTCTGACTTATGGTGAGCCTCTCATAGAGTTTTCGTGGCACGTTTCTTCAGAGGAGGTTTGCCATTGCCATCCTCTGAGGCCGAGATAGTGTAACTTGCCCAAGGTCACCCAGTGGATTTCATGGCCAAGCTAGGATTCAAACCCTGGTCTCCAGAGTCATAGTCTAAGACTCAAACCACTATGCCATGCTGGCTGTCTTCCAGGGAGAGGCGGGAAATATAAATATATTATTATTATTATTATTATTATTATTATTATTATTATTATTTAGGGGGGCAGAGGGAAGCAACGGGTTTGCCCTCTTCCAAATTTGGAAGTAACAAAATTGAAAGCAGTGTTGTTACTTTATAACAAATTACTCCTTTTTTTGTTTTTGTTTTTCAGTAATGAGACTGTAATTTAATTTGAAAAGTATAATGTGGGAACAATGTAGATAACATTTTAGGAGTATGAGGAATGAACAATATTTAGTTACTAGGGAAAGGAATTGAAAATTAACCTAGAGAATTGGGGAAAAAATCCTAGCACAAGGAGAAAAACATGTGATAACGAGAATCTATAAAATGCTATTAGATAATAGAGTTAAAAGAAGAAACAATCAAGGAAAATATGATAAAGCGGATGCAAAATATAGGAAAGCAAATTCCATTACTAAGTTGGGAAAGAGTCTGGAAACACAATTTAAAACTCACCAAATGCAATAGCCTCAAAGAAAATGATTATAAGCTATTTTATAGATGGTACACGACACCATGGAGACTCGCAAAAATTCAGAACAAGAGTAATAATAACGGCTGGAATTGTGAAGAACCAAATGGAATTGCAGAAAAGCCAAAAAGTTCTGGGGGGAAATTCATAAAAAAATATATCAGATACATTACAAAAGAAATTCAAGATGAGCTCAAAATCATTTTTACTAAATATAACAGACGAATTAAAATACAAATTCAATCATGAGAGGAAAAATGTTTTATTATACACTTGTCCCTCCACATTCGCTGGGGTTAGGGGCACAGGACCTCCATGAATGTGGAAAAACCTCAAATAACCAAATTACTATGTTTTTACCTAATGGAATACCTCTCTAGGAATTTCTAGGTCCTCCAGTGTGACTCTGTGGTCAACATCTGCCAAACATTGACCATAGAATTGCGCTGGAGGAGCTCCAAATGCTTCGTGGACTGTTCTCTCTAGGAATCTCTAGGTCCTTCAGTGTGACTTTTTATTAAAGTTGACCATAGAGTTGTATTGGAGGACCTAGATATTCCTAGATAGAACATGTTAATAAAATCAGTGAATAATCAAATCTGCAAAAGTCAAAGACGCAGATGTGGAGGGATGAGTGTATATGGCAGCATGCATAGTTTATGCAAAATAATGGGGGGGGGGGGGAGGATGTCCCTTCAATTGAAGATGGGGAAATAGATGCAGCCTCAGAGGAAGGCCGTGGCAAACCCTCCTCTAAAGAAATCTTGCCAATAAAACCCCATGTTAGATCTGCCTTAGGATTGCCATAAGGCAGAAACAACTTGAAGGCACACAACAACAGTTTTTTTAAATATTCCAGGGTGGGGAAAGAAGGCATTTTTAGTGGTATTATTAAACTCGGCTGAGAAAACCATTGCCCTGAATTTGCAAGACCTGAGCAGGGTTATCAACAACAGGATCTTTCGGAGGTCTCTTTTTCATAGGGTCACCATAAATCAAAACTGTTGTGACAACACACAGCAAGAGTAAGAAATTTAAGTGGAATTTTTCAATTTTTTTTTAGTTTCCTGTCAGCTTAAAGTTTCCTATTTCTTTTAAATCCCAAACATTTTCAGTTTTTTTTAAAAAAAATAGAATGATGTGCTGTAACAAATGACCTCCCCACCAAAATAATACTAAATATATATTTAATTCCCTGGGAATTACAGTGTTGTAAAAAAAAGTAGATAACACTATTTGTTTAAAGTAACTTTTCAATTTTGTTACTGATACTTGATCTCCTGTACATTATCCCCATGTAACTGTGAACTTTTAAAGGGAAAAAAAGGCATTTAAAGTATCAAATGTTATTCTGCACAGGGTATTCTATTATTAATATTCACTTTTTTTTCTTATCACGGACAAGAAAAGATGTTTAAATCCATCAGGGCACTCCATCCAGAAAAAAAATTTTTCCCCCATATCTTGGGACTTTTTTGCAAAAAAGAAAATAGGTGCAAAGAATTTGGGTTTTGTGTAAAAAAACCTGTCATTTTAAGCAGAAGATTTATTTTGTGCAAAACGTACAGGTTTTTGCTCAAGTGATATAGTGGCTTGAGTGTTGGACAAGGAGACCAGGATTCAAACCACAACTCGGCCATGTAAACCCTCTGGTGACCTTGGGCAAGTCACACACTCTCAGCCTCAGGGGAAGGCAATAGCAAACCCCCTCTGAAAAAAACCTGCCAAGAAAACCCCATGATAGGTTCACCAAAAATGGCTTGGAGGCACACAACAATAACAAATTGCAAAAATATCCCAAAGTATGAAAAACCATCAAAAAGGCACAACTCTCATAAATGGGCTCCGTGGGGAGATAAGTTTTGACATTTGTTCAAGGGTAAGACAAGCAAATCCGGTGGTCCCTCCACATTCGTTGGAGTTAGGGGTGAAGGACCTCATGAATGTGGAAAAACTGCAAATAAAAAAACACAGGGGGGTTGCAGACTGCCAGAAATAGTGTGAATTCAGTCCACTTTTAGGGTTAGGGTTAGAGTTAGGGAACCATGGGAACTGTATTTTATTGTGGCATCAGAGTTGTCTGACAGAGAAGGCTCAATGTCTCAGAAAAATAACAGTTCCCATGATTCCCTAGCACTAACCCTAACCCTAAAAGTGGACTGAATTCACACTATTTCTGGCAGTCTGCAACCCCCCACAATTATTTTTGCCTGAGAGAACCCCTCTCTAGGAATCTCTAAATCCTCCAGTGCAACTCTATGGTCAACATTGGCCAGAAGTTGATCATAGAGTCATGCTGGAGGACCTGCAAATGCCTAGAGAAGTGTTTTCTCTCTAGGAATGTCTAAGTTCTCCAGCACAACTCTATGGTCAACTTTTGGCAGAGTTGCGCTGGAGGACCTAGAGGTTCCTAGAGAGAACATATTAACCAAAATCGCAAATAATCAAATCCGTAAAAGTCAAAGCTGCAAATGTGCAAATGGCCGACTGTATGCATTTGCCTAGTATTGGTTGAATCCTACTCTTTCCAGTTTCACAGATCTCAGCTTCAGTTGTGGGCTTAAATAAATTTACTCTAGATATCCAGTTTGGGAAAGAAAACGAAAATCTCTTTAAGACCCTGGAGAGCTGTTGCTCACTGGAACATGGAATTATAGGTGTGATGGACAAACATTTATCTATCCTACAATGCAGCTTCATGTATGGATTTTATCACACGGGGAGTCGTGGGGAGAAAGTGGAAATAAATGGGACGAGCGGAAATCTTTAATTTACGGGATTTGTCCCATTCCGCCTCGTCTGATAACTACATTCGAATTTAAAAGGGGGTTAATTTGAACGAAAACCAGATCTTTTAATTTTCGGGATTTTTGAGGATTTGAAAATAATAATAATAATAATAATAATAATAATAAAATTTATTTATATACCGTCCAATGGTTGCCCAATCCGGGCGGTTTACAGAATAAAAACAGTTACAATAAGCAACATATCCCTCCCCCCCTTAAAACAGTATTAAACAGTAATATAGTTAAAAATCATGAAAAGATCAGGTTTTTGTTCGAATTAACCCCCTTTTAAATTCGAATTTAGTTATCAGACGAGGCGGAACAGGACAAATCCCATAAATTAAAGTCTTCAGCTCGTCCCGTTTATTTCCACTTTCTCCCCGCAACTCCCCGTGTGATAACGTCCTATGTTTAGTTATATATTGGGTGGAGCAAACTGAGATATCAGTACTTACCATGACCACCCAAAGTGTATGTGGAGTGCAGGTCAGATCCTGAATCTGTGTGAAAGGATTGTTATCTTTGGCCAAAGAGATTCCTTCCCCTCCTGAACAGATCAGCCCCGCAGTGTGTACCAGGAGCAAAGAAGAGCAACTTTATTAGCACAAACCAGACGTTTATAAGCTCACATTGTGGTGATACGGAAAGCTGTAAACCCTTATGTACAGTAGAGAGGTTCTCATCACTTCATTAGGCGAAAAGTATCATTTCATAATTAGCTTACCCGTCAACAATAGGATATTCATTTCATCAACATTGGTTAGTCCAAGAGTAGGCAACCTTTTTGAGCCAGGGGCCGGGTTGCTGTCCCTCAGACAATTGGGGGGCAGAAGCACCAAAAATAAATAAATAAATATAAAAATAATTTTAAAAAAAAATTTTAAAAAAATATGCATGCACACTGTCTCAGCCCCAGAAAAGCCATGGCAAAACCCCTGTGGAGATATTGCCAAGAAAAACCCAAGAACAAGAAATAACAACAATAATCAATATCATCATGGCAGGCGGCGGCGGCGGCAGGACGGTCCTGGGGCCGGTTCAAAGGCCTCAGGGGGCCACATCCGGCCCCCGGGCCTTAGGTTACCTACCCCTGGGTTAGTCCATGTTGCACAAGTGTAACAGATGATACAATGAGTGGTGAGAGCAATAATTCTTAGCAATTTCATAGCAATGGTATTAACATAGTAAACCGACTTAAGTAAATTCTCACTGTTATCCTCACCCCCACCATCAATATGGCTGAATTCTAGTTTGCTAACTATCACTGGCTCTGACCCTTTAAATGTGAAAATGTATTAATCTGTAGAAAAGCAAACCTTGAGAGCATCTAGTCTGACCCCAACTAAAAAGGGATTTGGAAATCATGATTTATTCTTTTAGATAAATCATTTAATTACTGATGGGGGATATCAAGATCTTGCTTACGCAGTCTGTGATGAAATGTGTAGTGGATAAAAGCTGCCAGTTTCAGAAAAAGATTTTCAAACCTCATGTTCCCATGTACATTAACCATTTCCTGGAGGTGTCTGTGCAGATCATCATCAAGGCATATGGAACGTCCTGAGTTTGAATAAATCATATTTCAGAAAATCCTGGGTGCTTTGGATAGCCAAATCCCTTTTAAAAACACGAGAGAGATGTGTGCATTACAAACACAAGCTGTTCTGAGCGAAATGGATCCAAGTACAAGTTCTCCATCTACAAAAAGGGAAGCGGGATAACCAGAAGTGTAGTGGACTCTTGTCTCATAGGGGCCAAGGCTCTGGGATTGTTTGATTCCTAGGGATTATGATTTCATTTCCCCCCACTCTTTTCAGACTTCATATTCCCTCCAGGGTTAGCGGCAATACTCTTTAAGTAGCTGGGTGTTTTTTTTTGGGGGGGGGGGGATAAGGGGGTGTTGAGGGTTCCCAACCACAATATAATTTTACAAGCTGCCCTTGTTGTAATGCAAAATATTTTCTCCATAGCTTGGTCTTTATGGAAAAACTAAAGATCCATTAACTTTACAAAAGACCTGATGCTGGTGGAGATTAAAATTGTCCTAGCTGGACATGTGATACAGATTGGCACAGCTACTTCCTCAGAAGCATCAGATGCATAGCTACATGCCAAAATAGTAAATGTCCAGCACTTCTTAAATACTTCTGTCCTTACTAGGCTCTGCTGAGATACATTGGATAAAAACATAAGAGCAGTCTGCTAGATCACATCAAGGGCTCATTTTAGGCTGAATCTGCACTGTAGAATTATTCTGTAGAAATGACACTGCCATGGCTCCATGCTGAGGAATTCAGTAGTTTGTTGTGACATTAGAGATCTCTAATAGGGAGGGATAAATATCTCACAAAACTACACTTTCCAGAATTCCACAGCATGGAGCAGGGGTAGGCAACCTAAGGCCTGGGGGCCGGATGCGGCCCCCTGAGGCCTTTGGACCGGCCCCAGGCCTCTGCTGCCGCTGCTGCCGTTGCCCCCCACCATGATGATATTATTGTTGTTATTACGGTACTTGTTCTTGGGGTTTTCTTGGCAAAATCTCCACAGGGGTTTTGCCATGGCTTTTCTGGGGCTGAGAGAGTGTGCATGCATATTTTTAAAATGTTTTATTTTTTATTTTTTATTTTTATTTATTTATGTATTTATGTATTTATTTTTGGTGCTTCAGCCCCCCAATTGTCTGAGGGACAGCAACCCGGCCCCCGGCTCAAAAAAGTTGCCTACCTCTGGCATGGAGCCATGGCGGTGTCAAACTGGATTATTTCTGCAGTCCAGATGCAGCCTAACCCAGGTTATTGGGAGGAATTAGGGTTGCCAGGTCAGGATTATCCCAGTCCTCAAAATTGCAAGGCCACAGATGTAAGGGCCGTGTGACGTCACCAGAGGCAAGTCATGACAATGTTAGAAGAGTGACACCAGGAGCAATAAGCATGGTACATGAAGTACCAAATACAAGGTATGCCATGAAAACAAAAGACAAGAAGTCTAACAAATTATACACAGACACACATTGGTTTGAGTGTTGGACTATGACTCTGGAGACCATGATTCAAATCCCACCCCCGAGCCATGAAACCCACTGAACAACCTTGGAGAAGTCACACTCTCTCAGCCTCAGGGAAAAGCAATGGCAAACCTCCTATGAAGACATTTGACAAGCAAATCCTATGATAGGGTCTCCTTAGGGTTGCCATAAATTGGAAACCCCTTGAAGGCACACAACAACAACAATGCACCCACACTTTTCAAGGCAATGTTTTCACCCTAAGATTCCTCCATCTCACCCAGCAGGTTGGAGGAGAGGTTGAAATTCTCCTGGTGGCAAACACTGGGGTAAAACCCTGTTACACCAGTGTGTAGGTCATTTTTTGGGGTAGTGTGCACTAGTGGTGAGGAGATGACAGAGAAGGCTTTTTCCACTGCCAGAGATTTCTTTTTCATTGGATGACTTCCTATTTCATCCTTCTTTGATTTATATTTGCTTCCCCAGCCTACAAAGAGTAGTATCCCATTTGAAGTCAATAACATCCCAAATCCACAAAACAGTGATGCCTTTATCAGGACAAACAACATGCACAAAATATACGTTGCAAGCTTTCAAAGCTCCACCGGCTTCTTCCTCAAGCAATGATGTTACAAAATCAAACAGAAGGAAAAAGAATTATGGACAGATCCCATGCAGAAACTGGATTTAAAGTGAAAACAACCCGCAAAAGCGGGCTGTTTTCCACACGGTGTTCGGGGTTAACCCAAACAGAAAGTAGAAATAACCCGCAAAAGTGGGTTGTTTTTCAGACGTGTTTGTGTAAAGGAGAAATAACACGTCATTAATCTGAATGGAAAGTCACCAAAACCCTCTCCTTTTTACTTTCGGAAGTTCCCGAAAGTAAAAAGGAATGGGTTTTGGTGACTTTCTGTTTGGGTTAATATCGCGTTATTTCTCCTTTACACAAACACGTCTGAAAAACAACCCACTTTTGCATTTTTTTCTCCAGATTTTTAAATCCTGTTTCTGCACGGGATTTAAGCAATTTGCCTCCGTTTTCAATTTTGTCAAGATGTGGCTGTCCTGAGTTCAAGTCATATTGAAGGGACATCCATGCAGGCAAGTCCTGCTCCTTCGGGCCATGTGGGTACTCTAGGAAATAAAATTTAAGACAAAAAGAGATGCTGCTCTTGAGATCCAAGTTTATTTAAAAGTGTAATTTTACTTTTGAATAAAAAGTTTGCTATAGTGGTGTAAAGCCAGCATGGCATAGTTGTTTGAGCATTGGACTATGACTCTTGAGATTGGAGTTCGATTCTTCCCTCAGCCATGGAAACCCAGTGGGTGACCTTGATCAAGTCACATACTCTCAGCCCCAGAAAAAATCATGATAATTGAAGACACACAACTGCAACAAGAAACCTATCCTTATTCTTTCCGTGTTATTTCTATCTCTGGTACCAAAGCTTCTCTTCAAGAAATAAAACCCAGGACCACATCTTCTTGGTTAATTGAGGTATACATGTACCGGTAATTGAAAATATAAAAAGCACAGCACACCACTTTCAAACACCCTTCTGCCACAAAATTTAAGAATCAAAGGCTTGCCTAAATAAATAGGTCTTTGCCTGTCAGGGGAAAGAGAGCAGAGAGGGCACCAACCAGACTTCCCATGGAAGGCAGTTACACAATGTGGGAGCAGCCATTAAGGGTGCATCTATACTGCAGAAATAATGCAGTTTGACACCACTTTAAGCGCTGTAGTACCATCCTTATGTAATCCTGAGATTTGTAGATTTGCTAGGTCTTTAGCCTTCTCTGCCACAAAGTGCTGGTGCCTCACAAAACTACAAATCCTGGGATCCTGTAGGATGGAGCCATGACAATTAAAGTGGTGTCAAACCAAATTATTTCCCAATGTAGATGCACTCTGAGAAGGGTCTTCCTTGTGTTCTCTCTGCAATTCAACCGTGATGGCGGTAGAAATGAGATAAAGCCCTTCCCTGAAGATCTTGAAACTCAAGACAACTTTCTGGACCTAAAACATGTAGGGCTCTAAAGGTAATAGGCAGCACTTGGACATTTTGCTGGCCCTTCATGACCTCCAAAATCCGCTGCCTGAAGCAAACAGGCTAATTGTAAGGCTGTAAGGGAGAGGCTCTCATGACCCAGGAAAGTCCCATCTCACAAGCAACTGGCCTTGGTGAAGGTTGATGAAGTCAAGGTGCATCCTTCTTGAAAGACAGTGAAGCTCACTGCCTTCTGTCGCAGGTCAGATCCCAACCTAGTTTGTGTAGGATTGTCTCTGGCTCTAAGGTTTCCAGGCCAAAACGTGAGACACAGGGAAGGACGCTGGGTGGTGCAATGATTTGGACGAAGGAATAGGGGGCATGCTTCTCAAATTTGCAGATGACACCAAATTAGGGGGGATAGCTAATAGCCCAGAAGACAGGATGAAAATTCAAAATGACCTTAATACAGGGGTAGGCAACCTTTTTGAGCCGGGGGCCGGGTTGCTGTCCCTCAGACAATTACAGGACCGAAGCACAATAAATAAATGAATAAATAATCAAAATAAAAAATCTAATTTTTAAAATATATATATATATACATGCACACTCTCTCAGCCCCAGAAAAGCCATGGCAAAACCCCTGTGGAGATTTTGCCAAGAAAACCCCAAGAACAAGTAATAACAACAATAATCAATATCATCATGGCGGGAGGCGGGGGGGCAGCGGTGGTGGCAGGACTGGCCTGGGGCCGGTCCAAAGGCCTCGAGGGGCTGCATCCGGCCCCCTGAGGCCTTAGGTTGCCAACCCCTGCCTTAATAGATTAGAAAGCTGGGCCAAAGCTAACAAAATGAATTTCAACACAGAGAAATGTAAGGTACTGCACTTAGGGCAAAAAAAATGAAATGCATAGATATAAGATGGGGGACAGCTGGCTTAACGCGACTATCTGTGAAAGGGATCTAGGAGTCCAGGTAGACCACATGTTGAGTATGAGTCAACAGTGTGAGGTGGCTGCTAAAAAGGCCAATGCAATTTTAGGCTTCATTAATAGAAGTATAGTATCTAGATGAAGGGAAGTAATAGTGCTACTGTATTCTGCTTTGGTCAGGCCTCACCTGGAATACTGTCTCCAGTTCTGGGCCTCACAATTCAAAAAGGATGTTGAAAAACTGGAGCGTGTCCAAAGGAGGGCAACTAAAATGGTGAAGGGTCTGGAAACCAAGCCCTATGAGGAACAACTCAGGGAAGTGGGTATGTTTAGCCTGAAGAAGAGAACGGTTAAGAGGGGATATGATATCCCTCTTTAAATATTTGAAGGGATGTCATATTGAGGATGGAGCTAGCTTGTTTTCTGCTGCCCGAAAGAATAGGACCCGGAACAATGGATGCAAACTACAGGAAAAGAGATTCCAGCTCAATATTAGGAGGAACGTCTTGACAGTGAGAGCTGTTTGACAGTGGAAGACACTCCCTTGGAGAGTGGTGGTGTCTCCCTCCTTGGAGGTCTTTAACAGAGGCTGGATAGCCATCTGTCAGAGGTGCTTTGATTGTGAGTTCCTGCATGGCAGGGGGTTGACTGGATGGCCCTTGGGGTCTCTTCAAAGTTTAGGATTCGATGATTCTATGATTCTAAGTACCAACTACAGTTGTTTACATTTTATCAAACATACACAACACACACACAGAGTGATCGGATGTCCTAACCACAAAGGAGGACAACGCACCTAAAAATGTTGGTCAGTCAATAAAAAATGTAGGACATTGCTAAATTAAAAACTGCAAACACTAATATAAGTGTATATGCATGTTTCCTAGTTATGATTAAAATAATAATAATAATAATAATAATAATAATTTTTTACTTCTTCAGGGCTTGAAGTGGGGTACAATTACTTCTGCCGTAAATCTTTGCCTCTGTTTCCAGTTTTCAGGGGTGAGTGTCATTGAAGGCTGGTCTGCGGTCATATATATCATGGTTTCTAGAAGTACAGAAATATGTCAAATCCTATCCAGGTTTTAGTCTGAAGTTTAAAAGATATAAAACTGGTCCAAGAAATCCGTATACAAATTACAAGGATAATAATGAAGCCTCCATCCCAAAGACATGAGCACCTTCCCAGTTAATTCCACAAGAGCAAATTTCACAAGCAAAGCCATTACAGATAGATAATACAGTAATCAGGTTAAAGGCTTGTCCTTAGAATGATTTTTTCTATATATTCTATGTAATCTAAAGAAGACCTTGAAATTGATTGAATTGGTTGTTATCCAGAAATCTGTCTTACTGTCGATGTATGAATGTTGTTATATGTTATTTATATTGTCTTATGTCTGTTATGATCCTATATTGTCCCTTTTAACTTTTGTAATCATTTTTAAATTGTTTTGTTTTTTAAACTATTCTAAGCTGCCTTGAATCCCATTTTGGGAGAAAGGTGGGATATAACAACAACAGCAACAATAATACAGTATTATTATTATTATTATTATTATTATTAGTCATCACTTTAAAAAAAAATCTGTTATTCTGATTCTGCTATCACTTTGTATTCATCATTATTCCTGTCCGCTTGACTCTGTTTTAACTGCCATGGCTCAATACTATGGAATCCTGGGATTAGTAGTTTGTTGTGGCCACAGAGATCTCTGACAAAGGTGAAGTATCTCACAAAACTACAAATCCTAGAATTCCATAGCATTGAACCATGGCCATTAAAGCGGTTTCAAAACGCTTTGTTCCTGCAGTGCAGATGCAGCCCCTATTATTTGTATCCTTTTTTTTGGTCCAACTAAATCTCTTTATATACTTAGAGTACATTATACGGTACTTCTATAGCTATCATCGCTTTAGTTTTTGTTTTTTGGCACCTTTGGTGCTATCTGTACCCTGTTGCTGTTGTGTGCTTTCAAGTCATTTCGGACTTATGACAACCCTAAGGTGAATCTGTCACAGGGTTTTCTTGACAAGTTTCTTCAGAAGGGGTTTGCCTTTACTAGCCTCTGAGGCTGAGAGAGTGTGATTTGCTCAAGGTCACCCAATGGGTTTTTATGGCAAAACTGGGATTCAAACCCTGGTCTCCAGAATCCTAGTCCAACACTCAAACCACTAGGTCATGCTGACTCTCTTTACAAAAATTGCCTTTCTTGCTGTTCCTGAATTTTCAAGAAGCCACCCGAGCATCTGAACATATTTGGGGATAGGCTTTAAGCTTTAAGTCCAAATATTCAGCACCTTAGACAGCTCCTTTGGGAAATTCAGACTGACAGAAGGAGCAGAGGCACCGTCCTGTGACATTGTAGGCATTAACCTCAAATTTCGAAGAGTCATTTAGAGTGCTGAACATTTTCAAGGATATGAAGTCGTAGGCTTTCATGGCCGTCATCCATAGTTTTTTGTGTTTTTTTCGGGCTGTGTGGCCATGTTCTGGAAGAATTTCTTTCTGATGTTTCGCCAGCATCTGTGGCTGGCATCTGAAGATTCTCTGAAGATGCTAGCCACAGATGCTAGCGAAACGTCAGAAAGAAACTCTTCTAGAACATGGCCACACAGCCCGAAAAACCCACAAAAAACTATTTTCAAGGATAGGTTTCAACACCTTGGATCAGGGGTCGGCAACCTTTTTGGGGGTGGGGCCGGTCCCCCTGTCCCCCGATGCCCCCCAGGCCGCGGTGGTGCACGCACGTGCATGTGCACTGCCACCGCCGTGGTGCGCATGCGTACGTGAGCATGGGGCACCATTTTGGATGGCTCCCCGCGCTCACACACACATGCGCACGGCAGCGGGCGTCATTTTGGAAGGCCAAATGGGCGCCGCCGTGCGCATGTG
Source organism: Phrynosoma blainvillii (assembly GCA_026167975.1). Classification (NCBI taxonomy): domain Eukaryota; kingdom Metazoa; phylum Chordata; class Lepidosauria; order Squamata; family Phrynosomatidae; genus Phrynosoma; species Phrynosoma blainvillii. The sequence continues at coordinate 385,799,042 of JANUYF010000002.1, forward strand.
CATGACGCCGGTGCCGTTTGGCGTTCCAAAACGGCGCCTGCCATCGTGCGCATGTGTGCGCAAGTGTGGCTGCCATTTTGCTTTCCAAAATAGCACCCCATGCTCGCACACACATGCGGACAACAGCGGGCACCATTTTGGAACACCAAATGGCACCGGCGTTATGTGCATGCACACGGCGCCAGCGCCATTTGCCATTCCAAAATTGCACCCGCTGTTGTGCGCATGTGTGTACAAGCACGGGCCTCGCGTCGCGCATGGTGCCGCGGCGGCGGCGGCGGCGGCGGCGGCGGTGCGCACAAAGCGGCGACAATGGCGGCGACAGGACCAGCCACAGGCTGGTTCAAAGGCTTTGGCAGGCCAGGTCTGGCCTGCGGGCTGTAGGTTGCCGACCTCTGCCTTGGATATCCCCATGGGAAGTTCATATTACAACACAGAGCTGTGACACACTGCCCCAGTTATGTTGCAAGGTTTAAATCCAAACTTTAAAGCCACTGAGTGAAGGTGGGTCTACACTGGCCAGAATATTCTAGGCTGCTCCCGGAGTATTCTGGCCCCCAAACTACTCCAAATGCTCCAGAGTGACACTGGGCAGCTGTATACACATGTGTCCTGCTTTGCGACCTGCTTGGGGTGGCATGAGTTGCCCTCTCTGACGTCCAAAACAAAGCACCTAGTATCAGTCCCATGGTGGGATGCTTTGTTGTGACCTCAGAAGGAGCGACTCTGGACTCACTCTGGAGCGCTCTGAATTTTCCTGGAAGATCCGAAACAAACTACAAGTTTTTAAAAACTGAATTAAGGAAGGGATGGCCTGGATTTTGTGCAGAACTCATCTTTCCACCTGATGACAGTCTAAACTCAAATCAAGACTTTGCCCTGCCTTGTGTGGACAGGGCAACACAAGGGAAGGGGGGAAAGCGATGTAAATAGCCCATGTAGACATGCCAGAGAGGCTGAACACATTTGGGGACTTTTAGCACTTTGGGTAGCTCTGGTAGGATGTTCAGAGTAGAAGATGGAGTGGAGACACTAACCTAATGATCTCAAAGTCACCAGTGTCCACTGGCAAGTGTAATGGCTGGTGTAACCAAAAGGGCAGCACATCCTCCACCTCCATGGAGAAAGCAGACCTGTTGGAAGACTTAGTAATACCATGTTTTCTAGAAATCCTGGGCAGAGAGAGAACACCTTAAGGGACAGTTGTTGTTGTTCTTAACCACTCTCAAGTTGATCTCGACCCATGGCAACCCTGTGGATGAGACATCTCCAAGACTCCCTGTCCTCCAGTGCTCTGCTTAGGTCCTGCAAACTCATACCCATGACCTCCCTAATAGAGTCCATCCATCTAACATGCAGCCTTCCTCTCTTTCTGCATCCCTCCACCTTTCCTAGTATTATTGTTTTTTTCCAGTGAGTTGTGCCTTCTCATGATGTGTCTGAAGTACAACAGCCTCAGTTTTTCTCATCTTGGCTTCCAGGGAGATTTCTGGCTTGATCTGCTCTAGGACCCATTTGTTTGTCCTTTTGGCTGTCCATGGCACTCTTCTCCAGCACCACATCTCAAATTAGTTAATTTTCTTCCTATCTTCTTTTTTAACTGTCGAGCTCTCGCATCCATACATGGTAATAAGGAATACAATGGCTTGTATAATTATAACCTTTGGTGCTCAGTTTTGTATCTTTGCATTTTTGGGATCTTTTCTAGTTCTTTCATAGCCACCCTCCCCATTCTTAATCTTCTTCTGATTTCTTGGCTGCAATCCCTGTTTCCATCAATGTTTCATCCCAAGTATGAGAACTTTTTTACTATTTCTATTTCCTCATTGTCTAGCTTGAATTTATCAGGGATAGATACACCTTTCCCCCAAATAGTGCTATGACACTATTTGTTCATGCACAGTTTCTAGATACTACCAACTGACCAGGAACCTTAATGGAATGGCTGGAATCCTGAACAAGGAACACTCCATGTTGAAACATTTTATTGCAGTTCTCCTTGTTTCTGTCATTCCTTCTTTGACTCTCCAGTGTCATGATTCTTTTTCTCTTTTTCTTTTTTAGAAAGAGATGTTTGGATGAGTGACAAGGAAGAGAAGTATTATCTCCCAAGGTCTGTGGAAATGGATTCACCAGGAATATTGTTTGGAAGAGAGATCCAGGATGTTTCCAGAAGTTATAATGAGGCAGAAGCCTTACAGGAGCACCGAGGAAATCAACCCCTCTTTGTCATGGATGTAAACGAAGACAAGACACCCCAAAACAATAAAATAATAAACACAGATTCAAAGGAAAGGATCTGTCAAAGCCCATATGTGGGAAAGAATCTATATTCATGTTCAGACTGTGACAAAACCTTCAGTGTGAGATCCAGGCTTCTGGCACACTTGAGAACTCATGCACAAAACGAAATGTACAAGTGCACAAACTGTGAGAAGAGTTTTAATAAGAAATCATGTCTTACTAACCACCAGAGAATCCACACTGGAGACAAGCCATTTACATGCCTTGAATGTGGGAAGTCATTTCAGGTGAGTTCACTCCTTACCCTCCATCAGAGGATCCACACTGGGGAGAAGCCATATGTGTGTTCAGATTGTGGGAAAGCTTTCCGGTTGAAATCGAGCCTCAATGTTCACGCGAGAACTCACACAGGGGAAAAGCCATATAAATGCTCATATTGTGGAAGAAGCTTCAGTGTGAGATCGAGCCTTGTGGCCCATGAGAGAATACACACCGGAGAGAAGCCCTACAGATGTTTAGAGTGTGGCAAAGACTTCCGTCGGAGTTCAGAACTTTTCGTTCACCAGACTAGACACACAGGTGAGAAGCCATACCAGTGTTCTGTCTGCGGGATACATTTTGGTGAAACATCAAAACTCATTACGCATTACAGAATCCACACAGGTGAGAAACCATACACATGTTCAGAATGTGGGGAGAGCTTCAGTCAGAGCTCGTACCTTAATAGCCATCATAGAATCCACACTGGTGAAAGACCCTATACGTGCTCTGAATGTGGAAAGACTTTCCGAGTGAGCTCCTGCTTTAAGAAACACCAGAGAATCCATACAGGAGAGAAACCTTTCCAGTGCCCGGTGTGTGGGAAAAGCTTTAGTGTAAGCTCACGCCTCCATGCTCACCTGAGAACCCACAGAGGAGAAAAACCCCACAAGTGTTCGCTCTGTGAGAAAGCATTTGGTACTCGGTCAAACCTCAGCAGACATCAGAGAATCCACACCGGCGAGAAACCATATGAATGTTCAATCTGTGGCAAAAAATTCCGGGGGAGCTCTGGCCTCATAGCACATGAAAGAACCCACACAGGAGAGAAGCCATACAAATGCCTGGACTGTGGAAAGAGCTTTTGCCAGAGCTCCGATCTTACTACTCATCAGAGAGTCCACACTGGGGAGAAGCCATACAAATGCTTTGTGTGCGGGAAAAGCTTCAGCCAGAGCTCCAACCTGACATGCCACCAGAAAACCCATGTTGGAGGAAGTAGCTAGATCAAGAGTGGACAACAGCTAGAGGTTAATAATAATAATAATAATACATTTTATTTATAGCCCACCTCTCCCTGCGGAATGAGGCGGGTTACAACAAATTTGTTTTGTTAAATCAAATAGATCTAAAAAAGGTTTTCATCAAATAGATCTAAAGAAGGTATATTCTGAGGAACTTTAATAGAAAAGCCTGTCCTTTTGCCAAATGTGTGGATGCAGCTCATTTTCAATTCTATATTTGCATTGTGAACTAGCAGCAGACTTTTAGACAGTCATTCCAAGTTCCCTAGAGTTCATTAATGTCCCCTTGACTTTAATAATTGTGCTTTTGTTTTAAAAGACAAGTTCCTAGTCCTTCACATTTGCAAACATTTGAATAAGTGCCTGACAAGTTTCACAAATGTGTGCTTGAATCATTGGATGGATGGAGATACAGGTAGAGTCTCCCTTGTCTGAAATGCTTGGTACCAGAAATGTTTTGGATTTTGGAGTATTTGCATCTACATAATGAGATATCTTTGAGATGGGACCCAAGTCTAAACACACAGAGAATAAAGGTGATTTATACACAATATTTTTTAATAATTTTGTGCATGGAATGAAGTTTGTTTGCTCAGCAAGCAAAAGTGTCGCTCGCTATCTCAGCCATCAATCTGGACAATTTTGGATTTTGGAATATTTTGGATTTCAGAATTCTGGATAAGGGATACTCAACCTGTATTGCATTTTTTTGGTTTACAGATTGTGGAACCTCTTTCATGATTGTTTGGCTCCTCCTTATGTAGAAAAAGCAGAAGAAATAATGCAGAAAAAGTGATAAACACCTTCTCATTTTAATTTGCTTAATTTACACAGGTTACATTGTACAGATTTAAGGGCACAGAAATCGAAGCCACTAAAAATGTTGTAATTTTTCTTCAGTGTGTTTGTACATACAGTGAGAGATCTGGAAAATTAATTTTAAAATGTATGGATTTTTTTAACACGTTAGTCTGTTGTAGCAAATAATAATAATAATAATAATAATAATAATAATAATAATAATACTTACCTGTCTCTTCCCATGGATTCAGACAGGGAACAACAATTAACAGACACACAACATTAGTTAAAATACATCAGTTAAAATGCACATCAGTTTAAAAGGACAAATAACATATACACATATTAAAACAATCCACATTTAAAATTCAGAATTTAAAAATCATCTGGATAAGCCTACTGGAAGAGACTGGTCTTTAAATAAAACAAAAACAAGAAGGAACCTTATGGCACCATAAAGACTTACAAGTTTTATTTGGCAAAATCTTTAATCAGACTGCAATCCACAACGTCAGATATAGCAAATGAAATGCAAAAGATTTAACAGTTGCTGAGATGTGAGAAGGCCAACCTAGCATAAATAAGCAGATGTATATGGTGATTTTTGATAGATTTTTACCTGTCAATTGGGTCAAGATGATAGGTTCGCCTTAGGGTGACATAAGTCAAAAACTACTTGAAGGCACACAATAACAAGTATCCACACTACAACATTATGGCACTTTGATAACTAACACTGTTATTACGGTGGCCTTGTCCTATGGAATCCTGGGATTTGTAGTTTGGGCAGTGCTATAGAGTCCAGTCATTCTGTAGTTCAGAGGCGAGGACCAGTGCTTTCAATCAGAAAAGGCTAAGGATCCCCTAAAACTACAAATCCCAGGATTCCATGGGACAGAACCAGCATGATTCAAGTGGAATCCAACTGCTATAATGGTTCAGTGCAGATGCACCTAGCGTGACAATTACTTTAAATGGCTTGGATCAAACAAAGACAATCCATCATCATGCTTTTATGATACTATAAGAATAATAAATGTAAAAAATATATAAAATTAATATTACAAGGTTGCGTTGCCCGCAGCATTGCCTGGTGTCCCTAATAATAAATAATAAAATAAATAAAACTTTTATTTGTATCCTGCTTTTCTACTATAATAGCAATCAAAGCGGCTTACATGTTAAAACAAACCAATACAATACATAATAACAATACATGATAATATCCCCCCTTAAAAAAGAATTAAACTTAGCACAGTTTAAAAAATATAGTCTAGTGATAAGGGTTGTCCCTTATGTGAGGATTGGAAAGCTTCTCCTTTTATTATATGGACTAATAAATAAATAATAAACTTTATTTTTATACCCCGCCTTTTGCCTTTGGGCAATCAAGGCAGCTCACAACAATTCCATATAAAACAAATCCATAACAAACAGTAACAACATAATGAAACAATTTACCCCCCTTAAAATTACATATAACAGTAAGCTTATTTTAAAATAACTAAACCAAATGCCCCCCAAAATTCCCAAATTTTGGGACATGGGCCCTTCAGAAAGATAGAAATGTGTGCAGCATTTATTTTAAGAACAACAAAGGCTGGGGCTGCATCCACATTGCAGAAATAATCCAGTTTGGCACCACTTTAACTGCCATGACTCAATGCTATGACATTCAGGGAACTGCAGTTTGTAGCATTGCTCTGGTTGCGCAACAAACTACAATTTCCAGAAATCCATAGCATTGAGCTATGGCAGATAAAGTAGTGTCGAACTGGATTATTTCCGCAGTATGGATGGCCTCCGAGTCTTTTGGCATCTCAAAGACTCAGATTTTTTTATTTGGCATCACCTTTCGTGGAATCCAGCCCTCAACATCAGATGTCCGAAGCAGGCTGGAATCCACGATTATTTATGCCAAATAAAACATATGCTGGCCAGTGTTCTGTATCAGCTATTAGGGCTGCATCCGCACTGTAGAAATAATTCAAATTAGCACCACTTTAACTGCCATGGCTCAGTGCTATGAGATTCTGGGAATTGTAATTTTGTGAGACATTTAGCCTTCTCTGTCAGAGAGCTCTGTGGCCACAACAAACTACAAATCCCAGGATTCCGTAGCCTTGAGCCATGATAGTTAAAGTGGTGTCGAACTGCATTATTTTTGAAGTGCGGATGCAGCTCTAATAGCTGATATAGATATAGTTGGCCAGCATATGTTTTATTTGGCGTAAGCCTTCCTTCGTGGATTCCAGCCAACTTCCGATCTCTGATGTTGTAGGCTAGATTAAAGTGTTAAAATGTTGTCAACCTGGATTATTTCTGCAGTGCGGATACAGCCTTACAAGTATACTTAACTTTAAACAGTCTCTCTAGGCTTGAGACTCCCAAAAACCTGCCAGCAGAATGGATCCCTTCTGCACACGAGGCCGATACCATGAAAAGCAGGCTGGCAGAGCAGAAATTATGGTTTTGGTTCTCATCATCATCATCATCACCATCATCCCCATGATGCAGTTGTGACTCAGGGTGCATCTACACTGTAGAAATCATGCAGTTCGACAGCACTTTAAGCACTGTAGCTCCAGCCTCTGCAACCCTAGGATTTGTAGTTTTACAATGTCTTTACCCTTCTCTGCCAAAGAGTGCCTCAACAAAACTACAAATCCCAGACTTCCATTAGCATTGAGCCATGGCAGTTAAAGTGGTGTCAATCTGGATTATTTCTACAGCGTACCTGGGATCAAACATTGATAGAAATGGGAACTGCAGTCAGGAAATCAGAAGAAGACTAAGAATGGGGAGGGTGGCTATGAAAGAACTAGAAAAGATCCTGAAATGCAAAGAGATACAACTCAGAACAAAAGTTAGAATCATACAAGCCATTGTATTCCCTATTACCATGAATGGATGTGAGAGTTGGATAGTCAAGAAAGAAGATAGGAGGAAAATCAATGTATTTGAGATGATGTGGGGCTGGAGAAGAGTGCTGAGGATCCCATGGACAGCCAAAAGGACAAATAAATGGGTCTTAGAGTAGATCAAGCCAGAAACCTCCCTGGAAGCCATGATGACCAAACTGAGACTGTTGTACTTTGGACACATCATGAGAAGGGAGGACTCTTTGGAAAAGACAATAATTCTGGGAAAGGTGGAGGGAAGTAGGAAGAGAGGAAGGCCATATGCCAAATGGATGGACTTTATTAAATGTCCTGTGCTGGTTTTTAGATACAAATCCCATCATCCATGCAACCATTCTGTGGATAATGGGCACTGTAGTCCAAGCCAGCGTGGTGTAGCGGATTGAGCACTGGCCATGGAAACCCACTGGGTAGGGTGACCAGACACATCCTCCTATTCCAGGACATGTCCTCTATTTCAACCTCCTGTCCAGGAGGAGTTGCAAAATGTCCTCAATTTTGCGCATGAGTAAGAAGCATGGATTCATATTGATAGGAGTGTTTTTAGCTTTGATTTAGTCATGTATGTCCTAACTTTTTTTTTTTCCCCTCCCTTGAATGTCCTACATTTTACAGTGCCTTGGCCTCCTTTTTAGTTAGCAGTCAGGGGTAGGCAACCTTTCCCCTTTAAGGGCCAAGGGACTTCAGCTCCCAGAAGCCTCAGCCATCTTGGCCAATAGCCCCATGTTGGCCAATAGCTCCTGGGATTCTGGGAGCTGAAGTCCCTTGGCCCTTAAAGGGGAAAGGTTGCCTACCCCTGACTGGTCGCCCTTGCTGTGAGGTGCCACCTTGGGCAAGTCACACTCTCTCAGCCTCGGGGGAAGGCCGTGGCAAACCCTCTGAAGAAACTTGCCAAGAAAACCCCACAATAGGGTTGGTTGCCATGGGTCAGAAATGAGTTGGAGACACACAACAACAACAATCACAAAATCCAAGAACAACTGTAGATGGGGAAAGCAACCTTCTTGTGGCCTGGAGCAAGGTTCCTTGGTTTGGAAGTTATTGGGTTAAAGTGAACAAGCTTTTTTGCACTCCCTAGAGCGGCCACACGACAGAAGGATGATGGTTGGTATGGGATGTTGGAGGACCTGGCTTGGGATGGTCAGCTTCACCTCCAAGGAAGACAGATGATGGAAAGGCAGATTTGCAGAGGTAAGCCTGCAAAATCAGGGTGACCATTCTGTCCAGCAGGAATTGCAAACAAATATCCTCCCTTCTGAGCATGGCTAAGAAGCCAGCATTGACATCTCTATGAGGGTGCTGAGCTTTTGTTTTGCAAGGTCCCACACTGACCTGGCATGTCCTACATTTTTCAGGGCCTTGTCCTCCTCTGCAGTGAGGACCTCTGGTCACTCTGTGTGCAAAAGAGAAAAATCTGAGAGGGAAAAGGGGAGTCTGCAGGGGTGCTAAGTGAACAGCCCCACTGAAAGCAGTGGGGTTTCTTTGCTTTTCAGCAGATTTGGAATAAATAATAATAATAATAATAATAATAATAATAATAATAATAATAATGTTATATTATTTATTTATTTATTTGTATTCTGCCTCTGTGTAACACAACCAGGGTGGCTTACATGACAAAACATACAATCCCGTCTCTCAATAACCCACCCCTAAAATACAATTAAACAATCATAGTTAAAATATACTTAAAAATATCTAGGGAGGAGAGGAAGAAGAAGGGAGAGCATTCCCCCCCCCCCCGGCTTTTACATCTTTGCTCCACTTTGTAATAATTCTTGGTGGTACGGTATTTAGAGTTTGGGAAAGTGACTCTTTTGGATTAGAAGTCATGGGCTGTATCTGCACTGCATAATTGATGCAGTTTGATAACTGCTTTAACTGTCCTGGTTCAATTGGAAGTTCCCAGGCTGCATCTGTATGTATGCAGAATAAATGCAGTTTGACACCACTTTTACAGCCACATTTCAATTAAAAGTTCCCAGGTTGCGTCTGCACAGCAGAATTATTTGACACTGCTTTAAATGTCACGGCTCAGAAGTCCCCAGCTGCATCTGCACTGCAAAATGAATGCAGTTTGACATGGGTTTGACTGCCATAGTTATAGTAAATAAACTTGACTTGACTTGGCCATAATTCAGTTAAGTCTTAGGATGCATCCACACTGCAGAATGAATGCAGTTTGACACCACTTTAACTGCCATGGCTCACTACTTTGGATTTATAGTTTTGTGAGATACTTACCCTTCTCTGGCAAAAAACTCTGGGGCCATAGCAAACTACAAGTTCCGTAGGTTTGAGCCATGGCAGTTAAAGCGATATCAAACTGCATTTCGAGCATTGGACTAGGACTCTGGAGACCAGGGTTCGAATTTCTGTTTGGAACTGTCAACCCACTGGGTGACCTTGGTAAAGTCACACTCTCTCAGCCTCAGAGGATGGCAACAGCAAGCCCCCGCTGAAAAAACATGCCAAGAAAACCCTGTGATAGGGTCACCATAGGTTGGAAATGACTTGAAGGCACACAACAAGAACAAGTACATCGTCACACTGTGGTGCATAGTTGGACAGTAGAACTCTTTGCCACAAGATCATACTGCTAACCACAACGTGGCAGTTTTAAACAGGGATTAGGCATATTAATCATAGGAGTTTCATGGTAAAAGACATGCATTTAGGGGGGTTGCAGACTGCCAGAAATAGTGCAAATTGAGTCCACTTTTAGGGTTAGGATTAGGGAATCATGGGAACTGTATTTTATTGTGGCACCAGAGCTCTCCGACAGGAGAAGACTCAATGTCTCAGAAAAAAACAAACAATTCCCATGATTCCCTAGCATTAACCCTAACCCTTAAAGTGGACTCAATTTGCACTATTTCTGGCAGTCTGCAACCCCCCTTAGCCAGTCCCTCCTTCTGCACTGTACTAATAAATATTAGGTATAGTGTTAAATATCCTAAAACTAATATGTATTAGTACTGTGCAGAGGGAGGCATGGGTTAAAGCACTTATGGTTATGAATGTCATTTACCATGAAAGTCCTACAATAGTGTTAAATACCCTAAAGCAGTGGTAGGCAACCTTTTGAGCCTGGGGCCGGGTTGCTGTCCCTCAGACAATTGGGGGGCCGAAGCACCAAAAATAAATTAAAAAAAAATGTTTTTTTAATTGAAAAAATATGCATGCACACTCTCTCAGCCCCAGAAAAGCCATGGCAAAACTCCTGTGGAGATTTTGCCAAGAAAACCCCAAGAACAAGTAATAACAACAATAATCAATATCATCATAGTGGGCAGCGGTGGCAGCAGGGCCGGCCTGGGGCCGGTCCAAAGGCCTCGGGCGGCCGCATCCGGACCCCGGGCCTTAGGTTGCCTACCCCTGCCCTAAAGAGAGCCAGGATGGTGTAGCGATTTGAGTGTTGGACTATGACTCTGGAGACCAGGGTTCAAATCCCCGCTCAGCCATGGATAATCCACTGGGCAATCTTCTCAAGACTTGAGGCAGGGTACAGTATGTTAAAATACAAAACACAATTAAAAACAACATAAACGCACAGTTAAAATACAATAGTATAAAACCATCAAAACACACTCATAAGAGTACACATACAATTACAAAGTCATAATTTAAAATTGATTGGGTAGGCCTGCGGGAAGAGAGATGTCTTTAATGCTGCTTTAAATGCAGTTGTATGGCAGGTCATTCCACGGCAGATGAAAAAGTCCTTTGGGAAACCGTAGCCTGCCTAGTCCTGGTTGCTTGGAGCAAACATTTCCCAGAGGATCTGAGTGTACGGGGTGGATTATATTGGAGAAGGCAATCCTGTAGATAAGATAACCTGGACCCAACCCATGTAGGGTTTTAAAGGTAATAACCAACACTTTGTCCTTTGTCCAGAAATTAACTGGCAGCCAGTGGAATGATGTTAAGATTGGTGTGATGTGAACACTCCTGAATGTACCTGTAGTCAGTCTGGCTGCCGTATAGTGAACCAGTTGGTTTCTGGATTTGGTACGAAGGTAGCCCAATGTAGAATGCATTGCAAAAGTCCAGCCTTGAGGTTACCAGCATGTATACTACCATCCTTAGGTCCTCCAGTTCTATGAAAAGGTGCATTTAAACATGATGGTCTACACCAGGGGTAGGCAACCTTTTTGAGCCGGGGGCCGGGTTGCTGTCCCTCAGACAATTGGGGGGGCCGAAGCACCAAAAATGAATAAATAAATAAATTAAAAAAAATTAATTAAAAAAATATGCATGCACACTCTCTCAGCCCCAGAAAAGCCATGGCAAAACCCCTGTGGAGATTTTGCCAAGAAAACCCCAAGAACAAGTAATAACAACAATAATCAATATCATCATGGCGGGCGGCGGCAGGACCAGCCTGGGGCCGGTCCAAAGGCCTCGGGGGGCTGCATCCGGACCCCAGGCCTTAGGTTGCCTACTCCTGGTCTAGGTTGCCTACCCCGGTCTACACTGAAGATCTCAAAACACAGGCAAGCCATTGGCTTGAGCCAGCGGGAATCTTCTTCAATTCATGCTTTTCAGTTTGATAACTTCTTGTTGTCACTCCTTCTCCCAGCTCTATATTATGCTGTTGTTGTTGTTGTGTAGTCTACAAGTAATTTCTCACTTATGATGACCTTGTCACAGGGGTTTCTGGGGCTGAAAGTGTGTGACTCTCCCTAGGTCACCTAGCAGGTTTCCATGACCGAGCGGGAAATCGAACTCTGATCTCCAGAGTTGTAGTCCAGTGCTCAAACCACTACACCACAGTGGCTCTGTCTGATGACAATTGATAAAATAATTTTAAAGCAATCAATTTAATTGCTTTCAATCCATTTAAATGAATTGAACAACAAAGCAAGCTGTGGTTGGACTGCAACTCCCAGCCAGCATAGCCAGTGGTGAAGAATGCTGGGAGCTGCACACAACCAGTGAGGATCAAACTATAATAATAATAATAATAATAAAATTTATTTATATCCCGCCCTTTGGGGACCATTGGGGACTAGTGAACATTGGCAATGAGGAAAGGCAGGCAAGGTGGGCATCAACAGGCCTTTGGGTGGACGTTAAAGGCAAGAGAAGTAGGGATTTTGGGGCCCTTTTAGACTGTTCCCATCATCCTTGTCCACTGTCATGCTTGGCTAAGAAAGCACTCCCTCTGAGTGTAGTGGAGTCGCCCTCCTTGGAGGTCTTTAAGCAGAGGCTGGATGGCCATCTGTTGGGGATGCTTTGATTGGGAGTTCCTGCATGGCAGGGGGTTGGACTGGATGGCCCTTGGGGTCTCTTCCAACTCTATGATTCTATAAGCAACTGGAGGGCCCTGCAAACTATGAGCACCAGATTACCGTGCATTGTAAGCGGGAACATATTCCTTAATTCTCCCTTTTAAAAAATATACTCCCCAAAGAATTCTTTAAACTCCTTTAAGGAACAGAGCCATGTTGCTTAAATTGTTTCAGAATGTGTACAAAGGAATGTTGATGTCAACATCATGATCAGCTTTAAATCCATATAGTGTGCATGAGCATTGTTTGCTCTAAGCTTAGCATTTGAGATGCCTAAGGCACAGGCTTCCTGATGTGGGAAGTTTCCATCGAAAGGGGGTCTGCAGCTCATGGCAGATCACAGAATCATAGAGCTGGAAGAAACCTCAAGGGTCATCCAGTCCAACCCCATTCTGTCATGCAGGAAGACACCATCAAAGCAGACTCAACAGATGGCCATCCAGACTCTGTTTTAAAACTTCCAAAGAAGGAGACCCACCACACTTTGCTTGATGATGGTCCCAAGGTTCAGTTTTAAGGGTGATTTTTCTGTTGTTGCCATTGAGACTATCCATGGCGACAATGGCTGGGGAATTCTGGAAGATTTGTTGTTGTTGTTGTTGTTGTTATCAGCTGTTGACTTCAACTTATGTTGACGTTATGAATGAGAGACTTCTAAGTAACCCTATCAACAGGTCTTCAGACTCAGGACCATGGCTTCTTTGACTGATGCTGCTGCCACACAATGGAATTAATGCAGTTTGATAATTCCTTCATAGTTGCATCCTATGGAATCCTGGGAATTGTAGTTTGTTGTGGTACCAGAACTCACTGACAGAGAAGGCTAAATATCTCACAAAATTACAAGCTCCATAGCACTGAGCCATGGCAGTTAAGGCAGTGTTATTAATTCTGCAGTGCAGATGCAGCCCAAGTTTATTCACATGTAATGCAATCTTTCCCCTTTCCTGTTGTTTTTAACTTTACCAAGTATTAGATCATGTCATCTCATAATATTTCCAAAGTGGGACAGTCAGTTTAGGGCCTTTTCAGACTGCAAGAAATAGTGCAAATTGAGTCCACTTTAAGGGTTAGGGTTAGGGAATCATGGGAACTGTATTTTTTGTGGCACCAGAGCTCTCTGACAGAGAAGGGTCAATGTCTCAGAAAAAAATACAATTCCCATGATTCCCTAGCACTAACCCTAACCCTTAAAGTGGACTCAATTTGCACTATTTCTGGCAGTCTGCAAAGGCCCTTTGTCATTTTAGGTCCAAATCACAGTGCTGGAATAATCCAGTTTGAGACCACTTTAACTGCCCTGGCTCAATGCTAGGGAATTCTGGGAACTGTAGTTTTATGGGATATTTAACCTTTTCTGTCTGGTGCCACAAATAAACTTCAATTCCCAGGATTCCCTAGCACTGTGCCAGGGCAATTAAAGCAGTCTCAAAGTGGATTATTTCTGCAGTGTGTTTTGGACCTTAGCTTCTAGGGAGAGTTAAGACTTTATATGCTCTTGTTGTTGTTAACCCTATTTGAGTCAATCCCGACTCATGGTGACCCTGCGGATGAGACATCTCCAAGACCCACTGTTCATCACTGGTCTGCTTAGGTCCTGTAAATTCATATCCGTGACCTCCCTAATAGAGTCCATCCATCTTATTTGCGGTCTTCCTCTCTTTCTACAGACCTCCACCTTTCCTAGCATTATTGTCTTTTCCAATGAGTCGTGCTTTCTCATGATGTGGCCAAAGTATGACAGCTTCAACTTTATTATCTTGGCTTCCAGGGAGAGTTCTGGTGTGATCTGTTCAAGGACCCATTTGTTTGTCTTTTTGGCTGTCCATGGTATTCTCAGCACTCTTCTCCAGCACATTTTAAATGAGTTGATTTTCCTCTTTTCCACTTTCTTTACTGGCCTACTCAAGCATAGATTGAAATGAGAAATGGAATGAACTATCCTGACTTTAGTATTCAGTGATATATCTTTACACTTCAGGAGCTTGTCTAGTTCCTTCATAGCTGCCCTTCCAAGGCCAAGTCATCTTCTGACTTACTGGCTGCAGTTACCATTCTGATTAAAGGTACAAGGTGCATCTACCCTAAGAATGCATTTTCACAACCCTTTAGAGGCCTTGGCTTGCTTGGGTGGCTCTTCCTCCTTGCTCCCATAGGCAGGGAAGGGAAAAAGACCTTTTAGGGACTCCCACCAGAGGAAGCAACCCCTAGAAAGCCCGTCTCCTATTTGCCTACCCCTGGGTGATAAGGTGGTTTTGGGGATCTCTTCCCCAACATCCCTCCCTTGCCCTCCCTGCTCTCTTGTCCTTCATCTTCTTCTTCCTCTAACCCCCCTCCCAAAAAAAACCCTCTTTCCTTTGGGCCCTTCCTCTCCTTGTTTCTTCTGCATGGGAGCAAGGCAGGACTGGGAGAAACTAGTATATAGATCAGGGGTAGGCAACCTTTCCCCTTTAAGGGCCGAGGGACTTCAGCTCCCAGAAGCCTCAGCCATATTGGCCAATAGTCCCATGTTGGCCAATAGCTCCTGGGATTCTGGGAGCTGAAGTCCCTTGGCCCTTAAAGGGGAAAGCTTGCCTACCCCCGATGTAGAGAGATCTTGTAGCCCCTTTGAGACTAACTGAAAGAAAGAAGTTAGCAGCATGAGCTTTCATAGACTAAAGTCTACTTCCTCAGATGCATTTAGTAGAATGGAAGCCAGGGACAGACACATATATGCCATTGGCATGTGAGAATGTCAATTCAAATTCAAAATCCTTTATGAAAGGAAATAAAGTAGCCAGGACAGGAGTTCAAGGAGGGAGGTGGCTCCTCTCGCTCTCTTCCATAGGCAAGGAGGAGAAAAGACCTTTAGGGCTCCCCACCACCACCAATCCAGGGGGAAGAGCCCTTAGAAAACCAGTCTCCTTCCTACCTATCCTTGGGTGAGGAGGTGTTTTGGGATCGCTTCCTCGCCATCCTTCCCTTCTCTCTACATTTCTGCTTCACCCTCCCCCTCTTCTAAAAGCAAAACCTTTTCACTTTCTACCCGGATGGCCATCTGTCAGGGATGCTTTGATTGGGAGTTCCTGCATGGCAGGAGGTTGGACTGGATGGCCCTTGTGGTCTCTTCCAACTCTATGATTCTATGATTCTACCTTTCCTCTCCTTCCTTCTACTGCCCTCCTTTCTTCTACTTGAGCAAGGTAGGACTAGGAGTAACCAGGATTTCAAGAAGGGAAAAGAGATTCCAGCTCAACATTAGGAGGAACTTCCTGGCACTAAGAGCTGTTTGATAGTGGAATAGGCTGCCTGGGAGGCTGGAAAATATCTTCTTTGGAGATCTTTAAACAGAAGAAGGATGGCTCCCTATTAGGGGTGCCTTGATTGTGGGTTCTTGCATGGCAGAACAGGGTTGGACTGGATGACTCTTGGGATCCCTTTTCAATTCTAGTAGAATAAACTGCCTCAGAATGTGGTGGAGCCTCCTTTGGGGTTGTTGTTTTTTTGTAGGAGAAACTAGAAGGCTGTCTGTCATGAGTGCTTTGATTGTGAGTTCCTGCATGGCAGAATAGGGTTGGAATGGATGACTTTTAGGGGTCCCTTCCAACTATAGTGGAATAAACTGCCTCAGAGTGTGGTGGAGTCTCCTCCTTTGGAGGTTTTTAAAGAGAAGCTAGAAGGCCATTTGTCAGAGGTGCTTTGTGTATTCCTGCATGGCAGAATGGGGTTGGAATAGATGGCTCTTGGGATCCCCTTCCAACTCTAGTGGAACACACTTCCTCAAAGAGTGGTGGAATCTCGTTCTTTGGAGGTTTTTAAGCAGAGACTGGATGACTGTCTGCCAGGGGTGCTTTGATTCTGAGTTCCTGCATGGCAGAATAGGGTTGGACTGGATTGTGAGTTCCTGCATGGCAGAATAGGGTTGGACTGGATGATCCTTGGGCTCCCCTTCCAACTGTAGTGGAATAAACTGCCTCAGAGTGTGGTGGAGCCTCCTTTGGGCTTTTTTTTTTTTTTTAGGAGAAGCTAGAAGGCTGTCTTTCAGGGATGCTTTGATTGTGGTTTCCTGCATGGCAGAAGGGGGTTGGACTGGATGACCTCTGGGATCACTTCCAACTCTAGCATTCCAGCAGTGGGAGGACAGGATCCCCCGAAGGCCGGTGGGGGAGACTCTGCCTCCCAAGAGGCCTGAAGTCCAGGAGGTGAAGGGAAGACCAGGAAGGGGTGAGTCTGCCCGGGAAGGGGCGCTTTTTGCACCTCAGCCTGGATCCGGGCCTTCATCATCCAGGGGTTTGCTGCCCTTGCTGCCCAGTGGGCTTTGGCCACCGGGAGGGTGGAAAGGGGGCCCCTTCTCCGAGCCCAGCCGCCGGGAGGGGTTGCTTTGCAGCCCGAGGGGCAGGAGGGCTCCCTGCCGCCAACCCAGTTCGAATTTCCCGCGCTGGGGCCACGTGGAAGGAACAGGCGGCCTCCACTTCCGGTCGCCATCTTGTCCACATGGGTTGGGAGAGGGCAAAAGGAGGCCTCGGGAGGGCGGAAGTGGGGGGCTCGGCTTCCGGTTTGAGGAGGCCCACTCTGAAAGAGCTAGGCCGCCGGGGGAAAATGGGTTGGAGTCCTACTACACCCGCCATGGGCAAGATAACGGAAGTGGAGGCCTCGACTTCCGGTTTTGAAAAGACTAGGCCGCGGGGGGGGGGGGGGAAGAGTTAAATACTCCCGCCTTGTGGGCAAAAGAGGCCTAGTGAGGGCGGAAGTGGAGACTTCAACTTCAGAGGAGGGTTAGACGGAAAGGATTAGGCCGCAGGCATTAATAAAGTGCCTCCACAAGCCCGTGATGAGGAAAAAAACGAGGCTTAGTGAGGGCGGAAGTGGACTCGACTTCCGATTCTGAGGCTTACCCAGAAAGGACTAGGCCGCTAGCAAAAAAAAAAAAAAAACCCGAATGAAGTCCCACATTACCATAAAGCGAGGCCTAGAGAGGGCGGAAGTAGAGGCCTCAATTTCCGACTTCGAGGAGGCCTACCCAAAAAGGACAAGGCCGCAGATAAAAAAGCGAATAAAGTCCTACCATAACTCCTCTGTGGGAGGCAGGGCCTATGCAGCGCCCTCCTCTGGGGAAGGTTATTATATTAAAAATAAACTTTGGCCTCTGTGGTTGGTGCATATACTTGAATTATGGTGATACTCATTCTTGGCTATGTTAATAAACTGTACAACTTTCCCAAGAGTGTCTTGAGCAAACTACAGATCCCAATAGTCAACGCCCCAGGTCAGCCCCTGCGTCCTGCAAGGAGGACACGCTGAAGGCCTGGGATGACAGGAGGCCTGAGGCAGCCCTAAAAAAAGGAGCATGAAGCCTCTTCGCTGGCATTGAGGGCAGCGGCGGCAACATCTGTCATGGCAAGAGCCTTGCTGGTCTGGGTCCAGGACCTGTTGAATATAATTCCCTCTAATGCAACCAAATTCAGGCAGGGAATGAACAAGTGGAAGGCAGTGGCCTTCATGGTGGACGCTAGCCTGGATGCTGTCTAGTTTAGTGCCAGAGCTCAGGCAGCGTTGGTGGTCATGAGGCACCAGCTCTGGCTTAAGAATTGGAAGGTGGACATGCGTTGTTCCAAGGAGACTCTGGCATTTGCCCCTTTTTTGGAAACCAAACTCTTTGGGGACTCACTTAAGCTGGTCTTGGTTGAAAACAAGGATGAAAAGAAGGCCCTCGTACCAGCAAGGAGGAGGGAGGATAGAAGACATAGTAGGCAGGGGTCCCTGTCCTTTCCTGCTTCCAGAACTCATTCTACCTGCTCCTTTAGTTCTTCCTTTCAGTCCAAGGATTCCAGAGGTTACAAGCCTAAGCAGAAATGTCAGCATAAACACAAAGGTGGAGTGGCTAAGCCAGACAGATATCAACCAGGGAGAATGGTGTCTACATCGGGAGGCCTTTCAACTGCTTGCAAAATGGTTCAGCCACCTAGACATGGACCTCTTTGTCTCCCCAACCAACCTCAAGATGGAAAGGTTCATATCAAGACACCAGACAGAAGGAGCCAAGGACATGAATGCTCTCTTCATTCCTTGGCCAAGGGGACTTCTATACACTTTCCCCCCATGGCGCTGCTCCCCAGGGTAATGGGGAAGATTTGCAGGGAGAAATCATTCATGATCCTTATGGCCCAGGAGAGGTTCCCCAAGATGGTGCGCATGACCCTGCACTCATCAATGGTGCCAGCCTGCCTGGATCAAGTCTTTCCTCCCAAGCTGAAATGGCTACAGCTTCATGCTTGGAAATTGAGCAGAGCATGTTGCACAACTGTGGTTATTCTGAGGAGGTAGTGAACACCATTTTGGCTTCCAGTGGGGCCTCAGCCAACAGGATTTATGAATACTCCTTCAGAACCTTCTGCAGATGTGCAGGTGTATACCCGTTGACTTTCTCAATTTCACCATCTCCTTGCTGGAATTCCTCCAGGATGGCTTGAACCTTGGCCTCAAACCATGCACACTTCAAAGGTAGGTCACAGCCATCACCTCAGTGCTGCCACACCTACAAGGAACCAGGATTGCATCACATCCACATGTGCAAAGATTCCTGAGGGACATGTGACTGCTCAACCTGCGTACAGTACAGTAAGACCCCTTTATTCACAGTTTCATTTTCCATGATTTCACTTACTCATGGTCCAAATATATATATATTCTTCCCCTGCTGCAGGTGAGTGGGGAGAAATATTTTGACTATATTTTTTCACAGTCTGAAAGTATAGTCAAAATATAGGATTCAGTACACCCGTCCTTCCACATTAGCTGGAGTTAGGGGCACAGGACCCCTGTGAATGTGGAAAAAACACAAATAACAAAAACACTATGTTTTTACCTGAGAGAACACCGCTCTAGGAATCTCTAGATCCTTCAGTGCAACTTTTGGTTAAAGTTGACCATAGAGTTGTGCTGGAGGACCTAGATATTTCTAGAGAGAACATATTAATAAAATCCTTGAACAATCAAATCTGCAAAAGTCAAAGCCACAAATATGGAGGGATGAGTGTACTATCAACCATCTGCAGTGAGTCTTTGACTGTATCCCTCAAGGATAAGGTATTATTGTACTTCATTTCCCATCTTGGGACCTCCATACTTCACCCTTCAAGCCCCTATGGAAAGTCATGAAGTACATGGCACAGAAGATGCTTTTCCTGACTGCGGGGTGCCTGAGTTTGAGGTCTGGTGAACTTTGCTTTTCACATTGCACAGGAGGTGATTCTTCCATCTTTCTGCCCATGGCCAGCCAAGGAACTGGAAAAGATCGGGCATACATTGGATGTTTGCAGAGCCATTTGTATCTACCTGAAAAGGACTAGCAGCTTCCAATCCTTTGACACCTTATTTGACACATTTCACACAGCCATTTTAATCTTGTTCTAATTTAATTCAGTTTTAAGAGGGGGAGAGTTAGGGATTGGGAGATAGGATTGTTTTATATTGTATCTGTTTTAACCTTGCTGTACGCCGCCCTGGTTGCTGAGCAGAGGGGCAGGTTAGAAATAAAACTTATTATTATTATTATTATTATTATTATTATATGCAAATCTGTAGACTTTAAGTCCACGAGAAAGGAGGGGCAACTGTACAATGGAGTAGTAAAATTGTGTCACTTATATAAAATGGCAAAATCAAGGTTTGCTTTTTGGAATTCAGATTTTAAAAAATATTTTCAAGCTGTGGATGATTGAAATCATGGATAAAGAATCTGTGGATATGGAGGGCCAACTGTACCTCTTCTTGGATCTCCTATGTCTGTGAATCTCCAGTGGGCTTCCCTAATGACAGAAATGTTCATTGAGTACTGTACAGCTGAATCTGAGAACTCCAATTTTAACATTCCACAATACTGTCACAATGGTGCATTGTTCCACATCATTGTGGGAAATGGAAATTGGTTTCTCCGACTTGTACATGCTCCAACTTGGCTTAGTACTGACCTGCACAACTTGGCAGTAGGTAGGGGCCAATTTAAAATAGGCTAAAGTTCTCTGGGCCACAGATAGGTTTTTAATGGCTCATTTTCCCAAGTGTAAGTAATTAATTATTAATTATTGTTATTTAATAATAATTGATATATTCTGTTCTCCTCCTCTGCCTGGCCCTTTCCTCAGGAGAAAGCTGAATGGCAGAGGAGCATTGCATGGAGAGTGTTTGTTGCGGTTGCCTGGCCCTCTCCTAGGGAAAAAGCCGGACTCCGGAGGAGGGTAAGTGTCAGGAGTGTGCGTTTGCCCGTCTTCCTCCTTGCAGCTTGGCCATCTCAGGAGAAGGCGAAGCAGTGGAGGAGGCTTGGGGGTGAACGTGAAGAGCCTTGCCAGAGAAGATGGCTAGCCATTAGTAGCCAGCTATGACACCACACAAAGTTGTTCAAATTCCTCGTGGGTAACCAGAAATGCTTTGGTGGGCCGCTTGCGGCCCCCGGGCCATATGTTGTGACAACCTGGCTTAGTACATAGTCATCACTATCATCATCAGGCTTCTATTAGAAAGGGAAATAGAAAAATTTTAAGGAAGTATACAACACTCCCAGATTCAAATTATTTCCTCCAATAGTGTACATAGGGAATAAGATGAGCCAAAATGGGCCCTTTGAAAAGCAGAATGCTGAGATGTGTGGAAATAGAAATAATTTATTTATATATTCATTGTATATCCTGCATGGACATACATTGAATATATATGTTCATACATTGAATATATATGTGCTTTCTCCAGCATGGGACCTAATGCAGATTACAAAAAGATTGTAAAAAAATAGTTAAAAATCAAATTAAAAAAAAATAAAAATAATTGAGTAAACAATCTGATTTGCAATTATTTGAAAGACGTTTGAAACGTACTAAGGATGCTAAAAGTACTGCAACCCCAAGACTCTTCCAGTTAACAGCAAAGATCTCTCTTAAATAGAAAGGTCTTTGCCTGCTCACAGAGTGAAAATCTTCCTCAGATTGACGGAGAACAAGCTTTATTGGAGAATGAGAACAGTTGAGAAAATCACTGAAGATTGAAAAGTGGGGTGGCTTTGGATATTGTTAACCGGGGGGGGGGGGGGGGCTGGAAGAAAACAATCCATCCCGCAACAGCAACATTTTGTTGTGGTTATATGTAAAAATGTTATGGTTTTCAGAGGCAGAATGTTTTCTTCTTTTGAAAACAGCTGGAGGACTGTGGAAGACTGTGAAAAAGCCTTCTTCCCCCATTACACCAGGGTAAAAGGCAGCTGAGCAGGGAGCTGGGGTATGGCCAGGAGTGGCTGGCCTTAAAAGTCACTCCACCACCACCACCCCAGGAACACCTACCAGCCAGCTGGAGGACTCTGGAGGAGTCCCGTGGCCAGCGTAGGAGAGGCCCGTGGCTGCCAGTTCCACCTCCTCCTTAGGCAGCGCAGCGGCGGAAGCGGTGGCGGCCAGGAGAGGCCTGCGGCGGTGATATAAACCGCCCAGTTCCATCTCCTCCACAGGCAGCGCAGCGGCGGAAGTGGTGGCAGCCAGGAGAGGTCTGTGGCGGCGATATAAACCGCCCAGTTCCATCTCCTCCACAGGCAGCATAGCGGCGGAAGCAGCGACAGCGCAGGAGAGGCCCGTGGCTGCCAGTTCCACCTCCTGCTTAGGCATCGCAGCGGCGGCCAGGAGAGGCCTGTGACGGCAATATAAACCGCCCAGTTCCACCTCCTCCCCAGGCAGAGAAGCGGCGGCAGCGCAGGAGAGGCCTGTGCCTGCTGTTCCACCTCCCTCCCAGGCAGCAACAGCAGTGATTGGCTGGGAGGCTTGTTCAAGGACTCTGGGGCCACCCAACTATCTTCTCCCGGCAGCATGGTAGTAGTACCTATAGCAAGGCTGGTAGTCCTTGGGCGAGGATGTCGCTGAGCAGAACCGAAGGTCGATGGGAGCACTGACACTGACTCTAGAAGCCAGGCGGGGATGGTTTTATCCAGCCCCCCCCCCCTTTTAAAACAGCTGAGAAGTAATCTACTGGGATATCTAGAAGATCTCTAGCAGCAACAGTGATGTGGCTGAGAGTTGTGCTCAGTGGTGCTTTTCCTTTTTAGCCCACCTGGGCCCTCTATCAGCAAGGACAACCATAATAGCATTGCTGCTAGAAGGACGACGTGGTTTCATTAATCCCTCCACTGTGTGAGGCCGGGAATGGTGTGGGGGCGGAAATCGGAGTTGTGCAGGGGAAAGGGAGGTATGGTTGGAACAGAATCAACAGATGTTACAAAAGAAGGTGGGATCACTGTTTGAAAGCTATCCCGCCTTCTGTTCACTCTGTTTCCCAGAATGGATTGGAGAGCCTACCTACCATTCCACAAAATCTTACTTTGCTCCTCTGCAATGCCAGGTTGGTTAAAAATAAAACTCATATTATGTATGATCTTCTTTTGGATGAAGATGCCGACCTGGCTTGCTTTACAAAGACCTGGCTGGAAGAGGATAGCGCCATAACCTGGACGCAAGCCCTCCCAGCTGGGTATTCTGTGAGTGAGCAGGTAAAGGGAAGCGGGGGGGGGGGGGGCGTGCGAAGTGGCTCTTGTTCACAAGAACTACCTGACTTTGACCAAGATACCTGTCCAGAACACAGTCCACTTCGAGTGTATGTACCTGAGCCTGAGGACCAAGGATAGTCTGGGGATTCTGCTAGTATACCGACCACCCCGTTGTCTAGCAGACTCCCTAACTGAGCTGACACAGCTGGTCTTGGAGTTGCTGTTGGAGTCGCCCAGACTCTTAGTTCTGGGCGACTTCAACATTCCACTTGAGACCAGTCTGGAAAATCTAACTGGTGCAGCTCGGGAGTTCATGGAATCCATGACAAACATGGGCCTGTCCCAACTGGTTGTCGGGCCCACACATTGTGCAGGTCATACCCTCGATGCGGTCTTTAGTACGGAACAGGAATATCCATGGGCGGAGATAATAAAAACCTCTGCATTGTCATGGATGGATCATTTCCTGGTCAAGACCGAACTAAGAGCCACTGTCCAGCCCACTGGGGGTAGTGGAGCCATTAGAATGGTCCGCCCTCGAAGGCTAATGGAACCAAATGGATTCCAGAAAGCCCTAGAGATTAATGGTTGGTAACGCCGGTGATTCTGTCAAAGCCTTGGTTAATACTTGGAACACCGATCTTACCAAGGCTATCGACACTATTGCCCCCAAGCGTCCTTTCCAACCCACTTCAAATCGTAGGCTGTGATATACAGAGGAGCTTAGGAGAATGAAGCGGGTTGGACAACGACTAGAGCGCACCTGGCGGAAAACTTGACTCTTATCTGACAAGACTCGTCTTAGGAAGTTTCTTCGTTCCTATCGAGAGGCAATACGTGCAGCGCAGATATCCTTCTCTGCACGTATTTTGTTTGCAGAGTCCCATCCAGCAGAGCTGTTTAGGGTGGTAAGGGAGCTGACGCAGGTATCTCCTGCGCAGAACCCTTTACTTAACCCGACAGCGGCCTGCTGTGACGCGTTTAACAACTTTTTTGCAGAGAAAATCTCTCAGATAAGAGCCGACTTAGACGCCAGTGTTTTGACAGAAACAACTGACAAGGTGTCCGGCAACTCCATTGATGATATTATTCTGGATCAGCTTTCAATCTATGAGTACCGATGATGTGGACAAGCTCCTTGGCAGAGTGAGGAAAACGACCTGCCCTCTCGACCCTTGCCCATTATGGCTGACCGTCCAGGGAGGGGATGCATTGAGGATGTTCCTTACGGACATCATCAATGCATCCCTCAGGGAAGGCTCTGTTCCACCTTGTTTAAAGGAAGCGGTGGTTAGGCCGCTTCTGAAAAAACCTTCCCTGGACCCCCTGGATATGAATAATTATAGACCAGTCTCGTTGTTACCATTCATGAGCAAGGTAATTGAGAGGGCGGTTGCTCTTCAGCTCCAAGCTGTCTTGGATCAAACCAATTATCTAAACCAGGGGTAGGCAACCTTTCCCCTTTAAGAGCCGAAGGACTTCAGGTCCCAGAAGCCTCAGCCATGTTGGCCAATAGTCCCATGTTGGCCAATAGCTCCTGGGATTCTGGGAGTTGAAGTCCCTTGGCCCTTAAAGGGGAAAGGTTGCCTACCCCTGATCTAAACCCATTTCAAACTGGCTTTAGGACAGGATTTGGGGTTGAGACTGCCATGGTTGCCTTGACCGACGATCTGCGTCTGAGCATCGACAGGGGTAGTGTGACCCTGTTGTTGCTCTTAGACCTCTCAGCGGCTTTTGATACGATAGATCATAGCATCCTCTTGGATCGCCTGAGTGGGTTAGAAAGTGGAGGCACTACATTGCAGTGGTTCTGTTCCTTCCTCTCGGGGAGGTTCCAGAGGGTGCTGCTCGGGGACAGTCGCTCCGCTAAAAGGGAGCTTGCGTGTGGCGTCCCTCAAGGCGCCATCCTGTCCCCAATGCTATTTAACATCTGTATGAAGCCGCTGGGTGAGATTATCTGTAGTCGTGAGGCTGGGTGTTATCAGTACGCTGATGACACCCAGATCTATTTCTCCATGTCTCGATCGTCGGCCTCGACTCTCGATGGCGTGTCTCCTCTCAATGAATGCCTTAAAGCAGTAATGGGCTGGATAAGGAAAAAGAGATTGAGAGTAAATCCAGACAAAATGGAGGTGATAACAGTAGTGGCCCCAAAACGAGGAATTAGGTTGCAACCTCTAGTCCTGGACGGAGTCACACTCTCCATAAAGGACTGTGTTCGCAGTCTGGGGGTATTCCTTGACTCGTCGCTCCTGATGACTAATCAGGTAAATGCGACGGTCAGGAGTGCTTGTTATCAGCTTCGGTTAATACGCCAGCTGCACCCTTTCCTGGAAGTAAGGGACCTTGAGACTGTGGTGCACGCGCTGGTAACCTCACGTCTGGATTTCTGTAATGCGCTCTACATGGGGCTACCCTCATGCTTGGTCCAGAAACTTCAATTAGTACAAAATATGACAGCCAGAGTGGTCACTGGAACATCTAGGAGAGACCACATAACTCTGGTATTAAAATCTCTCCTCCCATATAATCCTCCGGAATTTGCTCCAGCCATTAAAATCTAGACTGCCGGCAACCTCCCAGAGGGCATTTTTAGTAACCGGACCCAGATTATGGAACGGCCTGCTGGACGAGATCCGTCAGATTACAAATTTAAGCATCTTGAAAAAAGCTGTGAAGACGGATCTCTTCCAGCAGGCCTTTCCTGATTAGCTTCTTAATTAGATCCTGGCCTCAGGAGCAGTGTCTCCTTACCTCTTTCTGCTCTTGCTTGCTTGCGGCTTGTGTTTGTCTGTTTAATTGTTTTAATTATTTTAAATGTTTTTTCTTGAGATTTTATGTTAATTTTTAATATGTGTAATTTAATATCTTTTTAATGGGGGGAGGTTAGGGTCCTGGGGTTTGATTTGTATTTGCTGTAATTTTAATTGTTGTAAGCCACCCTGATTGTTTTAACAGAGGGACGAGATATAAATAAATTTTATTTATTTATTTATTTATTTATATTATTAACCCCACTGTCCTCTTTACATTTCTCCCCTAGGAAGACATCTTGCTTTATTCTTGAATTTTCTACCCAGTGCATTGATTATCGAATGAAAATGGGTGAATGTGCCCCAGTGTGCCTCGTGTCAGGGCAAGTATCACATACGGAAGTGAAAGTCTTCTCTGCAAACCAGACAGGGAATATCAGAGAATTTTTACAAAGACTTCCCCAAGGTCCAATTAAACAAGAACCAGATGAAAGCCTTCTACAGCACTGGGAAACCCAATGGCAGGAATTCCTGAAGAACATGGAGTCTCCTCAGTATGGCCGGCCACCAGAGGAACCCACTCCCTGGGTGGACGCAAAGGGGTTCCTGGCATCCTTTGAGCAAGTGGGCAAAGCCTGCCGGTGGCCCCAGAAAGAGTGGGTGATGCGGCTCCAGCCGGCCCTCAGTGGAGAAGCCGAACAGGCATTTAGAAGCATGGAGGCCAGAGACCGAGAGGATTATGGGAAAGTGAAGGCAGCCATTTTGCGAGGAGATGCCGTTAGTCGGGAGAAGCTGCGTCAACATTTCCGGTGTTTCTGCTACCGGGAGGAAGAGGGGCCGAGAGGGGCTTACAGCCACCTCCAGGAACTTTGTCACCAGTGGCTGAAAGTTGAGAAGCACTCCAAGGAGCAGATCTTGGAGCAGCTGATCTTGGAGCAACTTTTGGCCATCCTGCCCCCAGAAACCCAGAATTGGGTAAGGGACCGAGGGCCAGAGACGTGTCTCCAAGCTGTGGCCCTGGCTGAGGATTTCCTGCAGCTGCAACGGGAGGCCGAGAGGCAAGAAAAATGGGTGAGGCCATTTTGTCTTAATATTTGTGTTGTGAGCTAGCGTGGTGTGGTTTGAGCATTGGGCTATGACTTTGGAGACGAGGATTCGAATCCCGGCTCAGCCATGGAAACCCACTGGATGACCCTGGGCAAGGCACACTTTCTCGGCCTCATATGATGGCAATGGTAAACCCCCTTTGAAGAAACTTGCCAAGAATACTCCATGATAGGACTTTTGTTGTTGTTGTGTATCTTTAAGTTGCTTCCGATTTATGGCAACTCTAAGGCGAAACTATAATGGGGTTTTCTTGGCACATTTCTTCGGGGGGGGGGTCATTACAACTTCCAGTCCTGGATGGAGTCACACTATCCTCCAAGGACTGTGTTCGCAGTCTGGGGGTACTCCTAGATTCATTGCTTCACATGACAAATCAGGTGAATGTGACGGTCAGGAGTGCCTGTTATCAGCTTCGGCTAATACGCCAGCTGCACCCTTTCCTGGAGATTAGGGATCTCGAAACTGTGGTGCATGCTCTGGTAACCTCCCGTCTCAACTTTTGTAATGTGATCTACATGGGGCTACCCTTGTGCTTAACTCGGAAACTTCAATTAGTTCAAAATATGGCAGCCAGGTTAGTGACTGGTACATCTAGGAGAGAGCGCATTACACCGGTGCTGAAATCTCTCCACTGGCTGCCTATTAGTTTCCGGGTACAGTACAAGGTGTTGGTTATGACCTTTAAAGCCCTACATGGCTCAGGTCCAACCTATCTCCGGGACCGCCTCTTTCCATACGATCCTCCCCGCACACTTCGGTCCGCTGGGAGGAACCTGTTACAGCCTATGAGAACTAGGTTTTCGGTAACTTCCCAGAGGACTTTCTCTGCCTCCGCTCCCAGATTATGGAATGGCCTGCCGAATGGGATCCGTCTCACTTCCATTCTTGACTGCTTTAAAAAAGCAGTAAAGACCTATCTCTTCCGGCAGGCCTTCCCTGAATAATGTCCCAGCTCAGAAGACAAAGACTCTGGCCATTCGCTCCACAAACGCCATTGTTCAGTCGAGCTGCTATTTTAAAGAATTGTATATTTTTATCTGTTGGTATTTTAATTCTGTATTAGTTTAATATATTTTTAAGGGATGGGTGGGTTAGGGAATGGGTTGTTGGATCTTGTTTTAACTTGTTGTGATGTTTTTAAACTTGTTGTACGCCGCCCCGATTGCATTGCAGAGGGGTGGGATAAAAATAAAAATTATTATTATTATTATTATTATTATTATTATTATTATTAAAAATATTATTATTACCATCCTCTGAGGTTGAGAGACTGTGACTTGCCCAAGGTCACCTGCTGGGTTTCCATGGACAACCCAGGATTCGAACACTGGTCTCCAGAGCCATAGTCTAACTCTCTAACGCCTATACTATGCTGGCTCTTAGGGTTGCCTGAAGGCTGCCATAAGTTGGAAATGACTTGAAGGCACACAACAAGTGTAGCTGCTGCCACAATGCAGAAATAAAGCAATTTGACACAACTTTAAGTTCCCTAGCTCCATGCTATGGAATTCTGGGATTTGTAGAATGGTGAGGCACCAGAGCTCTGCCAGGGAAGGCTAATATATCACAGAACTACAAATTATAGAATTCCATAGCATCAAGTCAAGGCAGTTAAAATTGTGTCAAACTGCATTATTTGTGCACTGTGGATACACCCCGGGTATGTTTGCTGGCCACTTGTTGTGAGATCTGTGACCATGGCATTGTGGATAAAAAAGAGTTACAAAGCCACATTGAGGTAGATACTGTCACCCTGGCCTATCTTCCAGGATTGTTGAGATAACACAGGGAGAAAGAGAACCATGTACACTTCCTTGAGCTCTCTAGTGGAAAAGCAAGAGAGAAATATACTAATAAGTAAATACAGTGGGACCTTGTTATCTACTGGGGGTTGGCTCCATGACACACACACACACACACCCGTGGACAGCCAAATCCAAGAATGCTGCAGTCCCATTAAATACAATGGCATAGTAAAATGGTGTTCCTTATATGAAATGGCAAAATCAAGGTTTCCTTTTTGGAATTTTGATTTTTAAAAATATTATCAAGCCATGGATGCTTGAATCCATGGATAAAAAAAATCTGGATATGGAGGGCTGACTGTAAAATAAGTTCTTCAAAATGGATGGAAACCTCTTTGGCTCTGCTGTACTTTCCACTGAAGAAGGACAATGTTTGGCTCACTGGGGTGAGTGAAGATGGTGGATTCTGACATATTGCTTTATTCTGACTCAGTTCTGTCTCCTTTCAGGAGGAGGGCATGGATTACTCGGTAGCAAGCCAGGTTCCATCTGACTTTGAGCAGAGGCAACTGTGTTTGGAGACCAAACAGGAAGGTGACAGTGATGGACAGTCTGGCCTGTTGGGTAAGAAGATGCCATTTTGTACTTGAATTCTTCGGTGCTCTCAAGGGCCTTTTGTAGGCCAAATTAACTGCTTCAGCTAGGATTCTCTGTTCCTTCACACAAAATTTGGGAGCAACTAGTGACAAATAACTACTCATACTTTAATTAATTCCTTTCCCTATTAACGTGGGGCGGAGGTGAAAATTGTGTTGTCCTCCTGGTATCATTGATATATTGGACATTTGGGGTTTTCCCGACAAGGAATTCCTGCCTTTCTTGGTGGAAGGGAAATAATCCCTTGTTTGGGGTTTGTTGTTAACTACTGTCAAGTCAACTTTGACTTATGGCAATCCCATGAATGAGAGATCTCCAAGTCACTCTATCAAGAGCCCAGCCCAGGTTTTGCAGAAAAGTAATTCTTCAGGGTTGCCATCATATTTCTCATTTCTATGTATGATTATGAAAGCTAGACAGTGAAAAAAGCTGATGAGAAAATCAGCTTGTTTGAAATGTGGTGCTGGAGAAGAGTTCTATTGATACTGTGGATGGCTAAAAAAGACAAATAAGTGGGCCTTAGAGCCAAATCAAGGCTGATTTAGCCAACATGACTAAATTGAGACTGTTGTACTTTTGACATATCATGAAAAGACATGACTCACTTGAAAAGTCAATAATGTTTGGTAAGGCAGAAGGTATCAGGAAAAGAGGAAGACCATCTTTCAGGTGGATAGACTGAATCAAGGAAACCACAGCCCTGAGTCTGCAAGACCTGAGCACAGCGGTGGATGATAGGGTGACTTGGAGGTCTCTCATTCATGGGTTCGCCATAAGTCGAAGTTGACTTAACTGTAGTGAACACCACCACCACCAAATATTCCCTCCAGTACCAGAAAGAGTAAGCTGCTGTGAATTTGTTGCTGGGGAGGTGAAGTGAAAAGGTACAGTTGCCCTCACACCTTTTTTATGTATTTATGGACTTCCGATGGGTAGAGTTTACAGAAAATGCTAAACTAGATTGGCCTCTTTGGTCTGACCCAGTATGGCTCCACTTATGTTCTTACAGTTAATGGATGCCATTTTCACTTCCTGCTTTCAAGTTCTCTTGTATTCAGAAGTCCAGGAAATAAATGAGGCTGATGTCATTTTTTCATTTCTCTAGGAGATCAAAGCTGGTTGACTGGAGATGTTGGGCAAAAGGATACAACAGAAGATTCACAGAAAGGGGGACAAGACATAGCCACAGTGGCGAGTGCAGAAGGAGCCATCTTTTATGGCTGTGGACTCCAAAATGCCACCGAGAGTCAGCATAGTGTGAATATCCAACAGGAAACCTGCTCAGAGGAGAGAGATGATGGGTCTTCTCCACACAGAGGAATTTATACTGATCTTGGAGGAACTGCTACCCTGCAAAGGATCCACACTGGTAAGAGGCAAAACGCCTACAGTGCTTATGCGAAGGTCTTTGGCCATAGTCCAAGCGCCACAAAATACAAGCGGATGCATAGGAAAGGAAAGCCGCACAAGTGTTTGGAGTGTGGGAAGTGCTTTCTTTACAGGTCAGAGCTGGCCACACACCAGCGCATCCACACTGGGGAGAAGCCATATGTGTGCTGCGAGTGTGGCAAGACCTTCAGCCGTGGCTCAGAGCGGAACAGACACCAGCGGACTCATACAGAGGAGAAGCCCTATGAGTGCCCAAAATGTGGGAAAAGGTTCTGGCAGCGGTTCAATCTCAACAGACACCGCCAGACCCATGGGGCAGATGAGAATCCGTACACCTGTTCTGAACACGTCGAAAGCTCTCTCATGACATGAAGCCTCCCTCGGTGCCATTCAGGGGCCAGGATCCACCTTCACTAACAAAGGCTGGTGAGGCACAATTGTGCTGAATAAAAGAGGAAAATATGGAAGATGTTTCCATCAGTCTGTTGGTCTTGAAACAGGGATTAGGGAAATGTTATCTTTCCAGCTGGAAATCACTAGCTGTTCCCATGTTATTTGGGTAATGGATTATCACCACTACCACCATGATTGATTTATATAGCACCATCAATGTAGATGGATTTTTACATGTCAAAGAACAAAAAAACAGCAAGCCCTGCTAGAGGTTTACAATCTGAAGTATACAGTCAGCCCTCCATATCCACCAATTCTGCATTCACAGATTCAATCATCCTCAATATTTGAAAATATTTTTTAAAAATCCAAAAAACAAACCTTGATTTTGCCATTTTGTATAAGGGAATCCATTTTATGACAGCAATTTATTTAATGGGACTTGAGCATTCATGGATTTGATATCCATGGAGGCTTCTGAAACCAAACCCTAGTGCAAGGGTTGGCAACATTTTCCTACCTGGGGCCGGTTGCTGGTCCCCAGGTCTTCCGCCGGGCTGAGGGGGGGGAATGGCGCCCCGTGCATGCATGCACGCACATGCGCAGTATTCCTCCGGAGTACTGTGCATGCGCGAGCGAGTCGTGGCCGCTATTTCGGAAAACAAAATGGCGGCCATGATTTGTTTGCGCATACGCAGTACTCGGCACATGCGCAAACTAGTCACGGCCACCATTTTGTTTTGCAAAATGGCGGCCGCGGCTCGCTTGCACATGTGCAGGAATACTGCGCATGCGCAAACGAGTCGCGGACGCCATTTTGGAACACAAAATGGCGGTCATGACGCGCGCAGCAGGGGTTGGCGGCAGTGGCAGCAGGACCAACTTGGGGCCGGTCCAAAGGCCTCAGGGGGCTGGATCCGGCCCCTGGGCCGTAGGTTGCTGACCCCTGCCCTAGTGGATACTGAGGGCCCACTGTATATACATGTGTACACAGAAACACACACACACACATACATACACATCGGGAAAGAAGGAGTAGTAGAACTACACTCATCCATCATCATTTGCAGTCTTGCCATTCGCGCACCTCGCTCCTGCACAGACAGCAAGCCGTGAGGGACAAAATGGTGCGTGCACCCCCATTGGAATCAATGGGCTCCAATATTGGCGATTTCCCAATTCGTGGGAGGTTCTGGAACCGATCCCCTGTGAATTGGGAGGGGCGACTGTATAACTATGCAATGCAATTCTGAATACAAATTAAGCAGACAGAATTTTTTTTAAAAAAATGCAGTATAATACACAATAAACCAAACTAACAAATACAGATAGCTAAAATAAACAAGATTATAAAACAATATTTTAAACTAAAATGCCAAAAGCTTTGGAATCTGCTCCAGGTTTCAGTTTGTAAAGGAGCTAGCCAAGGCACTCAGCCTCTTTTGGCTCTCTGGATAGCTTTTTCAGAGTCAAACTCAGTAGGCTGGGGCTGATAGGAGTTGCAAATGCCCCATTGACTAGAAAGCCTCCATCAGCTGCTACCTTCTGGTGGTTTTGGTTTGCAACTCCCATCAGCCCCAGCTAACTGAGCCAGTGGTGAAGTGCGATTGGGAGTCACAGACTATATCTGGAGGGTTACATTTTTTTCTCGCTTTAGACCACCTGATAGCCTTTAGATATTTTTGGACTTTTAATTCCTAGCAGCGCCAGCCAATAGGACCACTGGCCATGGATGATGGAAGATGGATTTCCAGAATAGCTGAAGCATGATGGATTGATTGCTTCCTGTGAATCACAACCTAGGAGTTTATCACACGGGGGAAATCCCATGCGGAAACGGGGCTTTAAATTGAAAAAAAACCCGCAAAAGCGGTTAGATTTTCAGACGACGTTGTTAGAATGGGTTTAACCCGAACAGAAAGTACCGGTAGTCAGAAACTACTTTTTACTTTCGGAAAATTCCGAAAGTAAAAAGAAGTAGTTTCCGACTACTTTCCGTTTGGGTTAACTCCATTTTAACAGCGAAATCTAACCACTTTTGCGGGTTTCCCCCACCTTTTAAATCCCGTTTCTGCACAGGATCTCCCTCGTGTGATAAACCTAGAGATTTCAGAACATGAGCCATCCTGCATCACTGAAGAATCACTTCTTCAAGGCCCCTTTGGGGTTGTGTTGAGTTGTAGGACTAATTGGAGGCCTTCCACAAAAAATGCATTCTCTTTTTTTTTCAGTTTTGTTCCTTACAGAGTTTGTGCTAGTGTGTGCTAGCAGCAAACTCACACTCACAGAACAATATAACGCATATGGATCCCTACAATGGACGAGATGACCCATATCTAAAATGTTATGACTCTTAAGATAAAGACTGTAATTCCCAAATTGAACAGCACATCGTGTTAGTATCCCATGAAAAATAAATCCTTGAAGGATTTCAATATTTGAAGGTTTGAGTTTTCTGTTTGCTCTCAGCATTTAAGAAAGTATGTTTGGGCTTCAAATCATAGTGTTAGTCCACACTAGAATAAATCCATTGATCCATTGAATCAATGAACCTAAGCATTGCCATTCAGTGGTGATCCCACAATAGGATTCAGCTCAGTTAATTGAAAAAAACCCAAACAGCTACATTTAAGTAGCTCCAGGGTCTTTGAACAGCCATGGTAGCTGTAAATGTGAAACCTTCATGTTCAAAGGCAGATCCCATCTGGATCAGACCAGAAGCTCATCATGTCCAGTGTTCTGTACTCACAGTGACCAACTGGAGGCTTTCAGGAAGAAACCCATCATCAGGACACAAGGAAAAGAGGACCTTTTCACTTGATGATTTCTGCCAGTGACCATCCAGGCTCAGATTCTGGCAGCTTCAGTCTACAAAAGCAACATTTCCAACCTCTGATTCAGATATAGCAAGCTTGTTTTCTGCTGCTCCAGAGATTAGGGACCTTATCACACGGGGCCCAATGCAGTCAGAACCCAAATGAAATCCTGACCTGATATGTATTATTTTTCCGTGTGTCCACATGACGTCGCACAGAACCCCGACAGAATGCGGCAAGAACCGAGATCTTTTGAATTTCGGTTTTTTGGGAATTGCAACTGTGCGACGGGAATCATTTCGCTTTTGCCGGCAATATGAACAGCCAATACGTATTGGGCAGCATTTCCCTGCCTGCGCTCCAAGGAGGACCTGAGGAGGTCCTCCTTGGAGCGCAGGCCCCGTGCAGGGTCCGCACTCCGAGGAGAACGTCCTCGGAGAGCCAGCTCTCTGAGGACGTCCTCCTTGGAGCACAGGCCCCGCACAGGGTCCGCGCTCCGAGGAGGTCCCCTCAGAGACCAGCCCTTTTAGCCCCGGCTTCAGTTTTCTATGGGCTGGTCCTCCGAGCGGAGGAGTTCTATGGTCGGCTCTCTGAGGGGACCTCCTTGGAGCGCAGGCGTCCGCGCTCCAAGGAGGACGTCCTCAGAGAGCCGGCTCTCCGAGGACGTTCTCCTCGGAGTGCGGACCCTGAGCGGGGCCTACGCTCCAAGGAGGACCTCCGAGCCGGCTTGGGAAGGGGTTTGGGTGACAGCCGTGGCAAGTGACAGCTGCGGCTGTATTGGGCATGCGCAGAGCATCATTGCTTGGTTATGTACGGGATTTTCTCACTTGTGTGCGAACAGCAAATACGGTTCCCGGGAGCGCTTCATCGCGCTTTCCTTAAAAGCACGATGACGCTAATTGCGTGTGATAGCCATTTACGTATTGTGGGGTGTCTTTTGGTTTATTACTGGATTTATTCTTATTTCACTTTATTATCGCTTTGTGGCCCGCGTGTGATAAGGTCTAAGAACAAGGATCAATGGATTCAAACTACAGGAAAAGAGATTCCATCTAAACATTAGGAAGAACTTCCTGACAGTACTAGCAGTGGAAAGTGCTGTCTCGGAGTGTGATGGAGTCTCCTT
The DNA here is from genome assembly GCA_026167975.1 of Phrynosoma blainvillii. Taxonomy (NCBI): domain Eukaryota; kingdom Metazoa; phylum Chordata; class Lepidosauria; order Squamata; family Phrynosomatidae; genus Phrynosoma; species Phrynosoma blainvillii. Next base: position 385,834,066 of record JANUYF010000002.1, read on the forward strand.
TAGAGGTTTTTAAGCAAGCTGAATGGCCATCTGTGAGGAGTGCTTTGTGTATTCCTGCATGGCAGGGGGTCAGACTGGATAGCCCTGGGGGGGTCTCTTCAAGCTGTATGAATCCATAAATATGTTCCCTGCAGACTAAGACTAACACATCAGAAATCTGACCAAATGGGCTGTAGCAGTCCACAAAACCTCATGCAACAAGAAAATTTGTCAGCCTATAAAATGCCACAAGACTTTCTGGTATTTTTGCTGCAACATCATAAGATGGCTACAGTCTCAAAATTACTAATTTTTGGCTTCTTTCCATTTCCTCTTTTTTTTTCATTTCTTCAATTACTAGCTTGACAACCTATCCTTCACATTTTTCTTCGGGGCAGCTCCCGCCCATTTGATTACAACGTGGTTAAAATATTTTAGAAGCACAGTAAACATTGAAAGAGATTAACATGCAGTACAAAAACCAAATGATAAACATTTAAACAACTAGAATTTGTTAAGAGATGTAAAAGAAGACTGAGATAAGGAACTATTAATTTTAACGAACAACCGCACAACCACAGTCTGCAGGGAATAGAATCATAGAGTTGGAAGAGACCCCAAGGGCCATCCAGTCCAAGTTCTTCCTAATGTTTAGATGAAATTTTCCTGTAGTTTTCTCTATGTCCTAGTGTCTGGAGCAGCAGAAAACAAGCTTGCTCCATCCTCAATATGACATCCCTTCAAATATTTAAACATGGCTGTCATGTCACCCCTTAACCTTCTCCAGGCTAAACATACCCAGCTCCTTAAGCTATGTCTAATAAGGCATGGTTTCCAGATCTTTCATCATTTTGGTTGCCCTCTGGACATCCTTCTTAATTGTGATGATAACAGAAACTGACTACAGACATATCTTAACCAAGTCTCCGAAGTACAAATCTATACATTTGGCCACCTACATAGAAATAAGAAATGTGGAGAATGATGGAAGAAATTCCTAGATCCCTTTTGGAAGAAGCCTTAAAGTGGTTTCTAGAAGTTTTTAAAACCTTTTGTTTATTTTGCAAGGCTTACCAGATCTGGTTGCTTCATTTGACATATGCATATTATTAATTTTGGGTTTTAAAAAATTGTTGAACTACTCTTTTTGTGGTGAAAGAACCTATCGCTGTTCATGTTATTTCTAACTAGTACCAAATTTTCTGTTACAGAAGTGATGTCCAGGGACCCATCTACTTCATTTACTGAAGTATACCTGTAATGACGGTCAATCCATCACTCATTGTCCAGCCAGGGTGAATAAGGAGCAATAAACACAGAGACAGGAAGCTTTTAATTAACACTGTATGCAACAGGACCACCTAACAACTGTACATTAGGAAAGGTCATTATAAGAAGAATGGAATGGAAAGTAAGGGCCTTTGCAGATTGCCAGAAACAGTGCAAATTGAGTCCACGTTAACTGCCCTGACTCAGTGCTAGGGAATCATGGGAACTGTAGTTTATTGTGGCACCAGAGCTCTCTGACATAGAAAGCTCAATGTCTCAGAAAAAAAATACAGTTCCCATGATTCCCTAGCACTGAGCCAGGGCAGTTAAAGTGGACTCAATTTGCACTATTTCTAGCAGTCTGCAAAGGCCCTAAGAGAACTTGGCAACAATGAGTTAAAAGTAACATGGCTCTCTGAAATAAATTACTTATTTGGGTACATGTACAACAAAGGCACAATGAAGTTAAATTTCAAAAGTAATGTGGCAAAGCAATGACAATGGATGACTTGTTAAATATTACAAAGAAATGAAATACTTAATGAAATACTTTCCACATTCTGGCACACATGTTACTCCACAATATGGTGCCATATTGATTACTGTGTTGTTGTTGTTGTTGTGTGTCCTCAAGTCAGTTATGACTTATGGTGTGACCCTAAGACAAACCTATCATGGGATTTTCTGGGGCTGAGTGTGTATGGCTCAAATCTTCAGACTCCAAATCCTACGTTCAAACCACTACACTAGAATGTGTTGGACCTCCATTTTAATTCAGCCTCCTATTAATTACAGAAAAGTAATTCTTCAATGTTGCTAACATGGAATGCCATTTGAATTTTACCAAACCTATAGTGATTTCTATGTATATAGATGGGGGTCACAAGAAAGCCACAGCTGTGAGTGTTAGGAACACAAGACATTGTAGTTTTTGTGGGTTTTTTTCGGGCTGTGTGGCCATGTTCTAGAAGAGTTTCTTTCTGACGTTTCGCCAGCATCTGTGGCTAGCATCTTCAGAGAAAAACTGGAATGGAAGGGAATGGGTCTATATATACTGTGAGACCCTGGGTAGGGAGGAGTGGTTCCCAGGTGAACTGTGTGTTGTTCTGTGTTGAATAGTTATTGTTCTGTTGTTAATGGCATAGCTTCAGGGTAGCAATCAAGGATATTGTCTGCTATTCCCATGTAAACTGTGTATTGTTCTGTGTTGAATATTCCAACACAGAACAACACACAGTTCACCTGGGAACCACTCCTCCCTACCCAGGGTCTCACAGTATATATAGACCCATTCTCTTCCATTCGAGTATTCTCTGAAGATGCCAGCCACAGATGCTGGCGAAACGTCAGAAAGAAACTCTTCTAGAACATGGCCACACAGCCCGAAAAAAACCCACAAAAACTATGGATGCCGGCCATGAAAGCCTATGACTTCACACAAGACATTGTCTTATGCTCTTGTAAGAAATATTGTTCACATCACTCAGTATTACAGACTTTGGCAGTAGTGGTCCAGATCCTCCAGAAAATAAAAAAGCAACTAGGTTCTAGATCTAATTCTAATTCCAGATGGTGGGGACTGAATGAGGAAGTCTGAGGTATTCTCAGTTGGCTTCACTCCAAGCCAAAAGTTATTTTTAGGCACTGCCACTCCCTAAATCTCCCAGTCAGAATGGAGATCCTGGAAGTTGTAGTCCCCCAAAGTAACTTTTTCCAAGCTCTGGTCGAGAAGCTAACAAAGTGGTGCGTTCATTACACCAGTCACCCCCACTTGTATTCTCCAGATTTATTGCACTGGGGATCATGGGAGCTGTAACTAGACATAGCACCAGGATGGAGGAAGGCAAACTTCCATTCTTCAGCATGATATGAGCTAAGTCCCTAGATCAATCCTCTGGAATTCATGGCAATAACATGGAGCATTGGTTGCCAACCAGGCTGGTTTTAAGGTGGTGGTGGGGTGTGTGTAAAATAAATTCATGGAGGTTGGCCCTCATTGGCTACTATTTGGGGTGGCTATATATTGCTTATACAGTGCACCCGCGCCATACGCGAGCTTGCCATATGCTGATTTGAGCTTATGCATACAGCAAGCCTAAGAGGACAAAATGGCGCATGTGTTACAGGTATGTGTGCAGCGCCATGCGCAGGAGCGCACCACCATAGAAAACTAGGATTTGGCCATACGTGTTTTTTCCCATATGTGTGTGTTGGGGGGGGGGGTTTCTGGAAGAATTAATTTTCTTCAAGGGTCCACTGTAGTATCAAAGATCCCCCTGTGTATCTTTTACTAGGGATGTTGTAATCACACTCAAATCTTGCTAGTAGGCTTCCTTCATAGTTTGGTTGGGTATTGAGCGAGGAAAGTAAGATATTGGACAAGATAGGCTTTCAGTCTGATGTAGTGTGGCTTTTCTTCTGTTCTTAATTTATCGCTGACATCAGAATTGGTCTTTTTCATTCTTAATAGATGACAGACAAGCCTGCGGATGTGAAAAGAAAGATAGCTTACTGGGAAGCCAGCGAAAAGTGGAGCAAGACTACAGGTTTTGGAGAAGTACCTCAGAGAATGATTTCCATAGTCAGGAGCAGAGAGTCACTTTCGGTGATCCTGGCAGGCCAAAAAGACAGGCAAGAAATAGGACTTGTAAATATTTTTACAATGGGGGAAACAAGGCCTGTCGTGAAACCATACTGTTGCACAACCAGAAGTCACCCACGGTCTCTAGAGAAGACTCAGGCCTCCCAAAACATGGGAAAATGGAAAAAACAGCTGTATCTGGGAAAAGACTCAGTCGCAAAGACAGCCTTTTGAGACTTCAGAGGCCCCCCATGCGAAATGAACAATTCAAGTGTTCCATCTGCGAGAAGAGCTTCCATCGAAATTCGCACTTGGTGACGCACGAGAGGACCCACACGGGAGAGAAGCCGCACCGTTGCTTTTACTGCGGGAAGAGCTTCAGCGACAACGCCAACCTTATTAAACACAGAAGGATCCACACAGGGGAGAAACCCCATAAATGCTCCTACTGTGGGAAGACATTCACCCAGAGTTCCCACCTTGTCCTGCATCGGAGAATTCACACAGGGGAGAAACCTTATCATTGCACTACGTGCGGAAAGAGCTTCTCTCGGAATTCGTTTCTTAGCGCACATCAAAGAACCCATGTGGGGGGGAAAACATAAAACGCACAGCCTTTTCCACTGAAGTCATACATTTCTGTTGCTTTTTAATATGCCGTCAAGTCAAAGTCAACCTATGGGGAACCTCTGATTGAGATACCTATGAAAAGTGTTCTTAACATTCCTCCTAAAATATTGCAAACAGGGTCTCAGCTATCTTGACTGAGTCTATCCACTTGTAATATCTGCCTCTTTTCCTACTGTCTTCAACTATACCAAGCATTACTGGCTTTGCTAATGAGTCATGGCATCCATGATATGACCAAATTATGATAAAATTAATTTAGTCAATTTGGGTTCTAGCGAGAGTTCAGGCTCAATTTGTTCGGAGACCTATTATTTATGTCTTTTTGGAAGTCCTGCTATCTGCAGATCTCCGTTCTAGCACTGTATTCCAAATGAGTTGATTCTCTTTCTGGTCCAAAACACATTGCAGAAATAAGACAGTTTGAGACTGCTTTAACTGCCCTGGATCAGTGGTAGGGAATCCTGGGAACTGTAGTTTTGTGAGCCATTGAGCGTTCTCTGTTAAGAGAGCTCTGGTACCTCAGCAAACTACAGTTCCCAAAATTCCCTAGCACTGAACCAGGGCAGTTAAAGTGGCCTCAGGATGGATTATTTCTGCGGTCTGTTTTGGCCCTTTGACACCACTTTGCTGCGGCTCAGTGTAATGGAATTCTGGGAACTGTAATTTGTGAGAAATTTAGACTCCTCCGTTGGAGTGCTCTGGTGCCCCAAGAAACTGCAGATCCCAGAATTCCATAGCCTTGAGCCATCACAGTTAAAATGGTGTCAAACTGTATTATTTCTACAGTGCGGATGCAGCCTGAGTCTTGATTTCTTGACTACAGCATCTATTTTTTTATCTATGACTGAGCCAAGATATGGATGACAACAGCAGATGCTGGACCACAGACAAAATCTGATGTGGGGGAAAAAATTTTTAGAGCCTTAGGAAGATAGAAAAAAATTCACAAAATAGTGAAACCATCGGGTCTATCAAAACATTGTGTTTCAGTTGTCAGCATAAGGGCATACAATTATCCATTTAGTAGAAGCAATCAGTTGGTTGGAAAAGCCAGAATTTAAGCTTTGTCTCCAGTATATTACGATCAGCACACTGTTTAATGTGCTACTCTCCATAATACAATTCTGACTGCAGAATTAAAACTTTTGATGCAAGACAGTCACCCCATTGAAGAAAACGGGGGTTGTTTGTTGTATGTGTATTAATCGGTTAATTAAATTTGCTTATTAATACTACCGTAGTTGCCACGATTATCGATGTTCTAGTAATCTACCCATGAGACCAGTGCTACTCAACATGGCGGTCCATGGACCAGTGGTGGTCTGCAGCCATTGGCAGCTGGTTTGCAGAGGTTACAGAAAGGAAAGAAACAATTGCTGCCAATGGGCATAAATATGGTACTATTCCCTGGTATATAATGGGGAGATATGTCCTTCTTATACATCCGATACCATGAGGAGCACTGCATTAGGCTACTATAACATAGAGATAATCTCAGAAGTGAGACTACCATGGTGTAGTGGTTCAAGCATTGGACTAGGACTCTGGAGACCAGGGTTCGAATCCCTGTTCTGCCATGTCAACCCACTGGGTGACCTGGGGCAAGTCACACCCTCTCAGCCTCAAGGGATGGCAATGGCTAACCCGCTCTAAAGAAACGTACCCCCATCATATTTCATTTGATTTCATTTGTATGCCACCTTTCTCCCAAAAGGGACCCAAGGCGACTTAACAGATAAAAAGATAAACCATATATATAGATAAATAGATAGATAAACCGTATATAAAGATAAAAAGATAAGCCATACATCAGAAACGACAACAACAGCATTCTCAGAAGTAAGATTGTAGTCTTTTCGGATAGAGACGTACCTCAGTTTACCACGCAGATGGGTTCCTAGGCGTTCCTTTTAACAGAAACCTTGGTGCCAGAGGTAAGAATAACATGGAAAGAATAGGGATGGGTTCCTATACCACACAAAAGAAAAGCAGTTCAGTGTTTCAGCAAACATTCAAAACTTAGCAGTAGATATGTGTGAAAGGAAACCACTAAGGACTTTATCACATGGTCCAGGGTTATGCAACCTTTCCCCTTTAAGGGCCGAGGGACTTCAGCTCCCAGAAGCCTCTGCCATGTTGGCCAATAGTCCCATGTTGGCCAATAGCTCCTGGGATTCTGGGAGCTGAAGTCCCTCGGCCCTTAAAGGGGAAAGGTTGCCTACCCCGATCTATAGTTTATCCCGTACAAATCCTGAAAAAACGCAAATTACGCACAACGATTTTACACAATGTCGCACAAAACCCATCATTAAAGTGGTCAGAAAGTGGTGTTATCCCAGATCTTTTTACTTTCAAGATTTCAGCAAAAATGCATTTGCGATATTACTGTAATTGCACATTTACTCTCGTGTGAAAGTCAAATTCGGTTTATTCACGCAATAATCCTCCTTTCACTCGTTTTTCCGGTTTTTCCCATGGTTTTGTGGGGCCACTTTGACGTCCTGTTTTGCTTGGGCAACAAACATGCCAGGCAGACATGAGCCTCCGCTTTCTCTTTCTAAAATTTCCTGTCCGGTAATATTTAATGGTGCTATGCATCCCTCTGCGCATGTGCGAGGATACCATTGCTACTTCATATACGGAATTCATTCGCTTTTGTATGAAACGCAAAAGCGGATTTTATTTTGCTTTTTGCATTATTACGCATTTATTCTAATTGCGTGTGATATTAATTTGTGCAATTAAACACTATTTTCGCTTTATTTCCGGGATGGTTTATTTGCGCTTTATTATCTCTTTAAAGATGGAACTGGCCCCCCGTGTGATAAAGGATCACGTAGTTGGAAATTTCAAGAGACCACTTGAAAGCTTCTGCCAAAATGCATCCAAGGCTGATTTTTTAAAAAATCACATCACTTTTCTTATAATTTCCATTTTTGGTCTATAAATCTATGCTTCATCTGGTCTCCCCTTTTAATCTGCATTTTAGTGTTCAGAGAGGGATTCTGGAAGCGGCTGCTGTTTACCTTTTTTTGCTTTAGACAGGAGTCAGAGGGACCTGATGTCCTCGCACAAAGAGGACAAAGCACCGCCAAACTGTAGGACATCCAAGAAAAATGGAAGGCAAGACAAAATAAAAGCCACAAACACTCATCTAAGTATAAATCCATGCTTCTTAGTCCTCAAAAGAGAGGACATATTGGAATTCCTCCAAGACAGAAAATAAAAGATTAAAAAAAACCTCATATAAATATAAATTCTTGTTTCTTAGTCATGGTCAAAATGGAGGACATTTTGGGATTCCTCCTGGAGAGAAAATAAAAGATTTTTTAAAAAACTCATATAAATATAAATTAATGTTTCTTCGTCATGGTCAATGGAGGACATTTTGGGATTCCTCCTGGAGAGAAAATAAAAGATTTTTTAAAAACTCATATAAATATAAATTTATGTTTCTTCGTCATGGTCAATAGAGGACATTTTGGGATTCCTCCTGGACAGAAAATAAAGGTTAAAAAAAACCCCTCATAAATATAAATTAATATTTCTTAGTCATGGTCAAAATGGAGGACATTTTGGGATTCCTCCTGGAGAGAAAATAAAAGATTTTTTAAAAACTCATATAAATATAAATTCATGTTTCTTCATCATGGTCAATAGAGGACATTTTGGGATTCCTCCTGGACAGAAAATAAAGGTTAAAAAACCCCTCATAAATATAAATTAATATTTCTTAGTCATGGTCAAAATGGAGGACATTTTGGGATTCCTCCTGGAGAGAAAATAAAAGATTTAAAAAAAAACTCATATAAATATAAATTAATGTTTCTTAAGTCATGGTCAATGGAGGACATTTTGGAATTCCTCCTGGACAGAAAATAAAGGTTAAAAAAAACTCATATAAATATAAATTAATATTTCTTAGTCATGGTCAAAATGGAGGACATTTTAGGATTCCTCCTGGAGAGAAAATAAAATATTTTTTTAAAACTCATATAAATATAAATTCATGTTTCTTAGTCATGGTCAGAATGGAGGACATTTTGGGATTCCTCCTGGACAGACGGTTGAAGTGTAGGACATGTCCTGGAAAAGGAGGACAGGCCCTCATCCTGGGCAGATGCTCACAGCTACAGTAGGACCAGCCGCAGTTGAATCCCATTCTTTCCCAGCAGATACTTTACAAAGTTGTTTACTACAGGCATGCACCAAAGGTTTGTGTTTCTCTAGCCTGCCTCTACTATTCCTCCAGCGCTGATGCTGCTAAAAAACCTTCCAGCTAGACATGGTGGAAAAGAAGGACTGGGCAGGTTTTAAAAAGACTTTGTAAAAAGGAGCTTCTTTGTCAGAGGCTTTGTTAACTGGCGTATTCCTATACAGTCATTCCTCCACATTTGTAGCTTTGACTTTTGCGGATTTGATTATTCACAGATTTTATTAATATGTTCTCCCTAGGAATCTCTAAAAGAAACTAGTTCTAGTTCCATGCTGTTGTACTGCAGCTCCCAGCAGTCCTAGCTGACAAGCAATAATGAGAGCTGCGTTCCCACAAGATTGGAGGTAGTATTACTTAGACCCAGATAGTTCCTTAATATAAAGCCAGCATGGCGTAGTGGTTTGAGTGCTGGACTGTGGCTCTGGAGACTAGGGTTCGAAACCCCCATTCAGCCATTGAAACCCACTGGTTGACCTTGGGCAAGTCACACTCTCTCAGCCTTGGGAAGGTAAAAATCCCTCAGAACAAATCTTGACAAGAAAACTCTGTGATAGGGCGGCCTTAGGGTCGCCACAAGTTGGAAATGACTCAAAGTCATACAACAACAAATTGACCTAAAAGAAACTAGTTTAGTCCCATGCTCCAGGTGCTGTTGTACTGCGGCTCCCAGCAGTCCTAGCCCACCTAGCCAATGAGCAATGATGGGAGCTTCAGTCCCACAACACTGGAGGAAGCATTATTTGTGTGTCTTGTGTGCTTTCAAGTCATTTCTGACTTATGGCGACCCCTATCATGGGGGACACCTATAACTGTCAAAGTTTGTTCAGAGGAGATTTGCCATTGCCTTCCCCTGAGGCTGAGAGAGTGTGACTTGCCCATTGTCAAACACAATTCCTTAAGGTAGAGCCAACATGGTGTAGTGCAATGGTTCCCAAACTGTGGTCCACCAGATGTTTGTTTGTTTTTTTACTTCAGATCCCAGAATCCCTGGCTATTGGCCAAGCTGGCTGGGGATTCTGGGAGTTGGAGCCAAATTATACTTGGAGAGCTAAAGTTTGGAATCACTGATGTAGTGGTTTGAATGCTGGACTGTAATTCTGGGCTTGAGTCTCCACTCAGCCATGGAAACCTTGGGCAAGTCACACTCTCTCAGCCTCAGAAGAAGGCAAAGACAGCTCTCTCCCCCTCTGGACAAATCTAAGTAAGAAACAACTTGAAGGCACACAAAACAACATTTTATTTATTTTTTAAAAAATATTTTCTTAATAGAATTAAAACAACATCCAAAATATACAGACATATCCTACTGTATACATACCACACACTTACATAAATCACAAAACCCAGATATAACAAAACACACAAACATTTAACATACGACTATGGTTTGCCTTTCTTTCTTATTTGTCTTGTTTATCTTATTTTGTACATTTCATTTGTTAAATCCTATTTTTGATCTTGCTATGCCAACATCGTTCTTTTCCAGATAGATAGATAGATATAGATATAGATCCCTATATAATCTATTTTATATTCTTATAAATTCTATTATTCCATTGTAAGCATTGTCTATTTCTTGTTTTATCTATGTCTATCTTCTGAATACAATGATTACATATTTCCAATAAATAAATATTAACATTTTAGCCTAGAATAGTTATTTCCAATTATTTTAGGATTGTTATTTTTTATTAGAAATTTATTCCACTGTTCTCTCCTCCACTTATTTTTTTTTTAAGTACTCTCTCATTTTACTCCATTCTTTTACATATTTTTTTTCTTCAGACTTATCTTTCAATCTAAATGCTAGGTACACAAAATTCAACAGTTTTGACAAAATCAGCCCAATTAGCCACAAGTGCAGTATTCAACCTTGGCCTTTAGGCGGCGCTGTGTGCAAAAAAGGGGGATCAAAGCCATAGAGGCAGATTTGCCTAGAGAGGCTTAAGGAGCTGGTGGAGGACCAAACTCTCAAGGTTGCTTTCCTAGTAGGGGAGGAGTTCTGGGTTTGAATTTCCCTGCAGCAAAAATAAAATAAAGGGAGGAGCAAAAGAGGAAGAGGAGATCATCTGCAAGAGAGAAGAAGGTGAGTTGCAAAATAAAAGGACATATGCATTTGTAAAGTGGGCTGGCATTGGGAGAGGGAGACAACACCCATCATCCCCAGCAGCTGCAGGTTGAAACCCAGCATCTAGGGTGCCCAGTTGGAGAGCCTGCAATGCCTTCTTTCCACAGCATCTCAAGACTAATCTGATGACTTTTTAAGATCCAAATCATTTCTTCTTACCAACCTTAACTTATTCCTATGCCCCCCCCACCCTTTTTTTGGACAACACCTTTCCTTGACAAAGAGACCTGATGGTCTTCAAAGCTTGCATACTTTCTGCTGGCCCTTTGTGATGCCTTGGGGTTTGAGAGATCCAGATCTCATTCCACTGCCCCCTTTCTGTAACATCTTTGCCTGATGAAGAGACCTGATGGACTTGGAAGCTTGCATAATTTCTTGTGCCTTTATGTGTTGGGAGATTCATATTCCACTCCCCTGCTCCCTTCCTTGGAGGTCTTTAAGCAGAGGCTGGATGGCCATCTGTTGGGGATGCTTTGATTGGGAGTTCCTGCATGGCAAGGGGTTGGACTGGATGGCCCTTGGGGGTCTCTTCCAACTCTATGATTCTATGATTCTTTCTGTAACCTGTTTGCCTGACAAAGAGACCTGATGGTCTTGAAAGCTTGCACACTTTCTTCTGTCCCTATATTTTGCCCTTGGGTTTGGGAGAACCAACTTCCATTCCGCCGCCCTGTTTCTGTAACCTGACTGCCCGAGGAAGAGACCTGATGTTCTTGAAAGCTTACATATTTTCTTGTGCCCCTTTGTGTTAGGTTGGGATTCAGGAGATCCTGCTTCTACTCCTCTGCCCCCTTTCTATAGCCCGTGACAAAGAGACCTGATGGTCCTGAAAGCTTGCATACTTTCCTGTGCCGCTTTGTGTTGCCCTGGGATTCAGGAGACCCTTTCTGTAACCTGTTTGCCTGGCAAAGAGATCTGATGGTCTTGAAAGCTTGCATACTTTCTTGTGACCCTATGTGTTGGAGTGGGATTTGGGGACCTAAATTCCACTCTGCCCCCTTTTTGTAACCTGTTTGCCTGGCAAAGAGACTTGATGGTCCTGAAGTCTTGCATATTTTCTTGTGCCCCTTTGTGCTAAGTTGAGATTCAGGAGATCCTGCTTCCACTCCTCTGCCCCCTTTCTATAGCATATTTGCCTGACTAAGAAACCTGATGTTCTTGAAAGCTTGCATATTTTCTTGTGTCCCTTTGTGTTGGAGTGGGATTCAGGAGATCCAAATTCCATTCCCCTGCCTCTTTCTGTAATCTATTAACCCAATGAAGAGAGCTGATGGTCCTGAAAGCTTGCATACTTTCTTGGGCCACTTTGTTTGACTAGGATTTGGGAGATCCAAATTCCACTCCCCTGCTCCCTTTCTGTAACCTATTCGCCCGGTGAAGAGACCTGATGTTCTTAAAAGCTTGCATAATTTCCTGTATCCCTTTTTGTTGGTCTGAGATTCAGGAGATCCAAAGTCCATTCCCTTGCCCCCTTTTTGTAAGTGTAACCTATTTGCCTGATGAAGACACCTGATGATTTTGAAAGCTTGCATACTTTCTTGTGCCTCTTTGTGTTGGAGTGGGATTCAGGAGATCCAAATTCCACTCCTCTTCTTTTGTGTAACCTCTTTGCCTGGATAAGAGACCTGATGCTCTTGAAAGCTTGCACACTTTATTCTGCCCCTACATTTTGCCCTTGGGTTTGGTAGAACCAAATTCCACTCCTCAGCTCTGTTTCTGTAACCCATTTGACTGACTAAGAGAGCTGGTAGTCCTGAAAGCTTGCATATTTTCTTGTGCCACTTTGTGTCGCCCTGGGATTCAGGAGATCCAAATTCCACTCCTTTACCCCCTTTCTATAAGTGTAATCTGTTTGCCTGATGAAGAGACCTGATGGTCTTGAAAGCTTGCATGCTTTCATGTGCCCCTTTTTGTTGCCCTTGGATTCGGCAGATCCAAATTTAATTCCCCTGCCCTCTTTCTGTAATCTATTTATTTAATTGACGAAGAGACCTAATGGTCTTGAAAGCTTGCATACTTTCTTTGTGCCCATTTGTTCTGGTTTGGGATTTGGGAGATCCAAATTTCAGTCTTCTGTCCTCTTTCCTTATTTAAAGGGATGTCATGTTGAGGATGATTTCTGCTGCTCCAGAGAATAGGATCCAGAGCAGTGGATGCAAACTATAGGAAAAGATATTCCACCAAAATATTAGGAGAAACTTCCTGACAGTAAGAGCTGTTCGACAGTAGAAGACACTCACTCAGAGGAGGATGGTCTCTTTCTTTGGAGGTCTTTAAACAGAGGCTGGATGGCCATCTGTCAGAGGTGCTTTGATTGAGAGTTCTTGCATGGCAGAATGGGGTTGGATTGGATGGCCTTTGGGGTATCTTCCAATTCTCTTCTATGATTCAATAAGGCATGCACATACACAGTATTTGGAGCATGTGTATTCCACTGCATGATTTCTAAGATATAGGGTAGGGCTGGAAAGGTTCTCAGAACTAAATGGATAAAATATTTATTAATTTCTTGAAGTATTTCTCACTTCTCAGCCTGCCAATTCATGTATTCAGGGATGATGTTTTAAAATGAGAATGTTTTTATGTGATGATGATTTTATCAGAAGTAGGGAAAGCACCAGGACCATGTGGGTGTTTGTCTGCCACCCCTCCAGAGTATTCCTCTGGAGCTCATATGTTTTTAGTTTTCAGAACATGGTGTGGACTTCATTTCCCAGAAGCCTCAGCCCCCATGGCCTGAGAGGGTGAGGGATTATGGGAATGGTAGTTCAAAGTTGTGGAAGGCCACAGATTGTGCCAGATAAGAACATTTTAGCTCAGGGGTAGGCAACCTTTCCCCTTTAAGGGCCGAGGAACTTCAGCTCCCAGAAGCCTCAGCCATGTTGGCCAATAGTCCCATGTTAGCCAATAGCTCCTGGGATTCTGGGAGCTGAAGTCCCTCGGCCCTTAAAGGGGAAAGGTTGCCTACCCCTGTAGTACAGTCAGTCCTCTGAATCCATGGATTCAAGCATCCACGACTTGAAAATATTTTATAAATATATACAGTGATCCGTCTACATTCACTAGGGTTAGGGAAACAGGACCCCCGTGAAAATGGGGAGAAAACTGCAAATAACAAAAACACTATGTTTTCACCTGAGAGAACACCTCTCTAGGAATCTCTAGGTTCTTCAGCGCAACTCTGTGGTCAAACATTGACCATAGAATTGCGCTCGAGGAGCTACAAAGGCCTAGTGGAGTGTTCTCTCTAGGAATTTCTAGATGTCCTTCAGTGCCACTTTTGGTTAAAATTGACCATAGAGTTGTACTGGAGGACCTAGAGCAGGGGTCGGCAACCTACGGCCCGCGGGCCGGAAAAGGCCCCGTTCGCCGGACTTACTGGACCAGGTCGTTGGTTGCTGCCGCCGCGCGCCACCACGCGCCGCCGTCCGGGTGCGTTTTTGGCTATGCGCTTGCTGCGGCCGCCATTTTGGATGTCAAAATGGCGGCCGTGACGCGTTTGCGCATGCGCAACTTTTGCGCATGCGCAAACGCATCGCGGCCACCAATTTGACATCCAAAATGGCAGCCGCGACATGCACCGTGGCGGCTGCGGCCGCGAGCGCTACGGCGGCCACTGCCGCGTGTACAGGGCGGTCGCACGTAGCGGAGGAGGGTACCCTCCTCTGCCACGTGGGACCCCCCCCCGCACACGCGGCGGCCGTCGCCGTAGACCGCAGCGTCCATGGCGCACGTGCGGCCGCCATTTTGGTAGTCCAAATTGCGGCCGTTACATCACGGCCGCGATTTAGACTACCAAAATGGCGGACGCACATGTGCCGTGGATGCTGCCTGTGCAACCGCTACGGTGGCGGCGGCGGCGGCAGCATGTGCGGGGGAGTCGTGCGCGGCAGCGGAGGGTACCCTCTTCCCCGCGTGCGACCCCCCTGCACACGCGGCGGCCGTCGCCGTAGGTTGCAGCGTCCACGGCGCATGTGCGGCTGCCATTTTGGTAGTCCAAATTGCGGCCGTGACGTCACAGCTGCAATTTGGACTACCAAAATGGCGGCCGCACATGCGCCGTGGACGCTGCGGCCGCAACCTCCACGGTAGCAGTGGCGGTGGCGGCGGCAGCAGCAGCGTGTGCGGGGGGGTCGCGTGCGGCAGCAGAGGGTACCCTCTTCCGCTGCGTGCGACCCCCCCACACATGCGGCGGCCGTCACTGCAGGCCTCAGCGGCCACGGCGCATATGCAGCCACCATTTTTGTAGTCCAAATCGCGGCCGTGACGTCACGGCCGCGACTTGGACTACAAAAATGGTGGCTGCACATGTGCCATGGCTGCTGAGGCAGCGGCGGCGGCGGCAGCGTGTGCGGGGGGTTGCGCACGGCGGAGGAGGGTACCCACCTCCGCTGCGTGCGACCCCTCCGCACACGCGGCGGCCGTCGCTGTAGGCCGCAGAGGCCATGGCGCATGTGCGGCCGCCATTTTTGTAGTCCAAATCGTGGCCGTGATGTCACGGCCGCGATTTGGACTACAAAAATGGCGGCCACATATGTGCCGTTTCCGCTGAGGCCGCAATCGCGGCGGCGGCGGCGGCGTGTTCGGGGGGGGTCGTGTGCGGCGGAGGAGGGTATCCTCCTCCGCCGCGTGCGACCCCCCCCGCACACGCAGCGGCCACTGCTGTAGGCCGCAGCTGCCACGGCACATGTGCGTCCGCCATTTTTGTAGTCCAAATCGCGGCCGCGATTCGGACTACAAAAATGGCGGCCGCGCGTGCGCGGGGGAGGGCGCGCGCGGTGGCGTGAGGGGGGTGCGCGCGCGCGCCGCCATTCCCACCCCCCCTCTCAGCCCAGCCGAGACCTGGGCAACGGGAGACCGGCCCAGGTCTCAAAAAGGTTGCCTGTGCCTGACCTAGAGATTCCTAGAGAGAACATAGTAATACAATCCGTGAATAATCAAATCCACAAATGTGGAGGGACAACTGTAAATTCCAAAAAGTAAACCTTGTTTTTGCCATTTTATATAAGGAGCATCATTTTACTACGCCATTGTATATAATGGGACTTGAGCATCCACAGGTTTTGGTATCCATAGGGGGTTCTGGAACCAAACCCCAGTGGATACGAAGGATAGTGAATTGAAGAAATAGGATGCTCAAGTTGTACTCAGATTTAGAGGAATTGCTTTTTTGAACTATAATTCCCCTCAAAATCTCAGTGACTATGCTAACTGGAAGATTTTGGGAGTTCAAAAAGTCCCATTCCCAAGCATTGCTCTTCATCTATTCCAGCTGGCCTTTTCTATGGAAATCATGCAGTTTGACACCACTGAACTGCCTTGGCTTCATCCAACAGAATCCTGGGATTTGCAGTTTGGTGAGTCAGCCACACTCTTTGGCAGAGATGGCTAAAGATCTCACAAAACTACAGATCCCAGGATTCCATCGGATGGGATGTAATGGCACTTAAAATTGGTGTCAAACTGCATGATTTATAACATATAGCCATATTAGTCTGTAGAATCAGTATGTCAAGAGATCTTGTAGCCATTTTGAGACTAACTGAAGGAAAGAAATTGGCAGCATGAGCTTTCCTAGTCTTCAGTCTACTTCCTCAGATACATTACCTGCCACTTCATTTCCATACACAAAGGATTTGTAATTTGAATTGACATCCTCACATATATATATGTCTGTGCCTGGCCTCCACTCCACCAAATGCATCTGAGGAAGTAGACTGAAGACTACGAAAGCTCATGCTGCCAATTTCTCTCTTTCAGTTACTTGTGCATGATTTCTAGCGTAGATGCACCCACAGAGTACCAGAGTAAGACATCATGTGTGACCTATGGATTTCAAGACCGTATGACCGGGGTCTAAAACACACTGCAAAAACACACTCCAGTTTGAGACCACTTTAACTGCTGTGACTCAGTGCTAGGGAATTCTGGGAACTGTAGTTTTGTGAGACATTGAGCCTTCTCTGTCCGAAAGAGCTCTGGTGCCATATTAAATGACAATTCCCAGGATTCCATAGGAGGGAGCCAGGGCAATTAAAGTGTTCTCAAACTGGATTATTTCTGCAGTATGTTTTGGACCATGGGCTGATGACCTCCAGCATACTGAGAAAGAAAAAGGCAATTTAATAGAAGGCAATGTCCATTTTTGGCTAATATCTGTGTAACACAGTATGCCCTGACTTAGGCTGGTATCAGTGGTACCATCAAGAAAGGACTTTGGAGCTGTTTGTTTATTTATTGTTTAATGTAAAGCCCAACATTCTTCCAGCAAGGAACTCAAAGTGTCTACTTGCCCAGACAGTGATATTTGTTTTCTTTTATTCTGATTTCCCTTCTTCTCCCTCTGAGAGAAGGTCTTGGTAGACGTGCAGCATACTTATGAACTTTTTGTGTGTTCTTTTGTTTTATTCCAGGGTCTTCCATGCAAGAAATCCTTGTGGCCCTCTGGATCAGGGGTAGGCAACCTAAGGCCCAGGGGCCGGATGCAGCCCCCCCGAGTCCTTTGAACCAGCCCCAGGCCAGTCCTGCCCCCGCCGCTGCCGCCGCCCGCCATAATGATATTGATTATTGTTGTTATTACTTGTTCTTGGAGTTTTCTAGGCAAAATCTCCACAGGGGTTTTGCCATGCTTTTCTGGGGCTGAGAGAGTGTGCATTTATTTATTTATTTATTTATTTATGGTGCTTCGGCCCCCCAATTGTCTGAGGGACAGCAACCCGGCCTCCGGCTCAAAAAGTTTGCCTACCCCTGCTCTGGATATTTGTTGTTTGGCCTACAAGTCCTATCAGCCCTAGGCAGCATAACTAATGGCCAGGGATTATGGGTATCGCAGTCCAAAAGCCTCACACCAGAATATTCTTCTGAACATTGATATTTGTTTTCTGGTACAGTTGTCCATCCACATTTGTGGTTTTGACTTGCGGATTTCATTATTTGTGCTTTTGATTAATGTGTCCTCTCTAGGAATCTCTAAGTCCTCCAGTGCAATTCTGCTGGAACTTGACCATAGAGTTGTGCTGGGGAACCTTGAAGTTCCTAGAGAAAACACTTCTCTAGGCATTTGTAGGTCCTCCAGCATTATTCTATGGTCAACATCTGGCAGATGTTGACCATAGAGTTGCACTGGAGGACCTGGAGATTCCTAGAGAGGTGTTCTCTCAGGTTAAAAAGAATAGTGTCTTTTAATTTGCAGTTTTCCCACATTCACAGGTGTCTTTCATCCTTAACCCCAACAAATGTATTCCTGATTCCATTCTTCTCCCTCAGAGAGAAGGTCTTGATAGAGACTGGCAGAACACTTATTAACCTTTTGTGTGTTCTTTGTTTTATTCCAGAGATCCTTGATCGGTTTTTGGGGTGGGTGGGATTGGGCTGGGTTGAAAATGGAGGACCACGGCTCAGAGGAAGGACCGCGGCCTCTCCAAAGAGCTCCTCATGTCCTCCAGGCTGTGATCATTGGGGACGACCTGCAGAGAATACCAGTCGCACAGGTCAAACAAGAACCGGTGGAAGGGCAACTTCAGCAATGGGAGACGCAGTGGCAGATGTTCCTGAAGACCGTGGAGGCTCCGCAGTCAGGTTGGACAGTCGCACAATTGCTGGAGGAGCCCCCACCGTGGGATGACGCTCAGGCCTTCCTAACCTCCTTTGAGCAAGTGGCCGAAGCGTGTCGGTGGCCCAAGGAGGTGTGGGCGACCCGACTCCTGCCAGCCCTCCAAGGAGAGGCTGAGCGGGCCTTCAGCAGGTTGGAAGTGAGGGACAGAGAGGATTATGGGAAAGTGAAGGCGGCCATCTTGCAAGGAGACGCCCTGAGGAGGGAGAAGAACCGTCAACATTTCCGGCATTTCTGCTACCGGGAGGCCGAGGGGCCGAGAGGGGCTTACAGCCAGCTCCAGGAACTTTGCCACCGCTGGCTGAAAGTCAAGAGGCACACCAAGGAGCAGATCCTGGAAGACTTGATCCTGGAGCAGTTCCTGACCATCCTACCCCCAGAGATCCAGAGCTGGGTGAGGGAACGCGGGCCAGGGAGCTGTCCCGAGGCGGTGGCCCTGGCGGAGGATTTCCTTCAGAGGCAGCAAGAGGCCAGTAGCTGGGAGCAGCAGGTGAGAGGGGTCATCCTGACCATCAAGAGGAGCCCAGAATTGGTAGTGACATGCAAAGTGAAAGGGACACAGCTTGAAAATGATAAAGACAAAAACAAATCCCCCTAGTTACATGTAGAGCTGTTGTTGCCTCCAAGTCGTTTCCAACTTATGGTGACCCTAAGGCAAATCTATCATGGAGTTTTCTTGGCAAGATTTCTTTCAGAGGGGATTTGCCATTGCCATCTTCGGAGGCTGAGAGAGTGTGACTTGCCATGGCTATGCATGGAATTGAACTCTGGTCTCGAGAGTTTTATTTCAATGCTCAAACCATTACACCACATTAGCTCTCACTTGTACAGTATATGTGCACCCCCGTATATGTGCAGGATACATTTCCAGACTTGCCATGGTTAGTGAAAATTGCGAATATTGGTGAACCCCATATTTCAGGTGGAAGTTGACCATAGAGGGCCTTTGCAGACTGCTAGAAATAGTGAAAATTGAGTCCACTTTAAGGGTTAGGGTTAGGGTTAGGGAATCATGGGAACTGTATTTTATTGTGGCACCAGAGCTCTCTGACAGAGAAGGCTCAATGTCTCAGAAAAACAACAACAATTCCCATGATTCCCTAGCACTAACCCTAACCCTTAAAGTGGACTCAATTTGCACTATTTCTGGCAGTTTGCAAAGGCTCAGAGTTGTCCTGGAGGACCGCCAGATGCCTAAAGAGGTGGTCTCTCTAGGGATCTGGAAGTCCTCCAGTGCAGCTAGGGTCATTTTCTGCTAGAGATTGACCATAGAGACATGCTGCAGGACCTCTAGATGTCTATAGAGACCGTTGCCTCCTGAAAGATGTGAGCAGTGGATACAGGAGTTGTACTGCAGTTGATTTGTTTTCTCTTACATCATGAACGTGTTGAATTGTCAACACATAGGTAAAACTGATTTGTTCAATGGGTCTGCTCTAGTTGCAAGTAACAATAGGATTTAGGTCTATCTTGGGTAAGTCACATGCTCTCAGCTTCAGGGGAAGGCAATGGCAAACCTCCTCTGAACAGATCTTACCAAGAAAACCGCATGATAGGTTTCGCCTTAGGATCACCATAAGACGGAACTGACATGAAGGCACACAACAACAATTTGTATTCCCCTTTTTCCCCAGTTTAGGACTGAAGGTGGCTTACAAAAGTTAAACAAACATACTTAAACTACATAGCATACAAAAATTAAATTAAAAGCAATCATATTATAAAATAACTTAAAGCCAGGTTAAACAAAAACCATTAAAGACAAGTAAAAATCCAGCACATTATACAAGACATTATTTCTCCCCCCCCAAAAAAAACCCCAAAATTAATCACTTCTCAAAGGCCTGGCAGAGCAAAAACATTCTTCACATGGGTGAAGAAAGTAAGTACAAAGGACGCCATAACTCAAGAGCTTGGGAGCAACCACCAAAAGCACAGCAATTCATGTTCCCTCCAGATGTACCTGTGAGGCTGGAGAGACAGAGAGAAGGACCTTCCCAGAAGATCTTAGCAATAGCAACAGCACTTACATTTCCATACTGCTTCATAGTGAACTCAGCACTCCCTAAGCGGTTTACAATGTGTAACCCAATTGCCCCCAACCAGCTGGGTACTCATTTTAGCGACCTACAAAAGGATGGAAGACTGAGTCAACCTGGAGCCCTGCGAAAGTCCTTAGAATTATAGAATCATAGAGTTGAAAGAGACCCCAAGGGCCATCCAGTCCAACCCCCTGCCATGCAGGAATTCACAATGAAAGCACCCCCGAGAGATGGCCATCCAGCCTCTGTGTAAAGACCTCCAAAGAAGGAGACTCCACCATTCTCCAAGGAAGTGTTCTTCCACTGTCAAACAGCTTTTACTGTCAGGAAGTTCCCTCTAATATTGAGCTGGAATCTTTTCCCATAGCTTGCATCCATTGTTCTGGGTCCTATTTTCTGGAGCAGCAGAAAACAAGCTTGCTCCATCCTCAATATGACATCCCTTCAAATACTAGAAACAGAGCTATCATATCACCTCTTGACTTTCTCTTCTCCAGGCTAAACATACCCAGTTCCTTAAGTCGTTCCTCATAGGGCATGGTTTCTAGACCCTTCACCATTTTGGTGGCCCTCCTCTGGATACGACGCTCCAGCTTCTCAACATCCTTTTTGAATTGTGGTGCCCAGAACTGGACACAATATTCCAGACAAGGCCTGAGCAAAGTAGAATAAAGTGGCACTATTACTTTATTCTGTATATAAGGTGGAGTCTCCTTCTTTGGAGGTCTTTAAACAGAGGCTGGATGGCCATCTGTCGGGGTTGCTTTGATTTTGAGTTCCTGCATGGCAGGAGGTTGGACTGGATGGCCCTTGAGGGTCTCTTCCAACTCTATGATTCTCTTGATCTAGACACTATACTTCTATTGGTGCAGCCTAGAATCAAATAGAGTGGCACTATTATTTATTACAAGAACACACAATCAAAGCACTCCCTACAGATGGCCATCCAGCCTCAAAACAGAGGCACTTCTCCAAGTTTTGCTTAGTCTGACATTCAGTCTGCCTCGTATTCTTGTTCCTTTCTTCCAAAAGTGATCTTGACTGCTTTTTCAGACATTGACGAAGTTTGTGGAGGCAACCGTCAGTTCTGCGAAGGCGGAACCAGCTCCATCTGACCCTGGAAAGAGGCAGCTGAGGAAGGAGACTGAGGCCAAGCATAACCTGGATGCCACTCTACTGGGTAAATTTAAATGCTTTTTGGTTTATTGGTTGCTTAATTTTCAAATAATGGATCAGTAGTTTGGCCTCTCTACCGCATCTGAAGAATTGCGTTTTTTGGATCCACTAAAGCTCATATGAACAATTTTTGTTATTTATTTATTGGATTTATATCCCTCCCTTCTCCCAAAATGGGATTCAAGACGCCCAGATTACACCTAGAATCTAAGGCGGTGTCCACACCACAGAAATAATGCAGTTTGACAACACTTTTAACTGCTATGGTGCAAGGCTATGGAATTCTTAGAATTGTAGTTTTGTGAGACATTTAGCCTTCTCCATCAAATAGCTCTGGTACCAAAACACACTATAAATCCCAGGATTCCATAGGATGGGGCCATGACAGTTAAAGTGGTGTCAAACTGCAGCCCATTTATTCCTATAAGAGCCTGTTTGAGCTCTAACACCCTCAGGGGAGACCATTCCCTTCTCTTCATCCCACTCCCTTCCCAGGTATATGTGGATTGAAACACAGGAGAAGATATTACGTAATTGTGGCTTCTCCTAGGCTTTGGAACTCTCCTATAGGAAAGTTATAGTCTCTCTGTCCTTACTATCTGTTCCTCAGTATATGAAAACTATTCTTTGCGGTCATGCTTCAAGGAATTGACTGCAAGGATGTTAACGGTGTGCTGTTTTGCCGATGTTTATCTTTTTACGATTTAATGTATTTGTTTTAGGTGGTTTTAATTCTATAGACAGTTTAATTGCATTTTAACAATAACTTTTTATACACTGCACTTTTACTTACGTTTTTGAAATTGCTTTTAATTGTATTTGTTTTAATTTTTGTAAGCCAGCTTGAGTTCTCATTTTGGGAAGATGGTGGGATATATATGAATTATTATGATTGTGATTTTTTTTTTTTTACTATTTGCTGCCCTTCACTTGTGTGTGGAAGGTGTAGATCAGGGGTAGGCAACCTTTTTGAGCCGGGGGCCGGGTTGCTGTCCCTCAGCCAAAGCACCAAAATAAATAAATAAATAAATAAATAAATATTTTTAAAAAAATTAAAAAATATGCATGCACACTCTCTCAGCCCCAGAAAAGCCATGGCAAAACCCCTGTGGAGATTTTGCCAAGAAAACCCCAAGAACAAGTAATAACAACAATAATCAATATCATCATGGCGGGGGGCGGCGGCCCTACCCCTGGTGTAGATGTATAAATGTAATTAATATAAGAAATAAATACAAAAGTGAGGTTATATAGGTAAGATCTTTTACCCAACATCTTTTTTTAAAACTTTTATGTTCTTAAAGGCTGTATGCAGATGAATGAGTGTGAAGAGAAGATTCTAGATCATCCCAAGATGAACGAGGGCAGAGAAGAACTTCTGGAATATTCTGAGCTGAGTGAGGGTCGAGAGAAGAGTTTGGTCTGTTCCAAGCTGGTGAAGCCAGTCGAGGTACCTCAAATGAGCATTACAAAAGACGTTTCCCAGATCAATGAAGAAGGCAAAATCTCTTGGGATCATCACAGTTCAAAGAGGCAGCGAAGTAAACATCCAAAGAACAATACAAGAGATTCCATTCCTGGTGTAGAAAGCAAGATTTTCGGTGAAGGTTTCTTAAAAAACGCTAGACTTCCAGAAAGCTTTCGCGAGGACTCAGGACTTTTTGAATGTGAAACAGCCCATAATCGGGAGGAACCACTTCAGCATGCCAAGTGCAGCAAAAGCCTCCACAGAGATCTGCTTATAAAACAACAGCGAAATATGCACGCTTTGGAAAAACCACGTAAATGTTCTTACGGTGGGAAAGCCGCCTATCAGATTTTCCACGAGGGAACGCATGCCGAGAAGAAACCCTTCCAGTGCTCAGCCTGCGGGAAGTGCTTCAGTCGGAACTCGCTTCTCTTGAAGCACGAAAGGACCCACAAGGGAGAGAAACCCTACACTTGCCCTACCTGCGGGAAGAGCTTTGTCTATAGCTGGAACCTTATTAAGCACAAAAAGAAGCACACGGGCGAAAAACCACACCAGTGTTCTGCCTGTGGGAAAACGTTCTTTGAGCGGTCAGACCTTCTCCGACATGAGAGAACTCACACAGGGGAGAAACCCTATCGGTGCACTCACTGTTGGAGACATTTTAGCCAGAAGTGGCTCCTTATTAAACATGAGAGAACCCACACAGGGTAGAGGCAAGATAAAGTGTTCCCTGTGTGGAAAGGTCTGACCTAAGCTTTCTTTATTTTTTCAACAAGAGATGAAAAGACATACAGGAGAGAATCCATTTCCATATGGGGTAGAAATGGGGAACCTTTCTTTTTCTGATGGGGATCATATACCTCAAGGGTAACTTGTTTGGGACCACTTCTTGGCAGCAGGACTGAAGCCAGTGGTGTAGGGTGCCAAAAGAAACATGGCCACCCCTTTTTTCTCTGTGTCTTTCTCCCACTCCCTTTTCTCTTTGACTTGACCTTTATTCTCTGGGTCTATCTGCCATTCCCTTCTTTCTTTTTTTCTTGCTCTCTCTTTCCCCCTCCCTCCATCTGTAGCACCTTCTTTTCTCTCTATTTCTGCCATCCCATCTTGTTCTCTTTTCTTTGCCACTCCTTCTGTCTCATTTTCTCTGTCCGCCAACACTTTTTCTTTCTGTTTCTGCCTTTCCAACTCTTTTTTGTTATCCTTTTTTCTCTTCTTTTTCTGCCACCCTTCATTCTCTCACTTTTTTCTACCAACCCCTTTGCCCCCTCACTTTTTCTGCTACTATTTTTCTGCAATCATTTTATTTTTTTATTCTTTCTCTCTCTTTCTTTTCACTGCCAGCTCCTTTCCCCCCTCTTACTTTTTCTGCTACTACTTTTCTGTAATCACTTTTATTCTTTTTAATCCTTCTATTTTTCTCCTGCCAGTCCCCTTTCCCCTTTTGCCTTTCTTCTGCTACTTTTCTGCAATCAATCACTTTAATTTTTATTCTTGTGTTCTCTCACTCTCTTCTCTGCACCCCTTTCTCTTTTTCTGCCACCTTGTGTGTCTTTCACTCTTTCTGCCATACCCTTTCTCCCTGTCTTTGTTTCCTCCTACTTTTTCTGTCCTCTTTTTCTTCCTCTTTGCCACTCCCTTTCTCTTTTTTCTATCACCCCATCTTTGTTTCATCTATCTGCCATGCTTTTTTCTCCCCTCTTTCTTTCTGTTGTCCTTTTCTGAATCCCTTCTCTTTCTTTCTGCCACCCTCTCTCTTGCTGTTACCTTCATTTCCTCACTCTTTTCTTTCTCTGCCATCACCTCCTCTCTCATCCCCCTTCCTCCCTCTCTCACTCTCTTTTCTTTTTCTGCCACTCTTTCTCTTTGTATTGCCTTTATTTTCCCACACTTTTGCCATCCAATTTTCTCTCCTCTCTCTTTTTTCTGTCCTTTTGTGCACCCCTTTTCTGCCCTTTTGCATCCTCCTTCCTCTCTCTTTCTTCTGCCAGTCTTTCTTTCTTTCACTTTTTTCTGCCACCTCTTTCTGCCATTCCCTTCCCTCTCTTTCTCTCTGTAATCCATTCCCCTTTTCTCTCCATCTCCTTCTTCCTACTTGTCAGTGGGATTGCTAAGGGAAGGACAGATCATCCTTGTCAGAAGCCTGAACTGATCATTTGCACATGGCTTTGGAAAATAATAAGCCAAATTCCTCTCCACAAGAAGTTCCTCTTCTTCTCAAATTGTCAGCAGATCCTCAGTCTAGAGATGCCACAAGCATCTCATATGATCACTCAGGGAAAAATATTTTTCTTTGGTCTGAATATTGGTCTTTAAAAATATTTCATTGGCAAATGTGATGAGAGAATGGTTGGGTTTGGGATTGTGGTGACCCAACCAAAAACGGCCACTTCCTGGTGCATTCACAAAGTTATTTGGCTCATCTGGAATCTGATTCTTCATTGTTAGGATTAAACACTCTGGTTTAGGAATCAAACAAGAATTTGCAGCAGGGACGATCAGCCATTGAAGGTTATTGGAGCAGGCCTTGGAGAAGTGATATATTCAAGGTTGGCTAGTTTAAACCAAGTTGGTTTAAACCAGTGATCCCCAAACTCTGGCTTTCTAGGTGTTTTGGACTCCCAGCTTCCAGAATTCAAGACCACTGGGAAAGATGGCTGAAGCTTCTGGGAACTGAAGTCCAAAACACCTTGAGGACCAAAGTTTGGGAATCACTGGTTTAAACCATAGTTTAAGCTTTGATTTAAACCAAATGACTTTTTAAAAATCCTGTGTTTTTAAAAAATTGATCATTCATATATACTTTTTAAAACAAAGTCTGACTATTATTACTATTTTCCATCCCTCTTACTGACACTACAACTGCTTGAATTTAAACATTTTAACTGTGTATTGGCACTTGTTCATTATTAGATCATCATTAGACTGTCAGTTGCTTCTTTTTAATCACTTTATTTTAAAGAGCAAGAAATGCCATCCAGAAACAAATCCTTCAGTTAACATAGGTTTAACCCAAACAACTTGTTTTAAAAGAGCACTATTTCCCAGAACAATTATTATTTAAGCTAGGGGCCATATCTGAACTGCATTTTGCTACTGAACTTTCTGATTTAGTCCTACACATTAATTAAAAAAATATATTAAAAATTGTTTAAACAAGCAAACAAACAAAAAGAAACTGGTTTAAATCAAACCCATCCTCCTTTTTGGTGTTTTTTAAAAACTGTTTTTCCTCCCAACCCTGGATATTTTTACTTCCAACTCCCAGAATCCCCTGGCATAATGACTGTAGGATTCTGGGAAATGGAGTCCCAAAAAGTAAGGGTTAAGTCTACTTTCCACAGGAGACCCTTCTGCCCCAAAGGACACCCATATGGGTAGAAGCTCCTTCCAACAAAGACTTCCATTAACCAGTTTTTCAACAGAGGTGCATCTGTTTTTGATGCGTTTCCAAACGTTTCTTTCAAGTAGTCACAAAAGCGAAAGTATTGCTGCAGATACTGGAAAGGGAACGCTTGCAACAACATGGAAACACACAATGTTTGACCTGAATATTGGGCCTGTTTGTGCATGCCTCATCCTTTTGCTATTATTACCTGAGGAGGTTGATCAATATTGACGATCTAACCAATTTGCAGTGGTGTTTGGTGGTGAATTTACTCCAGGTTTCAATCCGAACCATTCAAGGTGCTGACTCTTATCCCCAAAATAGGATCAGGAATTGGAGAGCCCATTTAAAGTTCAGGTTACTGAAGCAACATCACTGCCCTACTGATCTGGAAACCACCAGATGTTTGCCATGGACCAGATGTGACCCGATATTTAACATAACCCCCATAAGCTGTTAATCTTTTTATCAATAAAAAAGCATTTATTAAGAGACTATTGTATTCTGGATCATGTTGTATCTCAAACCAGTAGATTATTCAACTGCAGTATTATATGTGGCTACTTGGGCGTACGGTAAGTCCATTCAGTTCAATGGGACATAATGTGTAGGAGAGGCATGCCCAGCAGTAGCAAATGTTACAAAGTCAACTGGGGTGCATCTGCACTGTAGAAATAATGCGGTTTGACGCCACTTTAACTGCCATGGCTGCATCCTACAGAATCCTAGGATTTTGTGGTTTTGTGAGACACCACCATCCTTTGGCAACCACTTTAAATACTGTAGTTCCATCCAATGGAATTAAATGCTGTAGCTCCATCCTATGAAATCCTGGAATTTGTAGTTTTACAAGGTCAGCCTTCTCTGCCCAAGAATGATGGGGCTTCACAAAACTACCAATCCCAGAATTCTGTAGGATGGAGCCATGGCAATTAAAGTGTTATCAAACAACATTATTTCTACAATGCAGATGCACCCAATGGGTTTCTGTGGCTAACCAAGGATTTGAACCCTGGTTTCCTGAAATCCTAGTTGACCAGACAAACCACTACACTTCACTGGTTGTCTCATCACATCTAAATTCAGGAGTGGGGATTGTGCGTGGTTATTTAAAAAACAAGCAAACCACCATTGGGACAAACTGAAGATTTTTTAAACCTATCATGGACATAACGGATGGTGAATTTATTAAAGAAAAAGTTTAACCCTCCCATATCCATATGCACTGGTTCCGGTCATGATTGAAACCATATGTGCTTGTCTTATTTACTTTTTTAACTTCAGGTATATGCTATGGTTGTAATCCACTTGGTAGTCCCAGATAGATCTATAGATGAATGGGATTTACATGAGTATTAACTCACCATTCAAAGATTGGTTCAGTGCTAGTTGGGGCTAGCAATAGTAGAGATAGGATGTATGCAGCCCTCCAGATGTTACTGGACTTTAACTCCCACCACTCTTCACAATTAGCTATGCTGAGTAGGGCTGCTGGGAGGTGCAGTCCAACCATATTTGGAGGGCTGAATGATTCCCACCTCTGACAAACACTCAGTCCCAAGGAACGTGTTTTTCCCCTCAATATGATATTTTCTACAAACTATAATAACCAGGATTTTTGTGTGTGTGTGGAGGGGAAATGACATCAAAATTAAGGCAGTGATAGGCCTGATGAAGAAGCCATTGGAGCTTCGAAAGCTTGCAACAAGTATATTGTGTATTTTGGTTGGCCAATAAAGGTATCCACTGTTTGGTGGATTTTTGGTTGAACCCTCATTTGAAATGAGGGCAATAGGACGCTGCCTCAGACCCAAGTTTGGAAGGAAGAAGTTAGTTTTACACAGTTACTTGAAACAAATGAGTTTTTTGCAAGGTTGGCTCTTTCACCCTGCATAGTTATAGCTCTATGATTCTACTTTTACTCTCATGGCTGCATCCTATGGAGCCTGGGTTTTGTACTTTGGGGAGACACTAGAACTCTCTGGCAGAGAATTCTAAATGTGTGTGTGCGATTTCAAGTCTCCTGCCAATTTATGGCGAAAGCATGAATTTCATAGGGTTTTCTTAGGCAAAGAATACTCAGAGGTGGTTTTGCCAGTTCCTTAAAGTACCCCTTCTTAAAGCGTGTATTCCATGATTTATAATTATGTTATGAGAAACGGCCTCTGATTTTTAAAAATTGTATTTCAAAAGTTAGGCAAAAAGTGTGTTACCCAAAACAACAGGAGGGCACCCACAATTAATATTCAAATAGGGAATTTTACTAGCTTAATTAAAACAGCTGGGAGGGCTTGGGCAACTCAAAGCGAGGATCAAGCCTGTGTATATAAGTTCAAAGAAACAAAACTCCAGAGTGTAAGTTGCAAAATAGTTTTATTTTATGAGTCAAAGGTAATCACCATCCACGCAAGAGACTCATGCATGCATCCAAGGACTAAGAAAATGAAAGGTGGTAACAAAGAGTGACTTAAAGGATTAAAGAGAGATAGAATACTGATTCCAAAAGCAGAACGCCAATCAGGGAATACCAGGAAGATAAGTGTCTCAGCAAGCTGCCTTAGGATCGTGACACGGCCAGCAGTGCTAAGGAGTCAAGTGAAATACGGACAGAGGGTTTATCTGATCTCAAGCAAGTCAAAATTGTGAGTGCCTAGGCAGGCATACTTATAGAGCAAAAACTTACCCTGGGCAGAATTCAAGATTAAGAGGTAGTTTCCAGGGGAGGAGAATGAGAAAGGAAGTAGTGTATGGCCAGACATTTAGAGCAAATGTCCCTGGGCAAAGGAGTATTGCTCTCAGATGGAAGAGTACTTGGATTTCTGTTCACTTGTAAGCACAAGGTCTATCACCCACCATCACTCATTTGGGGAAGGGATTATACAGTTTCTGGTCTTGATCGATCTGTCCTTAGCTATGTGGTCTTGGGCTTCTCCATGCTGAGCCTTCCAGATCTCCTTATATAAAAAGGCTATTTTTCCCGCACTGGGATGACCTCATGGCTATGTGCTTTAAACAAACATCCCTTTTAATATCACCTCGATTAAAAACATGGAGGAATGAAGGGAGGCTAGACCTCGGAGTAACAAGTCGAAAGAACATTCCAGTTTCTTTTGTTCTGCTATTTTTAAAGGACATATTAACAGGCATTCTGAGATGTTTTCATGGAATTACTTGATAGTCTTAGTAATGGTTTCTGTTTCTTTAGAGCAGTGGTTCCCAAACTTATCCTCCAGATGTTTTTGGACTTCAGCTCCCAGAATTCCTGACTGTTGGTCAAGCTGGATAGGGCTTCTGGGAGTTGAAGTCCAAAACACCTGGAGGACCAAAGTTTGGGAATCACTGCTTTAGAGTCACCTTTTTTTACAATCACCTTTTATCAGTCCCATAATGTAAGCCCATTTGCAAAAAGACCCGCTGTATTGATGAGAAATTTGTTGTCGTTATGTAATGTAAGTTTCATTGATTCAAATTTTCTCTTCTAATTGGGACTAGCAATGCACACCCTCCTACTGTCCAGGTTTGGCAGGAACATTCCTAATTAATCCTCTGTCATCTCACTTTTCAACTGGTTTTAATAATAATAATAATAATAATAATAATAATAATAATTTTTATTTAATACCCTGCCCCTCTGTGCGCAATTGGGGCGGCTTACATCGGGGCGGTTTTAGTCCCGTTTTCTCTCTTCTCCTTCTACTTTCCTCCTTTGTTCTCAAGTTATTTCAACTGCTGTAAACTGAGTTCAGATTGCAAAAGTAGTTTGCACCCGGTTAACTCAACATGGAGAGAGGAAAAAAGAGGGCAGAATCTTGCTTTTCCAGAATTAGGCAAAAGCAAATTGCTGCAGTTTCTCCTAGTTCTTTTCCCCCCCCCCCCTTCCTCATTTTTGAAGATGGGGGCAAACGTTGTCCCCATCTTCAAAAAGGGGAAAAAAAGAGGATCCCAACAACAACAATAGTGCAAATTCAACACAGAGAAATGTAAGGTACTGCACTTAGGGCGGAAAAACGAAAAGCCCAGATATACGATGGGGGACACCTGGCTGAATGAGACTACGTGTGAAAGGGATCTAGGAGTCCTAGTGGACCACAAGAGTGAACATGAGTCAACAGTGTGATGCCGCAGCTAAAAAGGCCAATGCAATTTTAGGCTGCATTAACAAAAGTATAGTATATAGATCAAGGGAAGTAATAGTGCCACTGCATTCTGCTTTGGTCAGGCCCCGCCTGGAATACTGTATTCAGTGGGAATGAGCCCTGTGTGTCCAATGCTTCTGCACCAGGATGAGAAGTTTGGCCAGCCAGCATCTCCCTCTCCTCCAGCAGCCCTCCCCAGGAGGAGCAAAGAGGATGGGGCAAGAAGCAAGTGCCCCGAGAGCCAAGGACCCACCAGTCACTTTGTCCTCTCCTGTCCCCCCACCCTTTCTCCTCCTCCTCCTCCTCCTCCTCCTCCTCCTCAGCAAGTCACCATTTTTGAGGAGGAAGGTAAAAAAAATTTCACCAAGGCTGGACGTCCATCTGGAGGGAATACTGTGGTTGTATCTTCCCACATGGAAGGACTAGATGGCCCTTGGGGGTCTCTTCCAATTCTGGGATCCCCTAAGATGACTTGGACAGGGCCATCTGTGTATGAGAGCAGAGAATCATAGAATCCTAGAGTTAGAAGAGACCCCAAGGGCCATCCAGTCCAACCCCATTCTGCCAATCACAAACTCATAATCAAAGCACCCCCGACAGATGGCCATCCAACCTCTCTTTAAAGACCTCCAAAGAGACACTGACTTCAAGTCCTGCTTCAAGGCAAAGGATTCTTTCTCGCATTTTAATCTGACAGTCACAGCTGTGAATGCCTGACCTGATTTAAATGCCTTGGAAAGATTTGATCGGGGCAAATGTAGTGGGAACATCAACCCAGGATTGGGTTGACTTCAGAACCAGAGTAATGTGGTAACCTTCCCTGGACCCCCTGGATATGAAAAATTATAGGCCAGTCTCTTTATTACCATTTTTGAGCAAGGTGATCGAGAGGCCGGTTGCTCTTCAGCTCCAAGCTGTCTTGGATGAAACCGATTATCTAGACCCATTTCAAACCGGCTTTAGGACAGGCTTTGGGGTTGAGACTGCCATGGTTGCCTTGACCAACGATCTGTGTCTGGGCATCGACAGGGGTAGTGTGACCCTGTTGGTGCTCCTAGACCTCTCAGCGGCTTTCATTACTATAGATCACGGCATCCTCTTGGACCGCCTGAGGGAGTTAGGTATCGGGGGCACTGCTCTGCAGTGGTTCCGGTCCTTCCTCTCGGGTAGGTCCCAGAGGGTGCTTCTCGGGGACTGTAGCTCCAGCAAGAGGGACCTCACTTGTGGGGTCCCTCAGGGAGCTATTTTGTCCCCGATGTTGTTTAACATCTACATGAAGCCGCTGGGTGAGATAATACGGAGTTATGGGGCTGGGTGTTATCAGTACGCTGATGACACCCAAATCTATTTCTCTGTGTCCAAAGTCCATTATCCCCATTATCCAAAGTCCCATGGGGAAAACATGCCACCACCCTTCCATTGCCCAGCCCCAAAATCAGGAAAGGCTACTTTGCCCTACTAAAATAATACGAAACAGTGCAGCAAACACAAATTGCTTGAGCATCGTTTCATAATGCAGTTGTGATGGGCAGCCAAGTGGACAGTGACAGAAGTGATGGAAGGAAAATTAAACGGGGCGAGCAGAATTATTTGGGCGGGGAGGGGAAGGATAACGCAGTGGCGTCACTGGGGTTGGTATCACCCAACGTGGGTCCTGAAAAGGGCTGCAGGGATGATGGTGGACGGTCCGTTCTTCCGCTTCCTCGCTTGCCCACCCTGCCCCAGCATCTGGCCTGCCACCTGGCTGAGATGGTTGCTGGGCAAGCAAGAAAAGGAGCCAATAGCCCTTCTCACTAGCCTAGTAGCCATGCCAGTCCCTCTGGGTGTACCACCCCACCTGGGGTGTCACCCGGTGCAGTCCGCATGCCTCACACCTCCCTTGTGATGCCTCTGTAACTACATCCCTGAGCAGTAATTACATGCAATAACTACAGTAATCCTTCCCCACCATGTGACTACAGCCCTGAGCAGTAATTACATGTAGTGACTACAATAGTCCCCCCCATGTAAATAATAATAATAATAATAATAATAATAATAATAATAATAATAATAATTAATTTATTTATACCCCGCCCCGCTGAGCACAGTTGGGGCGGCTGCACCCCTGAGCAGAAGCGCAATATTGCATTCTTGGTTTCAGGGCTTCCCTCAACCATTTGGGTTGGCCATTGCGGCAACCGAATGTCAGATTTTAGCCTTGGGCCTGACTGAAGATAACAATTCTGTTCTTTAAAAAGCCATGACCAGCAATATTTTGAGATCAATAGCTCTTCCACCATCCCTGGGTATATTTTTTTTAATCTTTCCAATCAGAACAAGTGTAGTGTTTACTGTCACCAGGCAGATGGGTTTTGGAATCCTGGTTAACAACACAGCCATACGCTAACAGCTACGAATGAGACTCTATGAATGAGAAACCTCCAAATCGTATTAGTGATTTTGATATTTTTTATTTTTTGCATTAGTTTGACAGTTTGCTGGGGAAAGATAAGGCTGAAAACTGACTGGTGGAGTGATATTTTTCCGTTACTATAACCTACTTGCACTGTTCTCATAGTTATGGGAGTGGGAAGATGGATCTCATTTGTTCTTTTTGATTTTCTTTGTTTGCTTCTACATTATATAACCTTTGGGAGTCCATCTTCCATCAGCACCCAGCTCAAGGGTTCCCCATTTAGCCAGTTAGGGGAAGTGGAAGGTCCCAAGGATAATCTGGGTAGAACTAGTTGTATAGGGGCCCAGTTCTACTATTGGCTGTGAGGAGATGGGGGACTTCATCGGCAAAAGGGATTAAGTGCTTCTCTGCAGATCACCTGTTTTATCTTTTATCACCAATAAAGCTTATCTTATAGCAGCAATGTGTGTCAGTACAGGTTGAGTCTCCCTTCTCTGGAATTCCAAAATCTGAAATACTCCCAAATCATCTACATGGGTGGCTGAGATAGTGGCACCTATGCTTTCGGATGGTTCAGTGTAGACAAACTTTGTTTCATGCACAACATTATTTTTTAAATTGTGTATAAAATTACCTTCAGCCTATGTGTATAAGGTGTGTATGAAACATAAATGAATTTCATGTTGAGACATGCGTCCCTATCTCCAAGATATCTCATTAGGTATATCCAAATACAGTCTGCCCTCCACATTTGCAGCTTTGGACTTTATCACACGGGGGAAAAACTGTCATTATCCCATGAAAGTCGCGTGATCGCAGTGAAGATTTTCACACACATCGCAATTAAAGAGGACTTATCCCAGCAATAACCAGGTAATAACCAACAACAAATCATGCATGGGATTTCCCTGTGAATGATTTGTTGCTGGTTATTACCTGGTTATTGCTGGGATGTCCTCTTTAATTGTGATGTCATGTGAAAATCTTTACTGCAATTGCGCAACTTTTACTGGATAATGACAGTTTAAACACCCGCTTTTCCCCCGTGTAATAAGTCCTTTGACTTTTGCAGATTTGATTACGTAATATGGTCTCTCTAGGAATTTCTAGGCCCTCCAGTGCCAGCATTTGCCAAAAAACTCCAAAATCCAAAACACTTCTGGTCCCTAGCATTTCAGATAAGGGAGACTCAACCTGAAGTCTTAAGGAATCCTAGAATTACACAGAGTTCCAGAAAAGATCAACACATTTCTGACTGAAGCTCTTTCCACCTGCCACATAAACCCAGCCCAAAAGCAAAGAGCACAGTCTCAGTAGATTCCCCAAAGACAGTAACGCAGAAGTAAATTGTACTCATTTTGGTGACCCCAAGTTCTCCCAAAATCTGTGTCATGTTAAGAATGAAGATGGAGAACTTTTTGCATGTGGATGGAATATTCGGTTTTGTTTGTTAATCACTTCCCCCTCCCGATGGATTTTCTGATGTCGGATAAGGTGTGAACTAGCGGTGAAACTCCTTCCGCACTCTGAACATTTATACGGTTTCACCCCAGTGTGAATCCGCTGGTGCCTTATAAGATGTGAGCTCATGCGGAAGTTTTTGCCACAGCTCGGGCAGATGTACGGTTTCTCTCCTGTGTGGGTTCTCTCGTGGGGGAGAAGGTCTGAGCTCTTGCTGAACATTTTGCCGCACCAGCATTTGTATGGCTTCTCACCTGTATGGGTTCTCTCGTGAGCCATCAGGGTAGATTTTTGACTGAAACTTTTGTCACACGCCAGGCACTGAAACAGCTTTTCCCCAGTATGCATTCGCATATGTGTCACAAGGTTTGAGCTGGCGCAGAACCTTTTCTCACAAAACGAGCATTTGAACGGCTTCTCGCCGGTGTGGATCCTCTGGTGTCTAATGAGTAGTGTGCTAGATGTAAATCCTCTAACACACTCTGAGCATTTATAAGGATTTTCCCCAGTGTGGTTCCTGGTGTGTGTAATGTAATGTGATTTCTGAATAAAACCCTTCCCACACTCTGAGCATTTGTAGGGTTTGGCTCCTGTATGGATTCTCTGGTGCCTGGTGAAGTCAGAACTCAGGCTGAAGCTTTTCCTACACTCCCAACATTTGTATGGCTTCTCGCCCGTGTGAATTCTCTGATGCGCAGTGAGATGAGAATTCTGGTTGAAGCCTTTCCCGCATGCCAGGCATTTGTATGGCTTCTCCCCGGTGTGGATTCTCTGATGCCGGATAATGTCTGCGCTCATACTGAAGCTTTTGTCACACTCGGAGCATTTGTACGGCTTGTCCCACTTTTTGGGCTTTCTGTTGCTTATCACAAAGTCTGATCTCCAGCCGCATCCTCGGCTGTTCTCAGTCTCCTGGATCTTTCCTGTAGGATTTTTTTTCTGGACGGTAGGTTTGCTGAGGTCTTCAAAGCCTTCCCAGAAAGGTACAGACCTTCCTGCCCCCGCCAATGGATGTATTACCTGCTGAATCTCTGGTTTTGGCTGCGGTTGAAAGATCACTTCTTGCTCTAGGCACTGGGAAGGGCTTTCTCTGTCTCTTCCAACCATGTCAAGGAGGTCCGGCACTGTGGAATATCCAGTCTGCAACTCATTCACACCACAGGAGTCTTCAATTTCTGGAATAAGGAGAGAAAGAAGGTTTTTCAAACTCTATTATTCCATCCTTGTACGAATCTCTGTACAGAGAAAGTTAGCCTAGCAGGGGGGAAAAACCATGTCCTCAAGTTACTAGCTTCCTACACAGAGACATAGGGATCTGTTTACATGGGTGATTTACCTTGAATTCCCCCTAGTCTCACTGCGTCCAGTTTACATGACGCATGTCAAAAACCTCAAATCGGGTATGGACTGTCTTCATGACACCCACACCCAATTTAGGGCTTCCTCCCCCTAATGCGCATTTAAATAACAGAAAGATTTTTCTAAGAGCCTGTATCAATCGCTTATCTGATTATGACTTTAGATTTCCCTTTCCTCACACACTGACAAACACCTCCACATACTCCTTTTAGGATATTGCTGCCACCACACTTGCATCAATGGCTGCATCTGCACTGCAGAAATAGTCCGGTTTGACACCGTTTTAACTGCCATGGCTGAGTGCTATGGAATTCTGGGAATGGTAGTTTACTGTGGCGCCAGAGAGGCACTCAGCTATATCTCTGGTGCCAGTAAGAGTGGTTATTATTAACAACAAATGTTTCAGGGATTACGAGGCTCTAGGTAAGAAGCTGAAAGAAATGGATGCACAGATTGTCATCTCATCTCTTCTGCCAGTTGAAGGGCATGGTCCAGGAAGAGAGAGGAAGATAGCAGATGTCAACAATTGGCTCCGCAGATGGTGTCGTCGAGAACGATTTGGATTCTTGGATCATGGGCTGCGGTTCCATGAGGGCGGACTCCTGGCAAGGGATGGGCTGCATCTCACACCAGTTGGAAGAAATGTTTTTGCCAACGGTCTGAAGAATTTGATCAGGAGGGCTTTAAACTGAACTGTGTGGGGAAGGGAGACAACGTCTTGGAAGACAAAAGGACTGGAGAAAATAGTGAAACTGTCATAGAGGAAACAAGGCAAACAGTACAGGGGCCCAACAGTGGGAGGCAAAAAAACGTGCACAGGCAGCAAGTAAAGGGGACACATGGTCTTAGATGTCTCTGCACTAATGCACAGAGCATGGGAAATAAGCAAGATGAACTTGAACTCCTAGCACAACAAAGCAAATATGATATAATAGGCATCACTGAAACCTGGTGGGATGAGTCTCATGACTGGAATGTAGAAATAAAGGGGTATAACCTTTTCAAGAGAAACAGGACAAACAAGAAAGGAGGAGGAATAGCATTATATGTCAGGGATATTTACACCAGTGAAGAAATCCAGGACATCAATCCTGGAAGCCAAGTGGAGAGCATCTGGATAAAAATTAAAGGGGAAGGAAACAACAGGGATGTTAGTGTGGGAGTCTACTACAGACCCCCAACTCAAGCAGAAGAATTGGATGAAGCCTTTCTAGAACAGATGACCACACACTCAGAAAGGAGAAATATAGTAGTGATGGGTGACTTCAACTATCCGGATATTTGCTGGAAGTCAAACTCGGCAAAATCCTCAAGGTCTAGCAAATTCCTCACTTGCCTCGAAGACAATTTCATTGTTCAAAAGGTGGAAGAGGCAACGAGGGAGTCAGCTATTTTGGATCTGATCCTAACTAACAGGGAAGACCTAGTTAATGGGGTGCAAGTGGTTGGATCCTTAGGCGGGAGTGATCATGTCTTCCTGGAGTTTATTATACAGTGGAAAGGAGAAGCCAGGCATAGTCAGACACGCATTCTAGACTTTAGGAAAGCTGATTTTACTAAACTTAGAGAAAAACTAGTGGTGATCCCATGGACAGGAATACTAAAAGAGAAGGGAGTTCAAGACAGATGGGAGTTTCTCAAAAGGGAGATACTGAAGGCACAATTTCAAACCGTTCCAACGAGGAGGAAGAATGGGAGGTGTCTCAAGAAACCAGGATGGATGACTAAGGAACTTGCAACTGAACTATGTTTTAAACGGAACATGTATAAGAAATGGAAAAATGGGGAAATCACCAAAGAGGAATTCAAACAAATGGCTAGCACGTGTAGGGGTAAAGTCAGAAAAGCTAAAGTGCAGAATGAAATCAGGCTTGCTAGAGAGGTTAAGAACAATAAAAAGGGCTTTTGGGGGTATGTCAGTAGCAAAAGGAAAAAGAAGGAAATGGTAGGGCCACTGTGTGGAGAAGATGGCAAAAAGTTAACAGGGGACAGAGAAAAAGCAGAATTATTCAACACCTTCTTTGCTTCAGTCTTCTCAGAAAAGGCAAAGGGTGCTCAACCTAAGTATAATGGAGCAGAGGACAGAATAGGAGAATTTCAGCACAGAATAAGTAAAGAGATAGTACAGAAACATCTGGTTAATCTAAATGAATATAAGTCTCCAGGACCAGATGAATTACATCCAAGGGTATTAAAAGAACTGGCAAATGTAATATCGGAACCATTGGCAATAATCTTTGAGAATTCCTGGAAAACAGGAGAGGTCCCAGCAGACTGGAGGAGGGCAAATGTTGTCCCCATCTTCAAAAAGGGGAAAAAAGAGGATCCCAACAATTATCGTCCAGTTAGTCTGACATCAATACCAGGAAAGATTCTAGAGCAGATCATTAAACAGAGAGTCTGTGAACATCTGGAAGATAATTTCATAATCACAAAAAGTCAACATGGGTTTCAGAGAAACAGGTCATGCCAGACAAATCTGATCTCTTTTTTTGATAAAATTACCAGCTTGGTAGATGAAGGGAATGCTGTGGATATAGTATATCTTGATTTCAGTAAGGCCTTTGACAAGGTTCCCCATGACATTCTTGCAAGCAAGTTGGTAAAATGTGGGCTAGACAAAGTAACTGTTACATGGATTTGTAATTGGTTGACTGGCCGAACCCAAAGGGTGCTCAACAATGGCTCCTTTTCAACCTGGAAAGAAGTGACCAGTGGGGTGCCACAGGGCTCTGTCCTGGGCCCAGTGCTATTCAATATCTTTATTAATGACTTGGATGACGGTATTGGGGGCATAGTTATCAAATTTACAGACGACACCAAATTAGGAGGAGTAGCTAATACCCCAGAGGACAGGATCAAAATTCAAAATGACTTGAACAGACTAGAAAGTTGGGCCAAAGCTAACAAAATGAAATTCAACACGGAGAAATGTAAGGTACTGCACTTAGGGCGGAAAAACGAAAAGTACAGATATACGATGGGGGACACTTGGCTGAATGAGACTACGTGTGAAAGGGATCTAGGAATCCAGGTAGACCACAAGTTGAACATGAGTCAACAGTGCGATGCAGCAGCTAAAAAGGCCAATGCAATTTTAGGCTGCATCAGTAGAAGTATAGTGTCTAGATCAAGAGAAGTAATAGTGCCACTCTATTCTGCTTTGGTCAGGCCTCACCTGGAATACTGTGTCCAGTTCTGGGCACCACAATTCAAAAAGGATGTGGAGAAACGAGCGTGTCCAAAGGAGGACAACTAAAATGGTGAAGGGTCTGGAAACCAAGCCCTATGAGGAACGACTTAGGGAGCTGGGGATATTTAGCCTGGAGAAGAGAAGGCTGAGAGGTGATATGATAGCCGTGTTTAAATATATGAAGGGATGTCATATCGAGGAGGGAACAAGCTTGTTTTCTGCTGCTCCAGAGACTAGGACCCGGAACAATGGATGCAAGCTGCAAGAAAAGAGATTCCACCTCAACATTAGGAGGAACTTCCTGACAGTAAGGGCGGTTCGACAGTGGAACACACTCCCTCAGAGAGTAGTGGAGTCTCCTTCCTTGGAGGTCTTTAAGCAGAGGCTGGATGGCCATCTGTCAGGGATGCTTTGATTGGGAGTTCCTGCATGGCAGGGGGTTGGACTGGATGGCCCTTGTGGTCTCTTCCAACTCTATGATTCTATGATTCTATGATTCAGTGTATAATATTATTGGACAAGAATGGAAGAACAGTGAGCATCTTACCATCCCGTAAATTAGCATTTGGTTACAGACACAGATTGAGTCTCCCTTATCCAGAATTCTGAAATACTCCAAAATCCAAAATTGGGAAGGCACACAACAACAACCAACATATTATTTTGATTGTAAATTAGATTGTCCATGTTAAAATTAATTTAAAAAATAAATCTTAAGTTACTGTCATGCTATAAATCTGTAGGCATCCCATAGGTTTCTGGCAGGCCACTGGTTTAAATAAGATCTGGACTATAGAAAGATCTTTGGTCACACCTAACAAAGCTATTCTTTTTATGCCTGCTCTGCCTGAGAGAGCAGAACCTGGAAATTTTACTTCTTGGGACAACCAGTGCCAGAACTCCCAGTAACTGTGGCGATCCTGGAAATTGTAGTAAAAAGACCTGGTTTTTAAAATAGAGAATAAGGTGAAAATAATCTGTGTTGAATTGTTCACAGGTATTTTGAATGCATCCGATTAAGTTTTTTGGGGGGACTGCCAAAAACGCCCACTTAACCCGGGATAAATTGATATTGGTTCTCCTCCTCCCCCTGAGTTTTTAAAAAAGATTTGCATTGTCAGCAGTGTGAATAACCGATGCGAATAGACTTGGGATAAACCGAGATAAAACTCTGCATGCCTTGAACGTGTTTCGAATGCAT
Source organism: Phrynosoma blainvillii (assembly GCA_026167975.1). Taxonomy (NCBI): domain Eukaryota; kingdom Metazoa; phylum Chordata; class Lepidosauria; order Squamata; family Phrynosomatidae; genus Phrynosoma; species Phrynosoma blainvillii. Next base: position 385,874,303 of record JANUYF010000002.1, read on the forward strand.
CATTGGGGTCATTCACATATCTTTTTTTAGCGCGACAATGTGAATCATCTCACTCACACATTCCAGGTTTATTTATGGAACCGCATCGATCCGCATTGATGTGAGTCCGGTTATTCACAGGTCCAAGCATTCGAATAAAGATGGAGTCAACGATGCAAATGCATTCAGAACCCCTTTTTTTGTATGCAGTGTTTTATGCCGGGTCTAATCGGGTCTATTCCCGTTGGTTATTCACACTATTGACGATGCAGATCTTTTTAACAAACTTGGAGGAAAACCTGATATCAATAATCTTGGATTGAGTGGATTTTTCTGGCAGCCCCAAAGTTTGGGCAACCCCCCCAAACTTAATTGGATGCATTCGGGATACGTGTGAACGACTAAGATTTAACCCAGATTCATCCTTGATTATTTTCACAGTGTGAATAACCCCATTGACTCCATCTTTATATATGAATAACCCCACTAACTCCATCTTTAGTTGCATGTGTGAGCAACTGAACGCCCAGAGATGCGGTTCTATAGCGTAAAGAACAAAACCGGGAATGCGTGAGATTATTCACATACTTTATACACTCATGTATAAGTCTAGAAATTTTAGTCCAAAATTTGGCCCCCCAAATAACCAACACCGAGTTGAATTATCCATGGGTCAGTGTATGTCATATAGTTGAAATGTTATTTAAAAATGAAAGTGGTGAAAGTCAAGAGCAGGGGCCAGCAACCTATGGCCCCCGGGCCGGTTCCGGTCCAGGTCGCCGGACTTACCGGCCCAGGCAGACCACTGCCGCCGCTGCTGCCGCCGCACATTTTGCCATTGATGCGGCCGCGTGCACCATGGCCGCCATTTTAATTTTCAAAATGGCGGCCGTGACGCGTTTACGCATGCGCAGGAGTACTGCGCATGCGCAAACGCATTGCGGCCACCATTTTGAAAATCAAAATGACGGCCGCAACATGTGCTGTGGCGGCGGCGGCAGTGTGCGCAGGGGGTCGCGTGCAGCGGCAGAGGGTGCGCGCGTGGGCGCCGCCATTCCTCCCCCCTTGGCCCATCGGGGACCTGGACTTCGGGGGACTGGCCCAGGTCTCCAAAAGGTTGCCTACCCCTGGTCAAGAGTATAATCTGTTCTGGAAGCACTGACCTCCCTCTACTCTCTCATCCATTTAGCCTTTAGGGTGGGCACAAACATTGGGATTTTGTACGTTCTTTGGCATCATTTTCCTTTTCTTCATACCTTAGATCAGGGGTAGGCAACCTTTTTGAGCCGGGGGCCGGGTTGCTGTCCCTCAGACAATGGGGGGGGGGGGGCGGGCGAAGCACCATAAATAAATAAATAAATATTAAAATAATATATATATGCATGCACACTCTCTCAGCCCCAGAAAAGCCATGGCAAAACCCCTGTGGAGATTTTGCCAAGAAAACCGCAAAAACAAGTAATAACAACAATAATCAATATCATCATGGCGGGCGGCGGGGGCGGGGGCGGGGGCAGGACCAGCCTGGGGCCGATCCAAAGGCCTTGGAGGGCCGCATCTGGCCCCCAGGCCTTAGGTTGCCTACCCCTGCCTTAGATTCTTTGTTGCATGCCCCTAGGTTTTACCCTCGACTTATCCACAGGTCATATACAAATCTATAATTTTGGCCCCCAAACCTACCCTCGATTTATATGTGAGGTCGACCTATACTTGAGTATATATGGTAGTTGCGCTAAAAAAACCCCAATGTTTGAATGAATCTCTTGGAGAGCTTTGTTTCCCGCATACCTCTTGCATTGTGGATGGAGTGTTGTGGGGGGTTCTGACCCAAAACCGCAGCCTTGTCGGGATTCTCTTCCATGGTTTCTTTGAGTCAGGTTCACCCACCAAAGGTAACTGGAACACAACGGCTGAAAGAAATGCAGAAGGTCTTCCTCAGTTACTTCAGGCACCTGAAAAAATTGTTGTTGTTGTCGTTGTTGTGTACCTTCAAGTTGTGTCCGACCCACGGTGAACTTATCATAGGGTTTTCTTAGCAAGTTTCTTCAGAAGGAGTTTGTCATGGCCCTCCTCTGAGGCTGAGAGAGTGTGACATGCTCAGGGTCACCCACTGGGTTTCATGGCAGAGTCCCTAAGACAAGCCAACATGGGCTTTTCTTGGCAAGTTTCTTCAGAAGGGGTTTGCCATGGCCCTCCTTTGAGGCTGAGAGAGTGTGACTTGCTCAGGGTCACCCAGTGGGTTTCATGGCTGAGACCCTAAGACAAGCCTAGCATGGGCTTTTCTTGGCAAGTTTCTTCAGAGGGGGTTTGCCATGGCCCTCCTTTGAGGCTGAGAGAGTGTGACTTGCTCAGGGTCACCCAATGGGTTTCATGGCTGAGACCCTAAGAAAAGCCTAGCATCAAGTTTTAAATTTGCTTGATTTAATATTGTTTTAAGGGGGGGTTCTCTGTACTATGTGTTTTATTTGATTCTTGTTTTAACTTGTAAGCCGCCCTGATTGGGTCCCCATTGGGCAGGGTATAAATAAATTTTATTATTATTATTATTATAAGTTGTGTCCGATCCACAGTGAACTTATCATGGGCTTTTCTTGGCATGTTTCTTCAGAGGGGGTTTGCCATGGCCCTCCTCTGAGGCTGAGAGAGTGTGACTTGCTCAGGGTCACCCAATGGGTTTCATGGCTGAGACCCTAAGAAAAGCCTAGCATCAAGTTTTAAATTTGCTTGATTTAATATTGTTTTAAGGGGGGGGGGTTCTCTGTACTATGTGTTTTATTTGATTCTTGTTTTAACTTGTAAGCAGCCCTGATTGGGTCCCCATTGGGCGGGGTATAAATAAATTTTATTATTATTATTATTATAAGTTGTGTCCGATCCACAGTGAACTTATCATGGGCTTTTCTTGGCATGTTTCTTCAGAGGGGGTTTGCCATGGCCCTCCTCTGAGGCTGAGAGAGTGTGACTTGCCCAAAGTCATCCCAGTGGGTTGCCACAGCTGAGCTGGGATTCGAACCCACTGCCTTTATCCAACACTCAAACAACTACACCATGCTGGCTCGTAAAACTACAACTCAATATTTGGAACTGGGATTTGTGGGGCACCAGCCTTATTCAGCTTACCCAGAGACCATTTGATTCCTAGAAGGGCAGCTTTCGTAGACAAACACTGCATTTTATATAAATATTACACTTTGTTTGTGGTCTGGCGCCTCACCCCTACCTCTGCTGGAGCCTAAAAGCACAATGAGAGAGTGTGACCTGCCCAAGGTCACCACTGGGTGACCTTGGGAAAGTCACACACTCTCAGCCTCAGAGGATGGCAATGGCAAACCCCCTCTGAAGAAACTTGCCAAGAAAACCCCATGATAGCTTCGCCATAGGGTCGCCATAAGCTGGAAATGACTTGAATGTATACAACAACAACAACAACACACTTGTATACTAATAACAGAGAAAAAATGAGCCTGGGCTTCACCCTTGTAATACTGTGGCATCACAAAACGTTCACCAAGTTTTATCCCTTTATCTTGAGATTATCTGTAATTTATTTGCCAAGTTTTGGAGTGGTTTGTATGTGTGTAGATATAATGCCTTCAAGGCACCTGTCGACATGACAACTCCATGAATTTCATAAAGTTTTCTAAGGCAAGAAATACTCAGAGGTGGTTTTGCTAGTTCTTTCTTCTGAAAGAGACTGGTATTCATTGGGGGTCTCCCATCCAAGTATTAACCAGGGCTGACCCTGCTTAGCTTTGAAGATCAGATCTGGTGCCTGAAGGATATTTAGGCAGAGCTGCAGTGATCTGTGGGGATTAAAAACATACACAGCAAAATACAAAATAATAATAATAATAATAATAATTTGCAAGGCGGATTTGACACCATTTTAACTGCCCTGCCTCAGTGCTAGGGAATCCTGGGAACTGTAGTTTGTTGTGGCACCAGAGCTACGTATATCTCTGACTGAGAAGGCGAAAAGGTCTTACAAAACTACACTTTCCAGAATTCCCTAGCATTGAGCCAGGGCAGGTAAAGCAGTCTCAAACTGGATTATTTCTGCAGTGTGTTTTGGCCCTGAGGATCTAATCCTGTATCACAAAAATTGCAAACTGCTCCGAACACAAATATTGTGCGATGGTTCCACTTTGACTGCCGTGGGCTGCATCTGCACTGCAGAAATAATGCAGTTTGACACTGCTTTAACTGCTGTGGCTCCATGCTATGATTCTGGGATTTGTGGGGCACCGGCCTTATTCAGTTTAAGTGGAGAGCATTTGATTCCTAGAAGGGATGATTTCCTAGACAGACACTGCATTTTAAATAAATATTACACTTAATTTTTGGTCTGGCTCCCCACCCCTGCCCCTGCTGGAGCCTAAAAACACACTGAGAGAGTGTGACCTGGGTGACCTTGGGCAAGTCACACACTCTCAGCCTCAGAGGATGGCAATGGCAAAACTCCTCTGAAGAAACCTGCCTAGAAAACCCCATGAAATATGGCCTCAGGGTCGCCATAAGTGAAAAATGACTTGAAGGCACACATCAACAACAACAGCAACTCCCTGCTACAACCCTGAATCTACATTGCAGAATTAATCTAGTTTGACACCAGTTTAACTGCCAAGGCTCCAGCCTATGGAATCTCACAAAACTACAAATTCCATAGCAATGAGCCACGGTGGTTAAAGTGGTGTCAAACTGGGTTATTTCTGCAGTGCAGGTGACAGTGGCATCTCATGGAATCCTGGGATTTACAGTTCAGGGAGGGGGATTTAGAGACAGAGCTCCAGCAGGTCATCAAACTACAAATCCCAGGATTCCATAGCAGTTAAGGCGGTGTCAAACTGTATTATTTCTGCAGTGCTGACTGCATCATGGTAGCATCCCATGGAATCCTGGGATTTGCAGTTTAGGGAAAAGGCATTGAGAATTCGCAGCATGAAAGCTCCAGCAGGTCATCAAACTATAAATCCCAGGATCCCATAGAACATAGCCATAGCCCTCAAAGTGCAATCATAGTTCTGTAACTTGAAAGGTCCCTAGGATTGTATTGACAACACAGTATTTTTATGCCATAAATATAGTCGTTTTTCCAGATAAGAGGGGAGGGACACACTTCTTCCAGAGGCTAGTGCAGTCAAGGGCGGCATCCACACTGCAGAAATAATCCAGTTTGACACCAGTTTAACTGCCATGGCTCAATGCTAGGGAATATCCTGGGATTTGTAGTTGTTTGTGGCACCAGAGCACTCTGACAGACAAGGCTAAATGTCTCTTAAAACTACAAAAACCTCAAAATCCCCTAGCATGGAGACCTGGCAGTTAAAGCAGTGTCAAACTGGATTATTTATGCAGTGTGGGTGCAGTTTCCAGGCAAGGTGAAGGGAATGAAATCACAGTCTGCAACCACATTGTAGAAATAATCCAGTTTGATACCGCTTTAGCTGCCAGGGCTCCATGCTAGGGAAATCTAGGATTTGTAGCTTTGTGAAACATTTGGCCTTCCCTGACAGAGAGCTCTGGTGCCACAGTAAACTACAAATCCCAGATTTCCCTAGCCTTGAGCCATGGCAGTTAAGGCGGTGTCAAACTGGATTGTTTCTGCAGCCTGAGAGAGAAGGCCAAATATCTCACAAAGCTACAAATCCCAGAATTCCACAGCATTGCATCCCTAGGAGTTAAAGCGGAATAAAACTGGATTATTTCTGAAGTGTGGATGCAGCCACAACTGACAGCCTGCCCAGCCAAGGATTTTATTTTTATTTTTTGCTGGGATCCTCTGAGCAAAAACCTCTCTCCCTTTCCAAGATTTAACTCACCCCTCTTTGGTTTCTGCAGATTTTACTTTTCCAGCTGCTGATTTAGAAAATACAAAATTAAAATACAATTAAATTAAATACAAAAGTACAGCCTCTATATAATATTTTATGGGAGCTGCTCCCTGTGACAACACAGGAAGGGGGCTTGGTGGCTTCCATATCTCCACCTCTTTTGAGATTTTTATAAAATGTTATTTATTGCCTTTTTTATTAGCTGCTCTAGGCATGGAGCTCTGTCACTTTAACCCTTATCGCCTCAAATGCTAAAGAAGGGGAATATTGGATGCATCTATCTGCACTGTAGAAATAATGCAGTTTGATACTGCTTTAAGGGCCGTGGCTCCATTATATGGAATCCTGGGTTTTGGGAGTTTCTTAGGGCTCTCTCACAGAGAAAGCTAAATATCTCAGCAAACTCCAGAACTAAAGCTCTGACACAGAGAAGGCTAAATATCTCAGTAAACTGCAGATCCCAGGATCCCATAGCACCGGGCCATTGTAGTAAACTGCAGTGCGGATGCAGCCTAAGGCTACACCTGAACTGTGGAAATAATCCAGTTTGATACCGCTTTTAACTGCCCTGGCTCAGTGCTAAGGAATCCTGGGATTTGTAGTTTGTGGTGGCACCAGAGCACTCTGACAGAGAAGGCTAAAAATATCTCAGAAAACTACAGTTCCCAAAATTCCTGAGCATTGAGCCAGGGTAGTTAAAGCGGTCTCAAACTGGATTATTTCTGCAGTGTGCTTTGGCACTCCGACAGAAAAGGCTGAACATCTCGGCAAACTACAAAATCCTGTAATTCCATAGCTTTGAGCCTGGCAGTTAAAGTGATGTCAAAGTGCATTCATTCTGCAGTGCAGATGCAGTTTCATACATGAGAAGGATCATTCTGCCCTGCAGAACGAATGCAGTTTTACCCCACTTTAACTGCCATAGCTCAGTGCTGTGTATGGGATTCTGGGATTTGTAGTGAGATATTCCGGTGAATATCCGTCCGTGAGCTCTGGTGTCACAACAAACTACAAATCCCAGGATTCCCTACCAGAGAGCCATGGCAGTTAAAGTTGTGTCAAAGTGCATTATTTTTGCAGTGCAGATTAGACCTGAAAGAGGACTAATCTTGACCATGGATCCTGAAAGAAGGAGTACTAAACTCCCCTTAGACTAGTCTAGGGGTGCTGAACCTCCACCTGAAATCAATCACCAGGGATCAGGACCCTTAAGACTTCTGTATCGATGATCCCCCTGATTTCCCCCCCTCTCCATCCTATGAAATAATGGGATTTGTAGTCTTCCGAGGCACCAGAGCTTTTTGGCAGAGAAGGCTAATGACCTTGTGAAACTAAAGATCCCACGATTCTATAAGATGAAGCTACACCAGGGGTCCCCGGACTTTTTGATCCGGGGGTCAGTTTCCTGGCCCCCAGATCTTCTGGGGGGCTGCAGGCACGCGCGCATGCCTCCAAAATGGCGTCTGGAGTCGCATGTTCCAAAATGGCGTCCGGAGTCGTGCGCATGCACCCGCCATTGTGCACACATGCGCATGTGTGCACAATGGCGGGTGCATGCGCACGACTCCGGATGCCATTTTGTCTTCCAAAATGGCATCCGGCAGTGGGTGCGAGCGGTGGCGGCAGCAGCAGGACCGGCCACGGGCCAGTAGGAAGGCCTCGACGGGCTGGGTCCGGTCTGTGGGCTGTAGTTTGGGGACACACTCCCTCGGAGAGTAGTGGAGTCTCCTTCCTTGGAGGTCTTTAAGCAGAGGCTGGATGGCCATCTGTCAGGGATGCTTTGATTGGGAGTTCCTGCATGGCAGGGGGTTGGACTGGATGGCCCTTGTGGTCTCTTCCAACTCTATGATTCTATGATTCTATGATTCTATGACCCCTGAGCTACACCACTGAAATTGGCATCAAACCTTAAAGCAGGGGTCCCCGGACTTTTTGATCCAGGGGCCGGTACGCAGGCCCCCAGATCTTCCAGGGGGCCAGGCGTGCACGCACATGTGCGTGCGCACATGACTCCGGACGCCATTTTGTCTTCCAAAATGGCGTCCGGCGGCAGACGCGAGTGGCAGCGGCAGGACCGGCTGCATGAGAGTAGGAAGGCCTTGACGGGCAAGGTCCGGCCCACGGGCCATAGTTTAAGGACCCTTGCCTTAAACCAGGGGTAGGCAACCTTTCCCCTTTAAGGGCCGAGGGACTTCAGCTCCCAGAAGCCTCAGCCATGTTGGCCAATAGTCCCATGTTGGCCAATAGCTCCTGGGATTCTGGGAGCTGAAGTCCCTCGGCCCTTAAAGGGGACAGGTTGCCTACCCCTGCCTTAAACGAACACTGTAGCACCCTAAAAAACAGTGTGGCATTGTGGTTTGAGTATTGGGACTACAATTCTGGATACCAGTTTCATTCTTGGTTTGGCCATGAAACCCACTGGGTGACCTTAGGCAAGTCACACTCTCTCAGCCTCAGAGGAAGACAATGACAAACCTCCTCTGAACAAATCTGGCCAAGAAAACCCCATGATATGGCCTTAGGGTTGCCATAAGTCGGAAATGACTTGAAGGTGCATAACAACAGCAAGTGGCCATGACATCTTAACTGGATGTTGCACTTTAATTTTCTGATTTACCTCTGTATTGGAGTAATCCATACACCAGGGGTAGGCAACCTTTTTGAGCCGGGGGCCGGGTTGCTGTCCCTCAGACAATTGGGGGGGCGAAGCACCAAAAATAAATAAATAAATAAATAAATAATAAAAATAAAAATATTTTTTTAAATTAAAAATTAAAAAAATATGCATGCACACTCTCTCAGCCCCAGAAAAGCCATGGCAAAACCCCTGTGGAGATTTTGCCAAGAGAACCCCAAAAACAAGTAATAACAACAATAATCAATATCATTATTGGACGAGGCAGCCGACCTGGCATGCTTTACGGAGTTTTGTACTATACTTCTGAAATATAGTCTAAAGTGCCTAGTATTGGTTGGCAGTCTCCCATCCAAAGACTAACCAGGGCTGACCATCCTTAGCTTCCAAGACCAAACCGGATCAAGTGCTTTTAGAGCAGCGGTTCCCAAACTTTGGTCCTCTACCCAGGAGTTTTGGACTTCAATTCCCAGAAGCTTTAGCCAGCTTGGGTAAGAGTCAGGAATTCTGGGAGCTGAAGTTCAAAACATCTGGAGGGCCAAAGTTTGGGAACCGCTGCATTGCTTTGCTTTGCACTTCAGATCCCAGAAGCCCCAACCAACTTGGCCAACAGTCAAGAATTCTGGGAGCTGAAGTTCAAAACATCCAGGAGGCCAAAGTTTGGGAACCACTGCATTGCAGCAGGGATTCCCAAATTTGCATCCTCCATTTGCTTTGCACTTCAGATCCCAGAAGCCTCAGCCAACTTGGCCAACAGTCAAGAATTCTGGGAGCTGAAGTCCTAACCATTGCTTTAGTTATCATATAGGCAACAGATCCCTGTTATTTCCTTCCCTTCCCTTGAAGATCTGACCAGGCATATTCCTTGCATTCACAAGTGTTGACCACCGCCAACATGTCTACTTGGAAGTCAGTCTGGTGCACTGATTTGAACATTGGATGGTGACTTTGGAGACCAGAGTTCAAATCACGGTTTGGCCATGGAAACCCATTGAGAGACCTTGGGCAAGTCACACTCTCTCAGCCTCAGGGGAAGGCAAGGGCAAACTTCCTCTGAACGAATCTTGCCAAGAAAATCCCAGGATAGGTTCACCTTAGGCTCACCGTAAGTCTGAAACGACTTGAAGGCACACAAGAACAAGGGAGAAATGGCACAGCAGCCATAAAAGTGGAGTGAACCTGAGACCCACAGCTCTTCCAACGGCTTTAATTTCCAGCCATCCTCTTAATAATAATAATAATAATAATAATAATAATAATAAAATTTATTTATATACCGCCCAATGGTTGCCCAATCCGGGCAGTTTACAACATAAAACAATTACAGTAAAAGCATATTGGCTTGCCACTGGGGCGGTATATAAATAAACTATATTATTATTATTATTATTATTATTATTGTATGCTGAGTCCGTTCCAGGTTTGAATCCTACCTTCAAAGACACGATTCACGGCTAGGATTCAACATTTGCTTGTCCTGATGCGTAGTAACCTGTACTCAGGACAAGAGGCCACCATTAAGAGAGAATATGAAGAAACTGAATGGGTCTTCTTGGCAGGATTTGTTCAGAGGGGGGTTCCCCTTTGCTTTTCTCTGAAGCTGAGAAAATGTGACTTGCCTAAAGTCACCCAGTGCATTTCCATGGCTGAGTGGGGATTCAGAGTTATAGTCTCCAAGTTATAGTCCAACACTCAAACCACGCTGGCTGGCCCTCGATTGCCTCAATCGCCATTAGTTTAATCCTCTTTTGAAACCTATGACACCAGTGGTTAGCCTTGCCTTCCTCATCTTGTGGCAGGGAGTTCCTCAGGAAAATGAACAATGCAGCACCCTGAGTTCTCCCCTACGACAATGGATTTAAAAGAGAACTGAAGGTGAAGGAGTGCAGAATAAAACTGGCTGAGAAGGAACCTGTGCTACCTAGATTTAAAACACATACACACATAGCTGAAAACTGGCTCTGAATTTGAATTCAGAACACCATTACTAGCTTGAATTGGGAACTGATAGTTCCAATGAATGCTGTACTTCCATACTGTTGGCCCTTATTCCCATCAATATCCTGGGGTTTCAGAAAGGATTCGACCTGGAAACTTTTGGAAATGATTTTGCAACCTTCCACATTGGATTGCAACATGGAAGGTCTCCCATCAAGTAAATGGATCAGCATGTGTCTTCAGACCAAAAACTTGAAAAAGTTCAATTTTTCAACTATTATGACCCCGACTCTCCCTCGGAGTGTGGTGGAGTATCCTTCCTTGGAGGTCTTTAAGCAGAGGCTGGATGGCCATCTATCGAGGATGCTTTGATTGGGAGTTCCTGCATGGCAGGGGGTTGGACTGGATGGTCCTTGTGGTCTCTTCCAACTCTATGATTCTATGAATCCCACTGGCCACACAAACTAGGATTGTGGCAGTTCCCTGGGCTTCAGTGTTCCCACTAGTTTCCTTTGCATATGGTCTTAAAATAGGAACTGCAACCATGCAGCCATCCAAATATGGTTACTACAATTCCCAATATATGTGATTACTGGCTATGCTGATTAAGGCTGATGGGAACTGCAGTTCAACAACATCTGGAAGGTCCCACAATTCCCACTTAAAAGCTGTGATTTACCCTATCGTTTCATAGACTATGTTGGGAAGGCGTTTCTCAATAAAGTGAGGCTGAAGATGTTTTGGATTACAACTCCCATCACTCCAAGCCAGTAAAGCCAATGGTCAGGGACTGGGGGAGTTATCAACCAAAACATTTTATCTGCCCATCCCAGGACAGAGGGACAAGGAACTGATGAGTTTCCAAAGTTACAGGACTACAATTCCCATCAACCCCATCCATGCTGGATGGCCACAACATCTAGAGAGCCACATAGTGGATTCTGTGCCCCACACTAATGGAAGCATAGTTCAATTGGCAAAAAAGGCAATTATTATTATTATTATTATTATTATTATTATTATTTCCTGCCCTTTTCCCAAAACTGGGACTCAGGGCAGCTTAAAAATAACTTAAAATAATAAAATGCCATCTATGATTTTTGTTTCAATTTAATCTGGATTGCAACTTAATCTGGATCGACTGTTTCCCACGAAAGCAGGCTATAAACTAAACAATCAACAAAATCAACCATTTTCAATAGGAAGAAAGAGCCATTTATTTCGTTACATCAGCCAAAAGTCCTGAAAACATGCTGGTTATTGAGCCAGTCCCTGAGAAAGCCATCTGCAGATCATGTACGCGTTTGTGTGTTATTCTGGGAATTGTAGTTCCCCCAAAGGAACTTTTCCAAGTGCTGTGTCTTCATGAGTGGAAGATGGCCCCTTGTTTTAAAATTTCCATTCGCAAAGTAAAATTTGCAGAGATCACCTACAACCAGAGGCTTTAAAAAGTTTTTTTTTTCAACTACCAACTCCAGAATTGTAGGATTTTTTAAATCCAAAAATAAGAATATTTTCCCCAAACTTTGATTCTCCATTACAGTATCTGCACTTGTTTACATTTTTCCCCTTCCTTTCCTTATACAGTATTTCTGACATTCAAACTAGGGTGCATCTGTTCCGGACCCCCCCCCACAAAAATGGCGGCTTGCTAATATTGGAGCACCATTGGAAATAATGGTGCATGTGCCCATGGTGCGCGCACAGGGCCATTTTAAACATGGCAGATGTGCCTCCCTGCGAAGAGCGAGACCACGGACCTCAAGTCCGTGAGCGGGGAGGGACAACTGTATAGCGCTATGATACCGTTTTAACTGCCATGCCCTGTGGAATCCTGGGATTTGCAGTTTGGTGCAAGTGCTGAGAATTCTCTTCCAGAGGACTCTTAATGCCATAAAATTCAGTGAAAGAGGCCTGAGTTCCCCAGCACAGAAATCTGAGTGCCTCAAGAAACTACAGATCCCAGAATCCCACAAGACAGAGCCATGGCAGTTAAAGTGGTATCATAATTGGGCAGCGGACTCCGGCTGAATTTCCTTCTGAACTTAGCAACCATGCTCTCTATTTCCAGTGTTCAGATGCGGGTTTGCCCCGGTTAAGTAGTCAAAAAAGTCAGGGACACGGGGCAGGGATCGGGAACTTTGGGGAACCCCAAAGTCTGAAAAAGTGCAAATTATCTTGGGGGTGAGGAACCCCCAAAAGAGCCTATACTGAGGAGTGAGATTGCTTAGTAGCCGTGGAATGTGCATTACCAGAGGTGTCAATACGGAGGTTCAGGGGGTGCGGACCACACTGGGTGAAAGCCCAAAGGGGGTGAATACCTGGTGGGACGGATATTGTCATCTGTCTTATCCCTTGTCATCCCTTATCTATCTTATCCCTTATCACTTGTATTTGTCTTATCCCACTCCCCCTTTTGCCGGTCAGGGTGCCTCTGCAAAAGCGGGAAGAATGCCCCCATTGCTGAACATTGCTTCCCCACCTTCCCGGATCCTTCCACAGCTGGCCAGGCAAAGCAGGTGGACGGAAGGGATCAGGGCCGTCCGCTACTGCCACCGTCACCATCGCCCCACATCAAGCTTAGTGATGCCACTGGCTATTATTATTATTACAGCATCCAGGTTCTGTATCTGCCTTAATAAACTTAGGTCCGAGATCATATCCTCCCAAGTGCGCCTGCCACCATCTTGTCTCTCAGGGCTGGAGTCAGGCAGCGGCAGGAAGACCCCAAGAGAAATGCCCCTTCCAGTTGAAGGACGGTTATGTCCCCGTTTTAATATTTAGTAACGTAAAAGAATTCATGCAAGGTATGCTCCTTCACCCCTATTCTTCGCCTTGAAGCACCTCTTTCTAGAGATGTCAGAGGTCCCCCCAAACCATGTGGGATGGAGCACAATGGGGGTGTTGTGGGTGACCCCAGACTGGGCAGATTCCAATTTCCTCAGCATCTTTGTTCCAGCATCTACCTCAGCCTTCACATTATTCAAGAAAAGTCTCCCGCCCCCAAAATACTCACCTTCATCATTTCTGAAAGGGGGCTTGGAAGGGAGTTAAGTGAATAAAACAAAAATCCCCTCTTGTTGTTTCAAAGCTGATATTTTCTAATTGTTGAGTTGGGATAAAATTCTCACGATGAATTTTATCTGGAGAACACCATATGCTCCATCCTACAGGATGGGATTTGCAGTGCCCTTGAAGAAAAAGCATTTTTTCCAATTACCTTTTGCATTCCAAGCCTGCATTCAGCACAATATGAGACCAACCACATCTTTGGTGTTGGGCTCTGGACCACAACAGTTTATACCTGACACAGGCTGTATCTGCACTGCATAATCCAGGCTAAAAACCACTTTTACTGTGACTCAGGCTGCATTTGTATTGCAGAAATGATGCAGTTTGACACTGCTTTAACTGCCATGGCTCCATGCTATGGAATTCTGGGAATTGTGGTTTTGTGAGATATTTAGTCTTCTCTGTCAGAGAGCTCTAGTACTGCAATTCCCAGAAATCCATAGCATTGACCCATGGCAGTAAAAGTGTTGTCAACCTGGATTATTTCTCCAGTGCGGATGCAGCCAAAGAGATACAATATACACCCAGAGAGTTTGAAAATTAGTCGTTTTTAGCATACCACAGGATTCTTTGAAAATACAAAGTCACTTTCAAGTACATGAAACCATTGGTCTACCCAGTCTAGTGCTGCCTGTTGTGCTCTGCTGTTTTTGGAAGTGCCTCTCTCTTGGCCTCAAGTAGAAGACAGACTTTCTCCTCATCCATTACCGGAAATCCTTTTAGATGGAGATGCCAAGGATCAAAGCTATGATTTTCTGCATGGGTAGGAAGTGCTCATAGGCAGAAGATGATCTCCAGATAAAGCTTCCCTGAAACTCCAAAAATGGAGTGTGTGTATGTGTGTGTGCCTTTCTGTCCTTTTAGATAAAAATCTGTCAATCGCCATGAGCCCAACGGCCTCATTTCTGCCCCTAGAACTCTTCATGCCACCAATTACCAAAAAAAAGTAAAAGAGGTATTTCCCCTTTGGGGGAGGCAGTACAAAAAAAAAAGGTGATCTGAGGAATCTGGAGAGGTTGAGAGCCCCCCAAATAGCCTTGGGGGGCTCCCTGTGGCCCCAGGGCTTCACCTTCCCCTCCTCTTTTTTAGAGAGACTTTTCGAATTGTGAGAAGGTGCGGAAGTCAGGGAGAGATCTTCGCTTGCCTTTCAGAAGAAACATCCCTTCTGACTCCCATGAGTTCTCTGATGTTTAACAAGATGTGCGGTTTGACGGAAGCTCTTCCCACAGGCTGAGCAGATATAGGGTTTCTCTCCTGTGTGGATCCTCTGGTGTCGAAGAAGGTGTGAGTAGCAATTAAAGCCCCAGTCGCAGTCTGAGCACTTGAACTTTTTTTTCCCTTTGTAGGATTTCTTGTGACTATGAAGGCTCACGTTTAGACTGTTTCTTTCATCGCATTTGACACATCGATGGGGTAGCTTCCCTGCCTGTGTCGTCTGTCCTATGCTTTTCCCACAATCTGTACATTTATTAAGACTCTCACTCGGATGCACTATTCTCTGATGCCTATTGAGGGTCGCTCTGCGGGTGAAGCTCTTCCCACAAATGAGGCACGTATTCTTTCTTGTCCCTTGGGATCCTGTTTTGGGGATGGTGAATTTAAAGCAGGCACCCTCCTGGTCCACCACAGACTGTGATTTCCAGTTTTCTGCTTGTCTTCTATTTTCTGTCTTTTGCCCATCTTGGCTCTCTTGCTCAGAGGCTTCTGTTCCTTCCAATGTCACCTGAAGGAGTTCTCCCTCATTCTGAATCATCCATCTGTTACCTGCTGCACAAAACAGATATAAAGAAATAAACATTAGGACTATGCCCTCCCATGGAAAATGTGAATAGGGGACTGGGAAAGAATTGCACTACTTCCACCAGTCTCCTCTGTGTCCACGTCTTAAAAATAAAAACTTAGAGTAGGAAGGGATTCCAAGGGTCATCTAGTCTAATTGTTTAAAAACAATTAAAATCAGCTTACTAAAATAATATAAAAGTTAAAAACATACATAAAACACACACACGGTATCTGTCAACAAATATGGAAAACAAAAGAGTGGCCCACAAATTGGAAATGCTCAATATACATTCCAGTCCCCAAGAAATAGGACACTAAGGTTTGCAGTAATTACAGAATAGTTGCATTAATCTCCCAAGTGATGCTCAAAATTTTACAATGACTTTTAGCATACATACTGCAAGAAATGCCAGATGTTCAAGCTGGATCCTGGAGAGGAAGAAGCACTAGGGATCACATTGCAAATATATGTTGGACAGTGAAGCGCATCAAAGAATTTCAGAGGAAAATTAGCCTGAGCTTTACAGATTATAGCAAAGCCTTTGAGCGCATATGCCATAGATCATGATAACCTGTACTCAGGACAACAGTTACCATCAGGACAGAACATGAAGAAACAGAATGGTTTCAGCCAAGGCTTCGTTTTATCACTTTATCTGTTTAATGTGTCTGCTGAACATATCACACAGAAAGCAGGTTTAGACTTGGAAGAAGGAGGCATGAAAACAGGAGGAACGAACATCAAAAATCTGAGATATGAAGATGACACCATACTGCTAGCAGAACACAGGAAAGGCTTGGAAGGATTAGCGAAGGAAGTCAAGGAAGAAAGAGCAAAGGCAGGTTTACAGTTGAACATTAAGAAAACAAAAACAATGGCCACAGATGATTTACATAATTTTGAGGCAGACATCGAAAAGATTGAAATAGTTAAAGATCTTCCATTCCTTGGCTCAGTCATTAATCAAAATGGAGATTGCAGTCAAGAAATCAGAAGACTAGGACTTGGAAGGGCAGCTTTGAAGGAACTGGAGGAAATCCTCAAGTGTAAAGATATATCATTAAGTCAGGATTGTCTAGGCCATCTTACAATGGGCCCTTGTTATCCACTGGGGTTTGGTTTATATGGGTACCAAAATTTGTGGATGCTCAAATCCAGTTAAATACAGCAGCAGAGTAAAATGGTGTCCCTTATATAAAATGGCAAAATCAAGGTTTGCTTTTTGTAGTTTATACTTTAAAAAATATTTTCAAGCTGTGGATGGTTGAATACATGGATAAAGAATCTGTGGATGGGGCGGGGGGCAACTGTATTCCCAGTTTCCATTGATGGTTTTGAAAGCTGGATAGCGAAAAAAGCTGATAGGAAGAAAATCAACTCATTTGAAATGTCATGCTGGAGAAGAGTTCTGAGGATACTGTGGATTGCTAAAAAGACAAATAAATGGGTCCCAGAGTGAATTAAGCCTGAGCTCTCCCTAGAAGTGAAGATGAGCAAACTGAAACTATCGTACTTTGGATATATCCTGAGAAGATATGACTCACTAGAAAAGACAGTAATGCTCGGTAAGGTAGAAGGTAATAGGAAAAGAGGAAGACTGCATTACAGATGGATAGACTCAACCAAGAAAGTCACAACCCTCAGTAAGCAAGATCTGTTGAATACAGAGTGTCTTGGTGGTCTGTCATTCATAGCATTGCCATAAGTCAACTTGACAGCAGTTACCAGCAAAACTGCTCTGGCAAAAGGTGGAGTATAAATAAACTAACTAAATAAATGTGGCAACACATGTCTATAGTGTTCCTGACAGATAGGCTGGCATCCTCATCAGGACATCCACATGTGTGACTTTCTCTTATGT
This sequence comes from Phrynosoma blainvillii, assembly GCA_026167975.1. Lineage (NCBI taxonomy): Eukaryota > Metazoa > Chordata > Lepidosauria > Squamata > Phrynosomatidae > Phrynosoma > Phrynosoma blainvillii. The sequence continues at coordinate 385,891,402 of JANUYF010000002.1, forward strand.
GTGCAGATGTCCTTTTTTGAGTACTACAAGGGTGGGTATTCCTTTCCTCCCCTCCACACTACCCAAAGGTTGCTTCCCCCTCTCTTTTCTGCAAATCTGAAAAATAATGTTGCCAGATCTCAAGGCCTAGCCCTGGGTCTCCAGTTTTCATCAGTCCACTCCAGGAAGGAGATGAGGGTGCAAACTGTCCAGTTTTGGAGGATTCAGCTCCAGACAAGAGGAGTGGGCTGGGTGCCGTTTTCCAGCTCAGCTTGCTGCAGTGTGCAAGGTTTAATCAATTTGTTGCTGTAATTTACAAAGATTCTCCAGAATCTATGTCTTTACTTAGTTAGCTTCCTCCTTGTCTCCTAGTCATTGTTATGCCAGGGGTCACCCTCCATTATGCTCTAAATCCACTTTATGGCTAGAAGCAAAGAGGCAAGATTAAATGTTCTTACTTCATCTCCCTAAATTTCATCTTCTTCCTTCTGTCTTTTTAAATTATTGTAATCTGCCTTGAATCCCATTGTGGGAGAAAGGTGGGATATAAATCCTTGAAATAAATAAATAAAATAAATGAGAAGAAAAAAATACCATAATTTGACCTTGGTCTGGGAAAGGCCCCCTTTACGAGGGGCTAATCTGCACTGCAAAATTAATACAGTTTGACACAGCTTTAACTACCATGGCTCAATGCTATGGAATTCTGGGATTTGTAGTTCTGTGAGATAGATAGCATTCTGTGTCAGAGAGCAAACTACAAATCCCAGGATTCCATAGGCACAGCCATTAAAGTGATGTCAAACTGCTTTATTTCTGCAGTGCTAATGTCTGATGTGCTCTCTCTCTTTCTCTCTCTCTCTGACAAGCTGTGAGCACCACTGCTGAGGTTAAAATGTTAAAAATGATGGGATATCTTGGAGATGGGACCCAAGTCTAAACATAATTTATGTTTCATATACACCTTATAAACATAAGGCCTTTACAGACTGCCAGAAATAATGCAGCTTGAGGCTACTTTAACTGTCCTTGGCTCAGTGCTAGGGAATCATGGGAATTGTATTTTTTTCTAGGACATTGAGCTTTTTCTGTCAGAGAGTTCTGGTGCCACAATAAACTACCGTTCCCATGATTCCTTAGCACCGAGCCAGGACAGTTAAAGTGGCCTCAAGCTGCTTTATTTCCAGCAGTCTGTAAAGGCCCATAGCCTGCAAGTAATTTTATACATAATATTGTTTCTGTACACTTAACCATCAGAAAGCAAAAGTATCACTGTCTCAGCCATCATGCAAACAATTTTGGAATATTTTTGATTTCGGAATTCCAGATATGGGAGAATCAGCCTGTACCCCCAAAATAAGAAAGCTGCATGTCAACATTTCAGTATAGCAAGTAATTTTGGAAATACTTCATATCTAACTTTTTTTGGTCTGTTGTCTGGCTTTCACCTCCTTCCCTGAAGTTGCTCACCTGTGTGGATTCTCATGTGTCTCACAAGATTTTCTCTCCGAGTGAAACTTCGACCACAGACTGTACATAAGTGCGATTTCTCCCCTGTGTGGAGTTGCTGATGCCGAAAAAGGTTTGCTCTTCGTGTGAAACTGTGCCCACATATTGTACATATATGCAGCTTTGGTCCTGTGTGAATTCTCTGATGTCTCTTAAAGTTGGACTTCTGGGTCAGGTTTTTCCTGAAGATACTGTAGGTATCCTTTCTCATTCCCAGTTGTGGAATTGTGATTTCAGGGTGCTCCTCCCAAGGCACTGATTTAGTCCAGTTACCTGTTTGGCTTTGCTCTACATGCTTTTCCGGTTCACTTGGATTCACAAAGTTGACTTCCATCTCTCGTCTCGCCACATCATATTCAATCAGCAACTCATCCCTTCCTGGAACAGAGAGAAATATTACTTTCAGAAGTAGAAGTCCATCATTTCTGGTCTTGGTAAGAAAGAGGGATTATTAATATACATTACTGCCCACAAGATCTGGGAAGATCTACTTTTAGTACTACATTCTAGGAGTTTTAGTAAAAAGACCCTTACTATCCCAAGCTTCCCTGCCTGAAAGTTAGGGCCTCTACAGACGGTGCTTTGCGCCGTCTTGGAGACAGGGAAGGAGAGGGGCAGCCAGATGCCGGACCCCAACCCTTTCCCAAGGACATCATCGGAGCGCCTGCCGTTGCACACGGTGAGCACTCCGATTACATCCTTCCATCGCAGGGACCAGACACGCTGCGACAGAAGAGACATGGAAGTGGCGCACACTGCCTCTTCCGGCACCCTTTCCGTGCCTTGAGGGCTGGCAGAAGAGTGGATTGGGACCAAGGCATGGGACAGCCTTGGCCCCAATCCACCGCTTCTCAGGGTGGCCCATGGCCGCCTGTCTGCATCCCCCCCTTAGAGAATCTAAATAAGAGCCAGTCTAGGTATGAGGACAAATCAAGCCTGAACTCTTCTTAGAAGCCGAAATGACTAAAATGAGGTTGCCATATTTTGGACACATCATGAGACATGACTCATTGGAAAAGATGATAATGCTGGGGAAAACTGAAGGCCATAGAAAAAGAGGAAGATTGCATTACAAGTAGATTGATAGTATATAGGAATATTATTTTAGTATTTTAGCATTTTATAGGGTTGTGTTTTATTGTTTGTTTTTTATTATATATACCTGATGTTCCATTCTTTGGTGAAAAGGGCGTTATTAATAAAAAGTTATTATTTTTATTATATTATTAATCAAGGGAGCCATAGCCCTGAACTTGCTACCTAATCAGGACAATTGATAGCTGGGGCTCTTGGAGGTCTCTCTTAATCATACAATCAATGTTAAGTTGCAACTGACCTGACAGCAAACAACTACAAAACCCATAGAATTGGGCAATTCTGGACTGCATTGTTTCTCCATTCCTTATAAGCGTAAACATTCCTTCTTGCAGAAACCTCAATTTTCTCCTACAAGTAGAAGTCCATTCTTAAGTAGGGACAGTAGGAATTGAAACAAAATGTTGCATCGTGAAATGGATTGTCACTGCTGCTCACTTGTGTGCTGTTGTCACATTCTTCTTCCTACTCCTGAGTAGGAAAGGAAATCCCTGAAGATCATCTAGCTGCCACCACCCACTGATTTATCCCCTGTGACTCAGACTGCATTTGCACTGCAGAAATAGTGCAGTTTGACAATGCTTTAACTGCCATGGCTCAATGCTATGGAATTCTGTGATTTGCAGTTTAGTGAAATATTTAGCATTATCAGTCAGAGAGCTCTGGTGCCACAATAAACTACAGTTCCCAGGATTCCATAGGCTGGAGTCATGGCAGTTAAAAGTGATGTCAAGTTGCATTATTTCTGCAGTGAGGATGCAGCTTCAGTAACTCAGTGCAAAGTTACTGGTGAATTAACTTGCACTTTCTCCACCTCTGACCCTGTGGAAACTTTATCTCCCCCTTTGGGGGAGATAAGAATCCTATGTGCACACACGCATGCACAGCCACTAAGCAAAGCATGTGGGGAAAAGAATGTGGGGGGAAGGAGACCTTTAAAGGAAAGCTTTATTCTAACTGAGTAATCTGACAGTAGCAGAAGGGTGCCAGCAAAACATTCCAATTCTACTCACAATACAGAGGAATGCTGGGTCTTGATACTCATGGGAGAAGCTGGCAGTCTGGATGCCTTTGCCCAGCTTGCATCCAAGAGTTCCCTAGGTGAGGCAGGCACCTCAGTCCCTTTGTTTCTCTCTCTCTCTCTCTGTCTCCTGGCACCCCAAGGTTTTTATAACTATAATTAGGAAGCATCTTGAAGCTTCAGTGCTTCCATCCAATGATGCTCAGACCCAATAAATATCACTTGAACCAATACATCCTTTATCTGGCGGGTGATGGTGGTGGCTATACCACTCAGCTGTGTTGCCCAGATAATGAGAGAGTGCATTATCACAGGAGTGGAGCAAATTGGACTTTTGCACTGCACTGCACATTAGGCTACCTTTGTACCAAGTTCAGAAACTTCAATTAGTTCAAAACACGGCAGCCGGATTGATCGCTGGTACATCTTTGTTGTTATTACCTGCCTTCGCATTGGTCTTGACCCATGGTGGCCCTATAGATGAGACATCTCCAGGCCCCCTGTCCTCTACTGCTCTGCCCAGCTCCTGCAAACTCATATTCATGGTCTCTTTAATAAAGTCCATCCATCTAGCATGTAGCCTTCCTCTCTTCCTACTTCTCTCCACCTTTCCTAACATTATTTCCAACGATTCATGCCTTCTCATGATGTGTACAAACTACAACAGTCTCTGGCTTGATCTGATCTAGGACCCATTTGTTTGTCCTTTTGGCTGTCCATGGGATCCTCAGCACTCTTCTCCAGCCCCACATTATCTCAAATGCGTTGATTTTCCTCCTATCTTCTTTCTTGACTGTCCAGCTCTCACATCCATACATGGTAATAGGGAATACAATGGCTTGTATGATTCTGACTTTTGTGCTGAGTTGTATGTCTTTGCATTTTAGAATCTTTTCTAGTTCTTTCATAACCACCCACCCCATTCTTAATTTTCTCCTGATTTCCTGGCTACAGTCCCCATTCTGATCAATGTTTGATCCCAGATATGAGAACTCTTTTACTATTTCTATTTCCTCATTGTCCAGTTTGTATGTGTGTAGGTTCTCTATGGTGATTATTTTTGTTTTCTTTATGTTCAACAGTAAGCCTGCCTTTGCACTTTCTCCTTTGATCCTTAGTATGGTAGTTGTTATAGGTCTGTGAGGTTTTCTGCTAGTACTATGGTGTTGTCAGCATATCTCAAATTCTTGATATTTCTTCCTCCTGTTTTCCCTTCTCCCTCTTCCTGCTTTCCTTACAATATGTTATATACATATAAGTTGAAAAGATAAGGTGATAGGATGTAGCCTTGCCTGACTCCTTTGCCAATTGGGAACCATTCTGTTTCTCCGTGTTTTGTTCTGACAGTAGCCTCTTGTCCTGAGTAGAGATTTTATATTAGGACTATCAGATGTATTGGCACTCCCATGTCTTTAAAGGCATTCTATAGCCTTTCATGATCTATGCAGCCAAAGGCTTCACTATAGTCTATAAAGCACATGCTAATTTTCTTTTGGAATTCTCTGGTGCGCTCCATTAGCCATCGTATGTTTGCAGTGTAGTCCCTGGTGCCTCTTCCTTTCCTGAACCCCACTTAGACCTCTGGGATTTCTCTCTCCATGTGTGGTTGGAGTCTATGTTGCAGTATTTTGAGCATAATTTTGCTTGCATGGGAGATTAGTGCTATGGTCTTATAGTTGCTGCAGTCTCTTGTGTCTCCCTTTTTGTGCATGGGGATGTATATTGATCACTTCCAATCTGTTGGCCATCGTTTTGTTTTCTATATCTGTTGACATATGTTGGTTAGCACTAGAGTTGACTCTGTCAGTGTGGACTGCAACAGTTCTACTGGAATATTATCTGTTCCTGGAGTCTTGTGACTGGAGTGAGCATATCACACCAACATTAAATTCACACCACGAGCGGCTAGTTAGTTTCTAGGCAAAATACAAAGCGTTGGTTATCACATTTAAAGTCCTACATGGTTTGGGTCCAAGTTACCTACAGGATTGTCTCCTCCTGTATAATCTGCCCTATAGACTGAGGTCTTCTGGAGGACATTTACTTCAACTGGCCAGCACTAGACTGGCAACTGTCACCCAGAGGATCTTTTTGTCAGCCACCCATAGACTGTGGAATGACCTGCCAGGAGAGATTCAACAGCCAAACATCTACCTGAATTTAAAACAGTATTAAAGAGCTATATCTTCTGGCAGGTTTAAAATTTTAAAATATGAAGTTTAAATTGGTATATTTTTAATTCTCTGTCAGGATGATTTTAATTTGTAATGGTCATCTTAACCATGTGCTTTAACCTATGTGTTTAAATGGTTTCATGTGTTTAGATATATATTGTATTTTAATCTGTGTTGTACCCTGCCTCACACCTTGGGGAGAGGTGGGTAAGAAATAAATTTATTATCATTGTTGTAATTCTGTTCTACAGTCCCCAACCTCTTGATAGGATTGCGATGATAAGATTGCCTGTTCTGAATTCCTTCCCCACTCCCAAACAATTGGTTCCTCCAGCCCTAAAGTGTAAAGTAGCAGAAGTGTAAAAATTCCTTACACTTCTGCCAACTTCACACCTCTCAAGTTTGCAGATATCTCCTTCTAATATATGGATGGTACCACATGGGCTATAAGGGATCAACACTCACAGCTGTGACACTGGAAATAGAAGGATGGTTCCATACCAAGCAAACTAGGACTGTCTACGGTGCCACTTTCTTGTTTGACCTTTGTGTAGAGCTCAGAAGAAGCCTCATCTGTTGTGGAAAAACTGACAGCTACTTCTGCAGGTGTCGGCAGTACCTAGAAGAAAAGGATTGGCCATAACGGGAAAAAGAGAAAGGCAAGCATGGAAAAGTTACTACAGCAGTCCTCCACATCCCCAGATTCTGTATCCATGGATTCAACCATCCACAGCGTGAAAACGTTTAAAAATATATATAAATTCCAAAAAGCAAACCTTGATTTTACCATTTTATATAAGGAACACCATTTTACTATGCCATTGTTTAATAGGACTTGAGCATCCACAGATGGGGTGGGGGATCCTGGAATCAAATGTCAGCAGATACCAAGGACCCATTGTATTATAGGCATAGCTCAGTTAACAAGCCTCTGACAAAGAAGTTCCTTTTCACAAAGACTTTTGACATCTTATCAGCGCCCCTTTTTCCTCCTTGTCCTCTGTCTAGCTGAAACATATTATCAGCATTAGCACTGAGCAGATGGTGAAGGAGCCTAGGAGAAGCAGATTGTCAGTATTTGGTTGCAGCATCACTTTGAATTGTACTCAGAAACATATCAGTAGCCGTTGGAGCAATTGCAACAAGGGAGTTGTGTGCTCTTATAGCCAGCCCCAGTTAGCAAACTGGCTGGACCCTTTCGACAGGCTGAAGTTTCTGAATACCCTCCGAACAAAGACTGATGGAAGCTGTACGCCAAAAACATCTGAAAGCTCAAATCTGCCCCTGCTGGTCTACAAAGATACACCCAAGGATCTCATGTTCATTCCCAATCTTGGCATCCTTCTGAACAGTTACAGAATAAACCCTTGGCTCACCTGGCCTTCCCATCCTTCAGGCTCTCGCTGCCCCATCAGGAACTCCTCAGCCAGGGCCACCGCCTGGTAGCAGGACTCCGGGCTGCCTTCCCGGACCCAGCTCTGCATCTCTAGCGGGAGAATAACAAGAAATTGTTCCAGGATCAGCTGCTCCAGAATCTGTTCTTTCGTGCAATTCTCTGGGGTCAGCCACTGATAGCAGAGGTTATGGAGGTGATTGCAAACCTCTCGGGGTCCCTCGGCCTCTGGGTAGCGGAAAAGCCGGAAGCGTTGGCGTCGCACTTCCGCACTGTCTACATTTTCACACGGGATCTCTTTGTTTGCTCCTCCATTGTCCCCATTCTCCCCAGAATCCTGCTCATGCAATGTCTCTGGGACGGCCGGTGAGAGTGCGACGGCCACCTCTCCTTGTGACACGGGGCTGAAATGAGTGGCCATTTTGGAAGGAACTAGGGCGGACTGGGTCACTTCCCACCGCATGGTTTTGGGCAGTTCTGGGGTCTCCCACTGAGGGATGTGGGTGGCCTTCAAGGAATCCTGCCACTGGACTTCCCAGCTCTGGGCCAATCCCTCCTCAGCTTCCAGCCTCACTTGTCCCAATGCAGTCCAACTCAGAGACTCTCCAGTAGGCCCCAGCTGGGCAAGGCACAAGGTCCGTCCTCCATTTCGTTGCCCTTCTCCTTCCTCCAAGGCCTCGAAACAGAGGCCCAGCTGAGCCAAGGACTCCGGTTCGGCCTGCATTGCCTCCTGCAACCGATAACCTTAAGCCAATCTGGGCCACATGCCAAGAAAACCACATTCACTTTCTGCACACAAAACAGGATGGAAAGATGCTTAGGCTCCAACTCTGGACCAGTAATGGCTCACTTTGGCCTACCAGTTTTAGTGGGTGCTCCTTTGGGACAGAAGTGTTATGCTGAGAAAAATGTGGCTCTGTAGGAACTCAATGTCAACTCGCCTCCCATGGAATAGCAAGACGACTTCTTCCTGAAACAATGAAACAGCAATGAACCTTGTTATCTACCATCTTCTCTTTCTTCCCAATAAGGCCACACCATCTCCTGATCAGACAGTGGACAGCGGACGCAGGTGGCATCCATTATCCACTGCTTTAGCCTGAACTTTTTTATATGTAAAATATTTGTATTAAAACAATTCCAAACAAACATACACATTCACATCAATTTTCTATATCTAGAAAGTATACACTTTTCCTTCCTTGTATCGTCATTTCTTTTGTTTTCCTTTTTAACTCATTTTACATCAGATTTTATTATCTTCTAATTTGGCCCCATATACTGTTTCCATATGAACTTTAATATGTTTATAAATTTTAAATTACAGCCTTTCTTTTTGTTAATGATTTATTCTAGACCAATGATGAAATCTGTACCCCACTGTCATCTCATATATATTATTGGTGGTTCCCATTCTTGCTTAAATTTACTTAATGATCTCATTCTCAGCAACTGTATCAATTTATCCATTTCCATATAGTCATATAATTTCCATAACCAGTCATTAAAGGCTGGACATTCTTTTTGCTTTAGCCTGAACTTTTACATTCTTTTTTAAAAGTTTCAATATGCTGAAACTGTTTGGAGAATAGCGTTTTTTCAGCACCTCAAATAGCTATTTTAAAGTTCAAATGAAAACCTAGAACAGATTTGTCATGAGCAAGGAAGCCCCCAGCCATTACATATGGCAGGTGTTAAAAAAGAATTTTTTTCAATGGGGTAGTGAAACCAGGAATTGCTGAATTGAAGCATGGTGATTAGGCTGCATCCACACTGCATAAATAATCCAGTTTGAGACTGCTTTAACAGCCCTGGCTGTGCCAAGGAATCCTTGGAATTTAGTTTATTGTGGCACCAGAGAAGGCTAAATGTCTCACAGACCTACAGTTCCCAGAATGTTTTGTTTGTTTGTTTGTGGGTTTTTCGGGCTATGTGGCTATATTCTAGAAGATTTTATTCCTGATGATGGCAAAACATCAGGAATAAAATCTTCTAGAACACAGCCACATAGCCCAAAAAACCCACAAAAAAACATGGATGCCAGCTGTGAAAGCCTTCAACTTCACATATCCCAGAATGCCCAAGCATTGAGCCAGGACAGTTAAACCGGTCTCAAACTGCATTATTTCTGTAGTGTGGATTGGACCGATGATATCATTATATGCCACCCAGTTAGGCTGCATCCACACTGCAGAAATAATCCAGTTTGGCACCACTTTAATTGCTATGGCTCAGTGCTATGGAATTCTGGGAACTGCAGTTTACTTGTATGCTACAAGATCCTTCTGTATACTGATATTCTGGACTCATGTGGAGATATCTCTGTAGTCTATATTCATGGTTGTGTAGAAGAGGGAATTTAGCAAGTGTGGCTTGTTACCTGGTTGCAGGACAAGCAATGCCTGCTGTAATTCCCTCTGCATTTGGGGGAGACAGAATTCTTACTGGGGGCAGGACAAAACCCTCACTTTGCCCCCCCCCCAAAAAATTAATAAAATAAAAAACCTATAAGTTCACTTCTGACCACAATTTTTCCCTTAAGGCCTATTGCGGCTCTCACTCAGGGCTCATTTGTCAACTGTTTGTTTACAGTGGTCCCTCCACATTTGCTAGGGTTAGGGGTAAAGGACCCCCATGAATGTGGGGGGAAACCCACAAATTAAATATATATATATAAAATCTTTTTAACTTGAGAGAACACCTCTCTAGGAATCTCTTGGTTCCCCAGAGCAACTCTATGGTTAACATCTGCCACAAGTTGACCATACTGGAGGACCTACAAATGCCTAGACAAGTGCTCTCTCTAGGAATCTCTAAGTCCACCACAACTCTATGGTCAATTTCCAGCAGAGGGCTAAAACACACTGTGGAAATAATCCAATTTGAGACCGCTTTAACTGCCCTGGCTCAATGCTAGGGAACTCTGAGAACTGTAGTTTTGTGAGACATTTAGGGCCTTTACAGACTGCCAGAAATAAAATCCAGCTTGAGGCCACTTTAACTGCTCTGGCTCAGTGCTAGGTAATCATGGGAACTGTAGTTTATTGTTGCACCAGAGCTCTCTGACAGAGAAGGCTCAATGTCTCAGAAAAAACTACAATTCCCATGATTCCATAGCACTGAGCCAGGACAGTTAAAGTGGCCTCAAGCTGCATTATTTCTGGCAGTCTGTAAAGGCCCTTAGCCTTCTCTGCCAGAGAGCTCTAGTGCCACAACAAACTACAGTTCCATATGTGGTGAACCTGACCGGTGATAAAATGATTTTGGACACAACTTCATGAGACCATTTGTAAAATGCTTAATATATCATATGACTGGATCCCTGAGATATACTTACTTAATATGATAAACAAGATTCAAACACAAGACAGAAACAAATATTGGAAAATTATTTTATATATGGTCTTACTAGCAAGAACTCCCTTAGCCCAAAAGTGGAAATCTTCTGAGATATATTCTATTGATGACTGGCCGATCAAAATGATGGAAGCCATAGAAATGGCCAAACTGACGAGAGCAATAGGAGGAATTCACTCAAAATAAAAAGAAAAATAATAGGATATGTTTTTAAAACACTGTAAAGAAAAGTAGAGTTGTTAAAAAGGCTACAGACTGAAAATATGAACTAGCATTAATAATTAAAAATCAACCTCTTAAGCAACACATACAAAAATCATAATAAAGATAGAAAAAACATAAACGATACAACAAATTGAAGTGAAAAGAGAAAAGAAAAATTCACACCAAATGGTTATTACAAGGAGAAGGATCAATAATTCGGCTAAGAGAAATAACAAAAATAAACTATAGAAGAATAGCAGGGTGGGAGGAGGGAAGGTGAATATATTATAAATATAACATAATGCAACGAAATTGCAATGCTCTGTATGAATGGATGTATAAAATTTTAAAAAACATGAAAAATAAAAATTACAATTCCCAGGATTCCCTAGCACTAAGCCAGGCTGGTTAAAGCGGTCTTAAACTGGATTATTTCTGCAGAGTGTTTTGGCCCAGAGTTGCGCTGGAAGACTTAGAGATTCCCAGACAGAACATATGAATCAAATCCACAAATAATCAAATCCGCTAAAGTCAAAGCCACAAATGTGTAAGGCTGACTTTAATTTGTTTATCAAACTGTTTAATTGCTTTTTGAAACTTTAATTGCTTTTTGAAACTTTGAAACTATCTCCATTTTCAATGCTGTTGTATTGTGTGTTTTTTAAGTTGTACTGTTTTAAAAATTTAAAAATTTTTGTTAGCCCCCTTGAATCCCTATATTGGGAGAAAGGCAAGATAACAACAACTGTTTCTATCCCACCTTTCCTCCATTGTGCTCAAGGAGATCCTAACTATGGGCCTTTGCAGACTGCCAGAAATAGTGCAAATTGAGTCCACTTTAAATTGAGGCACTGTCCTGGCTCAGTGCTAGGGAATCATGGGAACTGTAATTTATTGTGGCACCAGAGCTCTCTGACAGAGAAGGCTCAATGTCTTAGAAAAAAATACAATTCCCATGATTCCCTAGCACTGAGCCAGGGCAGTGCCTCAATTTAAAGTGGACTCAATTTGCACTATTTCTGGCAGTCTGCAAAGGCCCTATCTCCCCTTTGCACAACAGCCTTGCAGAGGAGGCCAGATAGAGAGTTCAAGGGCTTTGCCCAAGTTCAAACCAGTGGGTTTCCTGGCTCAGTAGGGACTTGACACCAGAGTCTCCCAAGTTCCAGGCTTGCCCTCTCACCAATGAACCATACTGCCTGCCCTAGAGGTGCATCTACACTGCTGAAATAATGCAACTTGGCACCACTTTTAAGTGATGTAGCTCCATCCTATGCAATCCTGGGAGAGAGCAAGCATGGCGTAGTGGTTTGAGCGTTGGACTACAACTCTGGAGACCAGGGTTCAATTCCCAGCTCAGTCATGAAATCCACTGGGTGACCTTGGGCAAGTCACACTCTCTCAGCCTCAGGGGAAAGCAATGGCAGGCCCACCAGTGAGGATTCCCCAAATTACATAGAAAAACTATTTCATAGTACAGGGGCTGCTTTAAGCTTTCTGGAAGATGCTGGGGTGAATGAAGACAGTGATTCCTCATTTGGTCATGGAAACCTAGTGGGTAACCTTGGCCAGGTCACACTCTCTCAACCTCAGGGGAACGCAATGGCAAAACCTCTCTGACATAATCTTGCCAAGAAACCCCCATGATAGGTTAGCCTTATGGTTGCCATAAGCCAGAAACGACTTGAAGGCACCCAACAACAACAAAAAAGCAAGCCAGAGAGTGCAGATGCCTCAACAAACTACAAATCCCAAGATCCTATAGGATGGAGCCATGGCAGTTAAAGCAGTGTCAAGCTACATTACTTCTACAATCTATTCTAGAGGCACCCTAGGAATTTTATTCACTAACAAAATCCTATTAAGGAAAAAAAGAGGCTTCATTGGGAAGCCTAAAACCCAGAATGTAACGCAATGCAATGCAACTACAAATCCCTTCCACTTTTCTCCTTTCCCTCTCTCAGATCCCTGATTTTGAAAATTATTTTGCCTCTACTAGTGGTGTAGTGGCTTCAGCATTGTACTAGGATTCTGGGAGACCAGGGTTCAAATCCTTGCTCTGCCATGGAAACCCACTGGGTGAGCTTGGGGTGCAAGTCACACTCTCTCAGCCTCAATTCACACTGCCTCAGCCTCAGGGGAAGGCAACGGCAAGCAGACTTGCCAAGAAAGCCCAATGAGAGGGTTGCCATAAGTTGGAAACGACTTAAAAAGCACACAATAATAAGGAATAACAACAAGAGAGAAGGAAAACAGCTGCATCAAATTGAGGGGGGGGGGGGAAGAGATTTTCCCACTTGCACTCCCCATAATCCTGATCCTGTTTTTTGGAGGGTTTCTCCTTCCCATAATCTGATTTCCTTAACTCACCCCACAGATTCCCACGTGAAACACCAGCAAAGGTCCCAGGGTTTGAGAGATTCAAAAACCCACTTTTCTGGGGAAGAGGAGGAGCCTGGAGGACCATCTTGCAGCAGAGGGCCACCCAGTCCTCCAAGCCCAGGCCTCTCTAGAACATCAGGGCTCTACCACTTTAACCCTTGGGTGCCCAACAGGATTGGAACAGAGATTTTATTTCCCCCCGCCCCCCCATTATTGTCCAAATCCTAAAAAGTGAGGTGGAAACTGCAACAAGAGAAATAGCCAAAAACAAATCACCAGGAATAGATAATATTCCAATTAAACTGCTGCAATCCACACTGACAGAGTCAGTGAAAACTAAACAATGGCCGACAGATTGGGAGCGATCAATATACATCACATCCACAAAAAGGGAGACACAAGAGCAGGGGTAGGCAACCTGTCCCCTTTAAGGGCCAAGGGACTTCAGCTCCCAGAATCCCAGGAGCTATTGGCCAACATGGGACTATTGGCCAACATGGCTGAGGCTTCTGGGAGCTGAAGTCCCTCGGCCCTTAAAGGGGAAAGGTTGCCTACCCCTGCTTCAAGGCATCTATCTATCTCTTTCAGAGGTAGGCAACCTTTCTCCTTTAAGGGCCAAGGGACTTCAGCTCCCAGAAGCCTCAGCCATGTTGGCCAATAGTCCCATGTTGGCCAATAGCTCCTGGGATTCTGGGAGCTGAAGTCCCTCGGCCCTTAAAGGGGACAGGTTGACTGCAGCAACTATAGGACCATAGCACTGATCTCCCAAGAGAACAAAATCATGCTCAAAATACTGCAACTAGACTCCAACCATACATGGAGAGAGAAATCCCAGAAGTCCAAGCAGGGTTCAGGAAAGGAAGAGGCACCAGGAATCACATTGCAAACATACTATGACTAATAGAACGCACCAAGGAATTCCAAAAGAAAATCAGCACATGCTTTATAGACTACAGCAGGGGTACGCAACCTTTCCCCTTTAAGGGCCGAGGGACTTCATCTCCCAGAATCCCAGGAGCTATTGGCCAACATGGGACTACTGGCCAACATGGCTGAGGCTTCTGGGAGCTGAAGTCCCTCGGCCCTTAAAGGGGAAAGGTTGCCTACCCCTGGACTACAGCAAAGCCTTTGACTGCATAGATCAGGGGTCGGCAACCTTTTTTGGGGTGGAGTCGGTCCCCCTGTTCCCTGATGCCCCCCCCCCCGTGCCGCTATGGTGCGCTCCCAGAAGGGCTCCCTCGACCGCACCGGGCCTCGGAGAGGTCCAGCGTGGCCGCGGGGGTCCTCCGGGGCGCCATTTTGTGTTCCAAAATGGCGGCCGGAGTCTCACGCAACCTTTCCCGTTGCGGGGCAGGACAAGAAAGGTCGCGCGAGACTCTGGGCGCCATTTTGGAACACAAAATGGCACCCTGGAGGACTCCCGTGGCCGCGAAAAGTGGCGACGGTGACGGCAGCAGGACCGGGCAGGGGCCGGTGGGCGGGCCTCGGTGGGCCGGGTGCGGGCCGCGGGCTGTAGGTTGCCAACCCCTGGCATAGATCATGAAAGGCTAGGGAACACTCTTAAGGAGATGGGAATGCCTCTACATTTGATAGTCTTGAGGAGGAATCTGTACTCAGGACAAGAAGCTACTGTTAGAATGGAATATGGAGAAACAGAATGGTTCCCAATTGGCAAAGGGGTCAGGCAAGGCTGCATCCTTTCACCTTATCTGTTCAACTTGTACGCAGAAAATATAATAATAAGAACAGGTTTTGATACAGAAGAAGGAGGAGCGAAGATCAGAGGAAGAAACATCAACCATTTAAGAAATGTGGATGACACCATCCTGCTGACAGAAAACATCAAAGGCAGGCTTAACGCTGAACACAAAGAAAAAGAAAATTTATGACCATGAAGGGGCTGCTGCATCCGCACTGCAGAAATTATCCAGCTTGACATCACTTTAACTGCCATGGCTCAATGTTACATAGTTCTGGGAACTGTCGTTTGTTGTAGTATCAGAGCTCTCCGACTGAAAAGGCAAAATCTCTCACAAAACTGCAATTCCCAGAATTCCATAGCACTGACAGTTAAAATTGGTTTCAACCTGGATTATTTCTGCAGTGTGGATGCAGGCCTAGACAATGAGGAAATTGCAATCTTTAAATAGTTCCTGTACAAACATTGATCAGAGTGAAGACTGCAGTCAAGAAATAAGAAAATGACTAGGATGGGAAGGGCAAATTTAAAAGAAGTAGACAAAATCCTAAAGATACATATCTTGGCCCTTCTAGTTAGTTGTTGTTGTTGTTGTTATTGTTCTACAGACTTATTATAAAAACTCAGTAAAAAATTAATTAGAAAAAAAAATAAAGATATACAACTGAACACTAGTTAGAATCATCCAAGCCATTGTATTCCTCATTACCACATTCAGATGTGAGAATTGGACAGTGAAGAAAGAATATAGGAAGAAAACCAATTCGTGACTCAGTGGTATGGAATTCTGGGAATTGTAGTTTGTTGTAGCACCAGAGCTCTCTGACATAAAAGGCTAAATTTGTCTCATAAAACTACAGATGTAAGGTATGCAGATGACAGCATTCCTAGTGGAAAACATTACAGATTTGGAAAAAATTACTAAGCAAGGTCAAAGATGAAAGTGGAAAGGCAGGCTTACTGCTGAACGTCAAGAAAACAAAATACCTAGATAATGAGGAAATTGAAATAGTCAAGAGTTCCCGTACCTTGCATCAAACATTGATCAGAACGGAGACCGCAGTCAAGAAATAAGAAGGCTAGGAAGGGCAACCATGAAAGAACTAGACAAGATCCTAAAGAGTAAAGATATTGTACACTTTATCACACTATAATTATAGAGCTATTATTCCGCTTTAACTGTTATGGCTGCCTATAGTTTAGGGAATGCCTAAGAGTTCTCTGGCTGAGAATTGTACGTGCCCTTCCCTCAACTGCAAATCCCAGGATTCAACAGGAGGCACCCATAGCAGTTAAAGTGGAATAATAGTACTATAACAGTGTAGTGTGACATGCTCTGCAAGACCTGAGTAGAGTGGTTGAAGATAGTGCGTTCTGGAAGTTTCTCATTCACATGAAGAGAGATCCTGTAGCACCTTTGAGACTCACTGAAATAAAGTTGGCAGCAAGAGCTTCCTAGACTTCAGTCTACTTCCTCAGATGCATATTATTATTATTATTATTATTATTATTATTATAAGATATAGCCTTGTTACTCTGTAGGATCAGTATATAGAGAGATCTTGTAGCACCTTTGAGACTCACTGAAAGAAAGAAGTTGGCAGCATCAGCTTTCCTAGACTTCAGTCTACTTCCTCAGATGCATATTATTATTATTATTATTATTATTATTATTAAAAGACATAGCCCTGTTACTCTGTAGGATCAGTATGTAGAGAGGTCTTGTAGCACCCTTGAGACTCACTGAAAGAAAGAAGTTGGCAGCATGGCCTTTCCTAGACTTCAGTCTACTTCCTCATATGCATATTATTATTATTATTATTATTATTATTATTATTATTAAAGGATATAGCCCTGTTACTCTGTAGGATCAGTATATAGATCTTGTAGCACTCTTGAGACTCACTGAAAGAAAGAAATTGGCAGCATGAGCTTTCCTAGACTTCAGTCTACTTTTTCAGATGCATATTATTATTATTATTATTATTATTATTCAAGGATATAGCCCTGTTACTCTGTAGGATCAGTATGTAGAGAGGTCTTGTAGCACCTTTGAGACTAACTGAAAGAAAGAAGTTGGCAGGATGGGCTTTTGTAGACTTCAGTCTACTTCCTCAGATGCATATTATTATTATTATTATTATTATTATTATTCAAAGATATAGCCTGTTACTCTGTAGAATCAATATATAGAGAGGTCTTGTAGCACCCTTGAGGCTCACTGAAAGAAAGAAGTTAGCAGCATGAGCTTTCCTAGACTTCAGTTTCTTTCCTCAGATGCATTGGGGGGGTATTTGGTGATGGCTTTTATCCTTGTATTGTTATAATCTGTTGTACGCCGCCCCGGTTGCTTTGCAGAGGGGCGAGTTAGAAATAAATATTATTATTATTATTATTATTATTATTATTATTCAAGGATATAGCCCTGTTACTCTGTAGGATCAGTATATAGAGAGATCTTGTAGCACCTTTGAGACCCAGTGAAAGAAAGAAATTGGTGGCATGAGCTTTCCTAGGCTTCAGTCTACTTCCTCAGATGCATATCATCAGACACATTCCTCAGACCATGAGCTGAAGTTGACTTGAAGGTAGTTAACAACATCTCGTATGTATGTATGTCTTCAAATACATAGCCACGTTAGTCTGGATCAGTGTGCAAAAGGATCTTGTAGCATTCGCTGGGGTTAGGGGCACAGGACCCCCATGAATATGGAAAAACCGCAAATAACAAAAACACTATGGTTTTACCTGAGAGAACGCCTCTCTAGGAATCTCTAGGTCCTCCAGGGCAACTCTGTGGTCAACATTTGCGAGACATTGACCATAGAATTGCACTGGAAGAGCTACAAAGGCCTAGTGGAGTGTTCTCTCTATGGGCCTTGACAGACTGCCAGAAATAATGCAGATTGAGGCCACTTTAACTGCCCTGGCTCAGTGCTAGGGAATCATGGGAACTGTAATTTATTGTGGCACCAGAGCTCTCTGACAGAGAAGGCAACATGTCTCAGAAAAAACTACAGTTCCCATGGTTCCCTAGCACTGAGCCAGGGCAGTTAAAGTGGCCTCAATCTGCATTATTGTAAAGGTCCTAAGAATCTCTAGATGTCCTTCAGTGCAACTTTTGGTTAAAGCTGACCATAGAGTTGCGCTGGAGGACCTAGATATTCCTAGAGAGAACATATTAATAAAATCCATGAATAATCAATTCTGCAAAAGTCAAAGCCACAAATGTGGAGGGACAATGTAGTCTTAGATCATGAATGCTTATGGTAGTGTACCAACTTCTTTCTTTCTCTCACACTGCCTCTGCGGTGCAGAAATAATCCAGTTTGACACTGCTTTAACTGCCATGGTGCAATGCTATGGAATCTTGGGATTTGTATCTTGCTGGGTCACCAGAGTGCTCTGACAAAAAGGAGAAATACCACACAAAACTACCAATCCCAGAATTCCATAGCACTGGTTCATGGCAGTTAAAGCTGTACATGATTTCCACAGTGCAGCCACAGCCTCAGCCTCAAAGGTGCTACACACAATCCCTTTGTGCGCGCGCACACATACACATAGTATAGTAGATGTGGTGCTTCTGCATTGACATAGTGGTTTGAGTGCTGGACTATGACTCTGGAGACCAGGGTTCGATTCCCAGCTCCACCATGAAACCCAATGGGTGACGTTCGGCAAGTCACACTCTCTCAGCATCTGGGGAAGGGAATGGCGAACCACCTGTGAACCAATCTTGCCAAGAAAACCCTGTGATAGGTTTGCCTTAGGTCGCCATAAGTCGAAAATGACTTGAAGGCACACAACACAACACTCATGTCTGTATGTATATATGTACAAAAGTCCACTAAACAGTGATACCTTTATTGGCCAACCAAAATGCACAATACACTTGTTGCAAGCTTTTGCAAGTCACACTCTCTCAGCCTCAGAGGAGGGCCATGGCAAACCCCCCTCTGAAGAAACATGCCAAGAAAAGCCCATGATAGGTTCCCCTTAGGGTCTCAGCCATGAAACCCACTGAGCGACCTTGAGCAAGTCACATTCTCTCAGCCTCAGAAGAGGGCCATGGCAAACCTCCCTCTGAAGGAACTTCCCAAGAAAAGCCCATGTTAGATTTGTCATAGAGTCTCAGCCATGAAAGCCACTGGGATTACCTTGGGCAAGTCACACTCTCTCAACCTCAGAGGAGGGCCATGGCAACTCCCCCTCTGAAGACACCTGCTAAGAAAAGCCCATGCTAGGTTTGTCTTAGGGTCTCAGCCATGAAACCCACTGGGTGACCTTGAGCAAGTCACACTCTCTCAGCCTCAGAGGAGGGCCATGGCAACCCCCCCCCCAGGAGCACACAACAACAACAGCAGCAGCAAAAGTTTTATGAGCTAGCTAGCCTTCTCTGTCAAGAGAGCTTTTGGGCCACCACAAACTACAGATCCCAGGGTTCCATAGGCTGGAGCCATGGCAGTTTCACTGGTGTCAAACTGGATTAATTCTGCAGTGCAGCCTTAGAGAGGAAGGGAAAGAAAGGAGAGGAGGATTTTTTTCCTCCCATGTGGCTGTGCAAAGGTTAAAGCCAGAGAGTTTGTAGCTTCCTAGAGAGGCGTGGGAATTTTTTTGGGGGGGAAATGGAGGCCAAGGGGGTGGTGCATACTGGTTAGACTGGGAGGAGAAGGGGAGACGCCTGTTCCTTCTTCTTCTTCCTCTTCTGACCCTCCAAGAAGGACTTTGGAGCCTCCTGGCAAGAAAAGGAAAAATTGTGAGTTTCAAGCCCTGAGTTCAAATTGAGAGAGGGATGTGGGGGAAAATGGGAAGAGGATGACAAACCAAGGGCTGGGAAGGGGGCAAAAAAGAAATTCCCAGAAGGAGGAAGAGGGGGAGATGATGCCCTTCTACCATCATCAGCTGTGCAAAAAAGCAAGGTTGCAATGCCATCCTCTGCAGCATTGCTATTAAAAAATACAGTTGTTGTTGTTCTGTGCCTCCAAGTCATTTTGGACATATGGTGTCCCTAAGGCCATGAACCTATCATGTTTTTTTCTTGGCAAGATTTGTTCAAAAGAGGTTTGCCATGCCCATCCTCTGAGGCTGAGAGAGTGTGACTTGGCCCAAGGTCACCCCAGTGGGCAAGAAGAAATGCAGAAGGCTCCTGATGGCCACCAAATCTCCCTGTTGATGTTGTGTGCCTCCAACAAAAATGTGCCTCCTCATTTCTGTCTTACAGTGACCCTAAGGGGAATCTATCATGGGGTTTTCTTGGCAGGTTTCTTCAGAGTGGGGTTTGCCATGGCCATCTTCTAAGGCTGAGAGACTGTGACTTGCCCAAGGTCACCCAGTGGGCTTCATGGCCGAGCCAGGATTTGAACCCTGGTCTCCAGAGTCATAGGGGGGTTGCAGACTGCCAGAAATAGTGCACATTGAGTCCACTTTTAGGGTTAGGGATAGTGCTAGGGAATCATGGGAAGTGTTTTTTTCCTGAGACATTGAGCCTTCTCTGTCAGAGAGCTCTGGTGCCACAATAAAATACAGTTCCCATGATTCCCTACCCCTAACCATAACCCTAAAAGTGGACTCAATTTGCACTATTTCTGGCAGTCTGCAACCCCCCATAGTCCAACATTCAAATTACTATGTCACGCTGGATCTGCAGTATTACTACTAATAATGCTGCTGTTGTTGTGTGCTTGGTGGAGGGATTGGGATACTGGAATGTTTTTAACTATTGTATTTTTAATTGTTGTAAGCCGCCCCGATTGCTAAGCAGAGGGGCGGGATAAAAATAAAATTTATTATTATTATATTATTATTCAAGTCCTTTCCGACTTACGACAACCCTAAGGTGGTGACCCTATAATGGGGTTTTCTTGACAAGATTAGTTCAGAGGGGGTTTGCCATGGCCATCCTCTGGGGCTGAGAGAGTGTGACTTGCCCAAGGGCACTCCAATGGGTTTGTATACTCCAGATGGGATTCTAACCCTGGTCTCCAGAGTTATAGTGCCATGTTCAAAAGCCATGTAAACCCAATGGGTGACCTTGGGCAAGTCACGCTCTCTCGGCCTCAGAGGATGGCAATGGCTAATTGTCGTCCAGTTAGTCTGACATCAATACCAGGAAAGATTCTAGAGCACAACATTAAACAAAGAGTCTGTGAACATCTAGAAGGCAATGCCATAATCACAAAAAGTCAACATGGGTTTCAGAGAAACAGGTCATGCCAGACAAATCTGATCTCTTTTTTTGATAAAATGACCAGCTTGGTAGATGTAGGGAATGCTGTGGATATAGTATATCTTGATTTCAGTAAGGCCTTTGACAAGATTCCCCATGACATTCTTGCAAACAAGATAGTAAAATGTGGGCTAGACAATACAACTGTTAGGTGGATTAGTAACTGGTTGACTGACCGAACCCAAAGGATACTCAGCAATGGCTCCTCTTCATCTTGGAGAGAAGTGACCAGTGGGGTGTCCAGTGGGGTTCTGTCCTGGGCCCAGGGCTATTCAACATTTTTATCAATGATTTGGATGAAGGAATAGGGAGCATGCTTCTTAAATTTGCAGATGACACCAAATTAGGAGGAATAGCTAATACCCCAGAGGACAGGATGAAAATTCAAAACTGACTTCAATAGATTAGAAAGGTGGACCAAAACTAACAAAATGAAATTCAACACAGAGAAGTGTAAGGCACTGCATTTAGTACAGAAAAATGAAATGCATAGATATAAGATGGGGGACACCTGACTTAACAATACTTCATGTGAAACGGATCTAGGAGTCCAAGTAGACCACAAGTTGAACATCAGTCAACAGTGCGGTGCAGCAGCTAAAAAGGCCAATGCAATTTTAGGCTTCATTAATAGAAGTATAGTATCTAGATGAAGGGAAGTAATAGTGCTACTGTATTCTGCTTTGGTCAGGACTCACCTGGAATACTATTCTGGGCCCCACAATTCAAAAAGGATGTGGAGAAACTGGAGCATGTCCAGAGGAGGGTGACTAAAATGGTGAAGGGTCTGGAAACCAAGCCCTACGAGGAACGACTTAGGGAGCTGGGGATGTTTAGCCTGGGGAAGAGATAGGGAAGAGGGGATATGACAGCCCTCTTTAAATATTTGAAAGGATGCCATATTGAGGAGGGAGCATGCTTGTTTTCTGCTGCTCCAGAGAATAGGTCCCAGAATAATGGATGCAAGCTCCAGGAAAAGAGATTCCGCCTCAACATGAGGAGGAACTTCCTAACAATAGGGGCTGTTTTGACAGTGGAAGACATTCCCTCGGAGAGTTGTGGAGTCTCCTTCTTTGGAGGTCCTTAAACAGAGGCTGGAGGTCCATCTGTCGGTGATGCTTTGATTGTGAGTTCCTGCATGGCAGAAAGGAGTTGGACTTGATGGCCCTTGGGGTCTCTTCCAACTCTAGGATTCTATGATTCTTTCTCATGAAACTTGCCAAGAAAACGCTGATAGATTCACCTTAAACAACTTGAAGGCACACAACAGCAATAATACTAGTACTACTACTAGTATCATGATCATCATCCTAATCTTTCCAAGTGTTAATGACTAGAGGTCTGGATGTGAGTCTTATTTATGCATTTTAACTTTTGTATGTTTAAATGTAATTTATAGTGTTTTAATGAGATGATTTTAATTGTGCGTTGTTGTTTTTAATTATTGTGAAATTTTAAAACCAATTTTATCTGTGAACTGCCTTGAGACTCACTCTGGGAGAATGGAGGCATACAAATAAAATAAATAAATCAATATTAAATTCAGGTTCATTGTAACAATTTAGATATCTTTGGAGAATGTGGCATGTTCCAAGCTGTGCCAGTTTTGGAGTGCATCTACACTATAGAAATCATGCAGTTCAGCACCACTTCAATATCTCTTGGTATTATATTTGAAGAAACCAATTGCTATGCTATCCATGAAAGCTCATGATTTCATATAAATTGGTTAATCTTTGCACCTATGCCATAGACGTCATCCAGTTTAGCACCACTTTAACTGCCATTCCTTCAAAAACCTGAGATTTGTAGTTTGGTGAGGCACCAGCACTCTTTGGCCGAGAAGGGTAAAAACCTAATAAAACTACAAATCCCGGGGTTCCATATGATGGGAGTAACAGCACTTAAAGTTGTGTAAGACTGTGATTTCTAGACTGCAGATGCACTCTTTGTAATGGCACACCTGTGATAATATAAATTTTATTGTTAATGTTAATGTTAATTTTATTGTCTTATTGCATATTTAATTTTAATATTTATTTTAAGAATTTTTATTGTAATTTTGTCATGTTTTTATTGCCATGTTCTAAACCTTGTTGTTTTATCTCTATTGCTGTACTCCCGCCTCGATCCATTGGGAGAGGCGGGATATACAAATTATTATTATTATTATTATTATTATTATTATTATTATTATTCTATAGCAATTTCCTTCAGATGTTTTATCAGATTGCTCCCAGAAGACCTCTCTCACCCTGTTTTTTTTCTCTCCAGAATTTCAGTTTGTAGTTTTTCATATTTCATCCTCTTTCCCCACTCTTTGCCTTCAATTCTGCTGGCCCCCGGACTGGGACAAGGAATCATAGGCTTGGAAGGGGTCCCTACTGGGTGACCTTAAGCCAGTCACACTCTCTCAGCCTCAGAGGGTTGTTCTTGTCAACTGCCTTCGAGCCGACATCGAGTCATGGTCGCCCTGTAGAGGAGACATCTCCAAGCCCTACTGTCCTCTATCACTTTGCTCAGGTCCTGCAGGTTTAGGGCTGTGGCCTCCCTTAGTAAATCTATCCATCTCTTTTTCTTCTGTCTTCCACCTTTCTTAGCATGATTGTCTTTTCCAAAGAGTCCTCACTTCTCAAGATGTGTGCAAAATATGACTGTCTCAGTTTGGTCATCCTAGCTTCCAGGGAGGTTTCCGGCTTGATCTGTTCTAGGATCCATTCATTTGTCCTTTTGGCTGTCCATGGGATCCTCAGAGCTCTTCTCCAGCAACACATTCTCTCAAATACATTGATTTTCCTCCTATCTTCTTTCTTGACTGTCCAGGTCTCATATCCATTCATGGTAATAGGGAATACAATGGCTTGGAGTTGGACAATCCTCACTTTAGTGTTCAGTGTCATCTCTTTGCACTTTAGGATCTTGTCTAGTTCCTTCATAGCTGTGCTAAGGAATCCTGGGAACTGTAGTTTATTGTGGCTCCAGAACTCTCTGACAGAAAAGGCTAAATGCCTCATAAAACTACAGTCCCCAGAATTCCCTAGCAGTGAGCCATGGATTATTTCTGCAGGATGTTTTGGCCCTGCAGTCTCCATTTTGGTCAGTGTTTGGTGCGAAATATGGGAAACCGTTGACCATTTTGATCTCCTTAGCTTCTAGGATGGATTCATGTAGATCTTCTGTGGACGTTGTTTAAACCCCCTCTGAACAAATCTTGCCAAGAATCTGTGATCACCATGAGAAGGAACTGACTTGAAGATACACAACAACAACAATAACAGAAAGAAGAAGAGTTCACCCTTTCCTCAGCAATCTAATCCATCGTCCACAGATTGTATGGGAACAAAGTTTTTCCTCTTTAGGTAGAATATTTTTTCCTATAGTTTGCATCCATTGCTCTGTGTTCTTAGTCTCTGGAGCAGCAGAAAACAAGCTTGCTCCATCCTCAGTGTGACAACCCTTCATGTTTTAAAATTATATCATATCATCTCTCAGGTCTTCTCTTCTCCAAGGTAAACATACCTAGTCCCCTCAATCCTTAATACAAACATTTCCCCCTCCTCCTCTTCCTTCTCTTTTTCTACACCACCTTTCCCCAAAAACTCTCAATGGAGGACTTTCCATGAGACCTCCTTGTTTTATTTTTATTTATTTTCCTCCCTGGGTAACCGTTTGTATGTCTGTGATTGCGCTTTTACTGGTTTTACTGCGGGGACTGGTGGCACAGGGGGTCCAAGACCTTTTCATAGAGTCATAGAATCATAGAGATGGAAGAGACCCCAAGGGCCATGCAGGAACTCACAATCAAAGCATCCCTGACAGATGGCCAGCCAGCCTCTGTTTAAAGACCTCCAAAGAAGGAGACTCCACCACACTTTTGGGACCTGAAGCAGTGGAAAACAGTGCCCCTTCCATCTCTCTCCCCATCCCTGGAAGCAAAATCGGCATAAAAACCATCTTCATTGACCAGCAGTGGTTCTCTGGGGTTTCCATTATTTCTACAGTGTAGAAAAATTATTTCTACACTGTAGAAATAATGGACTTTCACACCACTTTAAATGTTATCCCTCCATCCTATGGAATTCTGGGATTCATAGTTTTGTAGGGTCTTTCGCCTTCTCTGCCCAAGAATGCTGGTGCCTCTCCAAACTACAAATCCTAGGATTCCATAGGATGGAGCCGCGGCAGCTAAAGTGCTGTTGCGTGCCACTTTTCCCAGCGGAGAGGGTGAGATCCTCCGTAGATTGGGAAGGCACTATTTCTATAGTCTAGGCCAGGGGTAGGCAACCTTTTTGAGCCGGGGGGTGGTTGCTGTCCCTCAGACAATTGGGGGGGGGCCGAAGCACCAAAAATGAATGAATAAATAAATAAAAATTTTAAAAAATATGCATGCACACTCTCTCAGCCTCAGAAAAGCCATGGCAAAACCCCTGTGGAGATTTTGCCAAGAAAACCCCAAGATCAAGTAATAACAACAATAATAAATATCATCATGGTGGGCGGTGGCGGCGGTGGCAGGACCGGCTTGGGGCTGGTCCAAAGGCCTTGGGGGTCTGCATCCGGCCCCCCCGGGCCTTAGGTTGCCTACCCCTGGTCTAGGCGAACTCTCAGTTGTTGTTGTATGTCTTCAAGTCCTTTCCAACTTATGGCAACCCTAAGGCAAACCTGCCCTGGGGTTTTATTGGCAAGATTTCTTCAGAAAGGGTTTGCCATTGCCTTCCTCTGAGGCTGAGAGATTGTGACTTGCTCAAGGTCACCCAGTGGGTTTCATGGCTGAGAGACCCTAAGACAAACCTAACATAAGGCTTTTCTTGGCAAATTTCTTCAGAGGGGGTTTGCCATGGCCCTCCTCTGAGGCTGAGAGAGTGTGACTTGCTCAAGGTTACCCAGTGGGTTTCCATGGCTGAGCCAGGATTTGAACCCTGGTCTCCAGAGTCATACTCCAACACTCAAACCACTAGACTACACTCAGACACAGAGTTTTTTCTCGATTCTGCTTGGACACACTATGGGTCAAACTGGGGAACTTCCTTCTGTGCGGAAAGGAGAAGTTACTTCTACCATGAATTCTGCTCCTTCTTCAAAAGAGGGAAATTTGGCACGAAAGAGATCCTCAGCCTCAATTGTGCTGTGACCCCATTTGAAACCCCTCTTGCAAGTGATATTGGGCTGGGAAAGGGCAAGCAAAAACAGTTTTATTCAGGCAGGCTTTTAATACATAACCATGGGATGGCTTTTATATGGGGCGTGTACTGTAGTTTTTAATGTTTGCAATTTTATACTTACTTTTTATTTGATGTTTTCAACTGTTCTTATTGTGGAGTCTTTCAGAATAGGTTTTTGTGGGTTGTTTTTATTTGTGGGCTGCTTTGGGTCCCTTTCTGGGAGGATAAAAATTGGCTCGATATGCATTCTGGGATTTCAGGGGCATTCTGGGAGTTGAATCTGAAGCCTTTCAGCATGCCCAAAGCAACTGTTTTACCACTGAGTTCTTCCCCAAAGAACTGGTAGTAAAGGAAAATTGCCATGGTCCATGCGCTTCACATCCATCCCTAATGTGATGCCTTCTATACGGCTTGGACTACAGCTCCCATTGTCCTCAGCCAGCTCGGATGGGGATTGATTTTTTAAAAAATGTATTCGCCTTTCCTTTAGTGAGCTTAAGGGAAGCTATATATGACTCCAAGAGCCAGCATGGCATAGTGGTTTGTGTGTTGAACTATGACTCTGGAGACCAGGGTTTGATTCCCAGCTCAGCCATGGAAACCCACTGGGTGACCTTGGGCAAGTCACACTCTCTCAGCCTTGGGGGATGGCAATGGCAAACCTCCTCTAAACAAATCTTACCAAGAAAACCCCCATGAAAACCACCTTAGCGTTGCCATAAGTCGGGAATGATTTGGAATGCACACAACAACAACAATTCTCCCCCTCCTTCCTTCCATTCCCCCCCCCCCCATTATCTTCGCCTAGGTCAGATTGAGAGTGATGGAAGGCATCATTTCATCAATAACTTTGATGAATCCAGAACTTTGATTTCCTAGGTTCTTACTATCAGCTTCAGCTTTTTTGCCAGCTGCATCCCTCCTGGGAATTGAAGGATCTAAAGATTATAGTGTACATATTGGATGGACTACCTCTGTACAGATTGGGTCTCCCTTATCTGCAGTTCTGAAATCCAAAATATTCCATACATAGGGTGCATGTAAAACATAAAATGAATTTTTCGTTTAGACTTGGGTACCATCTCCAAGAAATCTTATTATGTACATACATGTATGCAAATATGGGTATTCCCAAATCCAAAAAATAAAATAAAATTAAAATCCAAAATCCAAAACACTTCTGGTCTCAGACTGCCAGAAATAGTGCAAATTGAGTCCACTTTTAGGGTTGGGGTAGTAGGGTTAGGGAATCATGGGAACTGTATTTTATTGTGGCACCCGAGCTCTCTGACAGAGAAGGCTCAATGTCTCAGAAAAAAAAAATTCCCATGATTCCCTAGCACTAACCCTAACCCTAAAAGTGGACTCAATTTGCACTATTTCTGGCAGTCTGCAACCCCCCTCAGTTCAGATTAACATGGGCAGTCAGATTGGTTACTGTGATCCTTATTATTATTATTATTATTATTATTTATTTATTTATTTATAGCCCACCTCTCCCCGAAGGATCGAGGTGGATAACAATAATAAAATATCACAATGACATTAATTAAACAGAATTCCCTTTATTATTAAAATGTTGTTGTTGTTGTTGTTGTTGTTGTGTGCCTTCAAGCCATTTCCAAGACTAGACCCATACCGTGTAGGGCTTTAAAAGGAACAAGCAACACCGTACATCTTGCCCACAAATGATTTAGCAGCCAGTGGAGTGATTTTAACAATGAAAATATCACCATGATTAAAATCAGTCCACTGGCTGCCAAATTGTTTCTGGTCAAGGTGTTGGTTGTTCCTTTTAAAACCCTACATGGTTTGAGTCCAGTCTACCTGTGAGATCACATTCTCCCATATAATCTGTCCCATACACTAGGATCTTTTGGGGAACGTCTCCTTCAGTCAGCCAAAACCAGGCTGACAATTGTTATCCAGAAGACATTTTTTCTTTAGCCATTCCCAGATTGTGGGATGACCTGCTGGAAGACGTTTGTAAACTGGATAACCTGTCCGTATTTAAACCAGTATCTCCCAGCAGGCCATTCCAGATTAAGTAATTATTTTTAAGTAATGAATATTGAACATTTTATTGATTGATTTTAATATGTACTGTTTTTATAATATGGTCTTTTGCCTGATGCTATGTATGTAGAATCATAGAATGATAGAGTTGGAAGAGACCACAAGGGCCATCTAGTCCACCCCCATTCTGCCATGCAGGAACTCAAAATCAAAGCATACCCAACAGATGGCCATCCAGCCTCTGCTTAAAGACCTCCAAGGAAGGAGACTCCACTACTCTCCGAGGGAGTGTCTTCCACTATCCTTTGTGTGTAGTCATCTGTTGTTCTGTGCTTCGGTCCATAGGGAGAGTTGGGTACTTTAAAGAAGCAACACAGAGTATTTTGGGGGAAAGGGACTAAAATTTGGAATGGATTCTCTATTCTGCAGAGGTGGTTTTTTGTTTTGTTTTAAATTGTATTGTTTTTAACTTTGTTGTGTGCTACCTTGAGTCCCTATATTGGGAGTAAGGAGGGATTGATGATGATGATGATGATGATGATGATGATGATACAGTGGTCCCTCTGCATTTGCTGGGGTTGGGGTTAAGGACCCCCGTGAATGTGGAAAAAACCCCAAATTTTTTAAAAAAGTATTCTTTTTACCTAAGAGAACACCTCTTTATGAATCTCCAGATCCTCCGGTGCAACTCTATGGTCAACATCTGCCAGAAATTGATCATAGAGTCATGCTGGGGGACCAACAAATGCCTAGACAAGTATTTTCTCTAGGAACTTCTAGGTCCTCCAGCACAACTCTATGGTCAACTTCTGGCAGAGTTGCGCTGGAGGACCTAGAGATTCCTAGAGAGGACGTATTAAGCAAAACCACAAATAATCAAATCCACAGAAGTCAAAGTCACAAATGTAGAGGGCCAACTGTAATAATAATGTAGTTGATCTGTCACCAAGCACAGATCAATTCGTTCTCGTATTCTAAGCCCTATCTGTGAAGGAGGCGATAGGCTGACGTGGCATCAAGGCAGCCAATCACAGTTCAGAGAGGCTGTGAGGGGGTGGGGCTACAGGAGATCGGAGAGTATAAAAAGCAGGCCTGTGTACCTGAGGGGATCCAGACAAAGTTGACAGTTGAGAGCCCCAAGCAAGAGATTGTGTTATGACTGTACTTTGTTGTTATTGTTGTTGTTCTTTTTAACCAGATGTTTTATCAGCTTACCAGACAGGTGTACCAAATTGAAGCCAAAAGCAAAGCAAAGTGCATGGGGGTGACAGAGAAAACTGGCCTATACAGACTGCCAGAAATAATCCATCTTGAGACCACTTTAACTGCCCTGGCTCAGTGCTAAGGAATCATGGGAACTGTAGTTTATTGTGACACCAGAGCTCTCTGGCAGAGAAGGCTCAATGTCTCAGAAAAAACTACAATTCCCATGATTCCCTAGCACTGAGCCAGGGCAGTTAAAGTGGTCTCAAGATGGATTATTTCTGGCAGCCTGTACAGGCCCTAAATTGGTACTTCAACTCCCATGAGCTCCAGCCAATATGCCAGTTATAAGGGAACATGGGATCTGTCAACTACAACATCTTGGGAGATCCCCTTCTTTACATGAATCCTGCCTCTTTTACCCCATTTTTACATTTATTTCTTTACCCTGCTTTACATTATTTTACAGAAGCTGCTGCCACACTGTAGAATTAATGTGATTTGGCACCTCTTTTTATCCTATGGAATCCTGGGATTTGTAGTTTGTTGTGGCACCAGAGCTCTCTGACAAAGAACGCTAAATATCTCACAAAAGTACAAATCCCAGGATTCCATAGCATTGAGCCAGGGCAGTTAAAGCAGTGTCGAACTGCATTATTTCTGCAGTGTAGATGCAGCCAAAGTATATTTTGCTTACAATAATTCTTCCAACAGAATAATGGATTGGTTGTGTTAGGGAAACGATTATGTCTTTTACCTCAGGCAACAAATAATATAGGACAGGACTGAATGGTTTGTTGGTCCAGGGTTGGTTGGCTTGAAATGAAAATAGTTTTGGAAGTGGGATATGTGAGGACTTTTTAAATATACATATTTTACTTGTCTGTATTTCTGTTTCTTCCTGAAGGACACATCTTGTGTGAGCAGTGGCCTGTTACCATCTTTTATATAACCGAGAGACTCTGAAACATCTTCTCCTTGGTCCAGTCAGTCTCCTAAAACTGACCAAAGTTTGGTCATTGAGCATTTCTGTCATGAATGCAAAAAGCGACAGGGATCGTGAAAAGAAGGTGAGCTGGGTGAGCTGAACCAGAGGAAAAAATGGCTACTGAAAGACAGGAAGTGGGCTTTTTAGTCTGCCACCAGTATAATATTGCGGCAACGAAGGGAGTGAAAATTGAAGAGCCAGAGACTGGAGTCCCTGTGCTGTTGGAGGGTCTGAAACTACCCAGAAAGACACCTTACCTCAGCCATGCTGAAACCATCGGTGAACACCTGAGCTGGGCAGTGGCGAAACAAGCTGAATGTGAACCGGACAATGGCTTGTTGTCCCAATGCTGTGAAGGCCAGTGGCAAGATTTCCTCAAGACTGTACAGCCTCCTTATTCGGGTTGGAACAACCCACAACTTTCAAGGCCCCCTCTTCTTGCTCCTTCCGAATGTTCGGCCAGTGTTTACCGTGAACCCACGCAAGAGATGGTGAGCGAATTTCGGTTAGGCCTGAGAGAAAGCTCCCTCAAGGGCAATCTCGGCACAGATTGTGGAGAAAAGGCAAATTGCAAAGAGGTGAAGCGAGAAATCCCACCTGAAGAGAACCTCACCACTGAGATGCACCGGCAACACTTTCGGTGGTTCTGCTACCAAGAGGGCGAGGGACCCCGGGAGATTTGTACCCAGCTTCGAACACTCTGTCTCAAGTGGCTGAGGCCAGAGCTCAACCCAAAGGAACAGATTGTGGAGCTGATTGTCTTGGAACAATTCCTGGCCATCTTGCCAGAGGAAATCCAAAGCTGGGTCGGAGAAGCAGGACCCGAGAACTGTGCCCAAGCAGTGGCCCTGGTGGAAGATTTCCTGCTGCGGCAGCAGGAGGCAGAGAGGTGGAAGCAGGAGGTGAAGGCATGTTCCTTGCCTTGTAATCGGAGGAAATCTAAAGTGCTGCCTTTGCTCTGAACAGGCTTTCTGGCAAGGCTGCCCTTGCTTTGAATGAGCAACTTGTTTTCACCCTGATTCACAAGTTCTGAGCAAGCAGTTGCTTTCCCTGAGCAAATACAGCGGGCCCTTAATATCCACTGGGGTTTGGTTCTGGGACCCCCATGGATATCAAAATTTGCAGATGTTCAAATTCTATTAAATACTGTGACATCATAAAATGGTATCCCTGATATAAAATGACAAAATCAAGTTTTGCTTTTTTTTTTATATAATATATATTTTTGGAATACAGTCATCCCTTCTGATTCGTGGGGGATCCATTCCAGACCCCACCTCTGCTGCGAATCAGAAAAACCACAAATATTGGAGCCCCATTGTTTTTAATTGCCGTGCGGCCCTGTGCACAACTTCGTGGGTGCGCCACAGGTGCACACACCATTTTGTCTCCTGGCTTCCCATCCATAGAAATTCAAAACCGCAAATGGGAAGTCAGAAAATCCAGAGGGACGACTGTATTTTCAAACCATGAATGCTTGAATCCATGGATAAAGAATCCATAGATATGGAGGACTCACTGTACATAAGTGTCTGAATCGGATCGGTGGGTGTTTTGCAGGGGTCTGTGTGATATTTTTTATAGTCTAATATTGTTTATTTATAAAATATTTAATCCCACCCTGTATCTGACGATCTGATGCCAGTTTACAATAAAATCAATTCAAAATAATAATAATAATAGGTAAAAGTAAAGGAGTCCCTTGACATGACTGTTTAGTTATAACCAACTGTAGGAGGTGGTGCTCATCTCAGTTACTAAGCTGAAAAGCCAGCATTGTCCGAGGACTGCTCTGGTGGTCATATGGCCAGCATGACTGCACCAAATGCTGTTACCTTCCTACCAAAGTGGTACCTATTTATCTACTTGCACTTTTACACGCTTTTGAACTGCTAGGTTGGCAGAAGCTGGGACTAGTGATGGGTGTTCACTCCATCATGAGGCACTTGGGCCTCGAACTGCCAACCTTCCGATCTTCCTATCGTCAAAACTGGCATCTTAACCACTAAACCACTTAGAAATTTAAAACTGGTTAAAACAATTGAAAACAGTGCAGCCATAGCACATGCGCAGTTTGAATAAAATCAGTTAGGCCTGAAAGCTTGAATAAAAATCCATATTTTGATTTGGTGCTGAAATAATTCCAACATTAGTGCCAACTGGGCTTCCGGGGGAAGGTGTTCCACAGCTGGGAGGCCACCTCAAAGGCCCTCTCCCATGTCCTCCAAAATGTATTTTACCTACTTGTGGGAAACAGAGGAGGGCACCTGCATTAGACCTCAGTTCTCAGGCAGGCATAGATGGGGAGAAGTGATCCCTCATATATTGAGGTCCCAAGCCATTTTGGAAGCCTTTTAGAGCTTTAATACGGCTGTAATATTCCTTAATCTGAAATCTTGGTTTTCAGAATCCTAGTGGATTCTAGAAACAGAACTCATTTCATTTAATGCTAAGATGAACAAAACATCCTAAAAGTGGGATAAAAGGGTGTACACAAAAACAGCATGTCTGTGGATACAGGGTGTGCTTTATGTTCTGGGAGGGAGACTAAGAAAACATGGATATGGAAAAGAAAAGTATACTCGCCCCTCCACATTCACTGGGGTTAGGAGCACAGGACCCCCTGTGAATGTGGAAAAACCATAAATAACAAAAACACTATGTTTTTACCTGAAAGAATACCTCTCTAGGAATGTCTAGGTCCTCCAGTGCGATTCCGGGGTCAACATCTGCCAGACATTGACCATAGAATTGTGCTAGAGGAGCTTCAAATGCCTAGTGGAGTGTTCTCTCTAGGAATCTCTGGGTCCTTCGGTGCGACTTTTGGTTAAAGTTGACCACAGAGTTGTGCTGAAGGACCTAGATATTCCTAGAGAGAACATATTAATAAAATCTGTGAATAATCAAATCCGTAAAAGTCAAAGCCGCAAATGTGGAGGGATGAGTGTATATTCTATTCCTCAAGAGGACATCGCTGGCTAACTCAAATACACTCCACAGTTAAACACTTTGTTGCGGGCCCTACCTGTCCCTTTCTCCTCTTCCATCTTCTTGACTTCTCACCTTTCAGGTCCTGGGGGAATTCGAGGAAGTGGCCATGAGTTTCTCCAGAGAAGAAGATGTTGGTGAGAGACAGCCTTCCCGAGAGATCAAGCGGGAGAAAGTCAGGTTTCTAGGTAAGAACATTTACAACATTGGAGTGAACATGGTCAGTAGTGGCTGGTGTCCTCCATGCCAGTGAAACAGTGAATTCGCTCTGGGCTTTAGCCAGAAATTTAAAGGAGCTATCCCGGATGTCAAACCCTTTTCCCCAAAAGGTAAGCATGCTTTTAAAGTTTAAGCTAAATCCCAGAGTGGATTTAGTGCCTCATTAACATGATAGCAACTGACTTGATTTTGGAGGCCTATAAATAGAAAATATAGAACAACAGAGTATCTCAGCAGCCATGCAGGTCAATGTTTGTAAAAAGTACTTTCTGAACTACAACTTCGAGCATCCTCAGCCAGTTTGGCCAGTGACCATAGAAGATGGAAGCAGGAGGTGTTCTTGGAGTTGTAGTTTTAAACTTCAAAATAATTTCCCCTTATCTAAACAATGGAATGCTAAAAAAAGAAGATAGGAAACAACAATCGATATTTGTAATAAAAGTTCATTAGTTCTGATGGGGAGAAAAAAGCTTACAAAATCTCAATATCTATTAGCAAACAGCATTAGAATATCGTAAAAGATAATATGTGTTTTCAAACCAGGTTTGATTTTTCACAACCCTATGATTTCCAAGAAATTCTTAGCCGTCCTCCTCAGGTCTTGCAAACTCAATTGTGGCTTCCTGCTTTGTCTGAATCACCCCACCTGTAATGTGGTCTTCCTTTTTTCCTGCTGCCTTCCATTGTATTAAATGAACATGATATTTTTTTCTGGCCCAGGCTCTGAGATCATCAGATGGCCTTTTCTCAGTCCCATCACCATCACAAGCATGGTTGGTGAAGGCATAAGAGAAGGCCTCCTTGGTGGCTGTCCTTGCGCTCTATAACTCCCCCTCTTTGTTGTCTTTCCATCAGCAGATTTCTATTTCAACAGGCTTTTAATACAAAAAGTTTTTTAAAGAACAGTCTAAGGGGTGCCGTATTGTTTTAAACTCAACTGGATTTTTTTTAAATAGCTGTTTATCTTTTTTTAAATTGCATTTTATTCTTTTAAGTGTAGTTCTGAACTGTTTTAATACTGTGGTTAGTTTAATTGCATTTTAATGTTCACCTTTTGTATGCCACCTTAAATCCCATTTTGGAAGAAAGGTGGAATATAAATCCAGTAAATAAATAAAATAAAATAAATGTGTTTTGCTGTATTGTTCTTTTAGAATGGGTCCCAATTTTGAGCCTTGAGTCCCAATTTTGGGAGAAGGGCAGGATGATGGTGATGATGATACCTGTCCAACTTTTTAAAAATATATGAATATACAGGTTGAGTCTCCTTTATCTGGAATTCCAAATTCCAAAATAAGCCAAAATCCAAAATTGCCCACATGGCCTGCCAAAGCATGGAGAGCAGAGAAGTAACTAACCCAGCTTTTTTGTGGGAGATTGTTCCACAGCATGGGAAGAAGGCCTTCTCATGTGTCCTCACTAGGTGTGCCTGTGATGGTTGTGAGATTATTATTTATCTTTTTAGGATTATTAAAACATAACATTTGTTGTTTATGTATTTTGCCTTAGGAGCTTAAATGTACATTGAATATGCAGAAAAAGGATACTGGATTGGAGCTAGAGTTGGTTATACCAAGAGTAGGACAACTGACATTCATGGGATTTATGTTAGCCATGATTAACACAAGTCCTATTGATTTCATTGTGTTTTCTGTAACAGTTGATCTGATGTTTTCTTCATTTTCATTTTCATTCTAAAAAGGATATCCTTTTTTACCCTGGCAGATGATGGTTGGGAATGTGAGGATGAAGGAGAATCATTTGAACGGCCATTGGAAAGAATGGAGCCTCAAGACCCTGAAGAAAATTTTGAAGATCAAGATAGGCCAAGTTGGGAACAGAGAATACAAATAGACAAGAGGAGTAAATCTATCCTTTGCCAAAATGGTGACTTGGATGATACTGAACTCCAGCAAAGAATGTATGCAGGAAAACGAAGGCATGTGTGCAATATTTGTGGGAAAGCGTTTACTCAAAAATCAAATCTCAACAGGCATCAGAGAACCCACATAGGAGGGAAAAAATTTCAATGCTTTATATGTGGGAAAAGCTTTAATTGGGAAACAAGCTTTATTAGACACCAGAGATTCCATACTGGTGAAAAGCCTTATCCATGCTTAGACTGTGGGAAGAGCTTTAGTCGGAGTGCAAACCTTATCATTCATCAAAGAATTCACACAGGGGAGAAACCACATCAGTGTCTAGACTGTGGTCAAAGCTTTAGCCAGGTCTCCAACCTTGTTAGACATCATAGAGTCCACACAGGAGAGAAGCCTTATAAATGCACAGAATGTGAAAAAAGCTTTACTCAAAAGGCAAATCTTATCAAACATCAAAGTGTCCACTCAAGTGACAAACCAAACAGGCACTCGGCTTATGGGGAAAGACTCAATCAGAGGTCAAACTGCAATAGATTTGAGACAATGCCCCTTGGTGAAAACCCATGTAAATGCTTCAAGTGTGGAAAAATCTTTTCCAGAAGAGGAAACCTCCTTCGACATCAGAGCATTCACACAAAAGATAAACCACATAAATGTACAGAATGTGGGAAACGTTTCAATCAGAGAACAAACCTTAATGCTCATCAGAGAATCCACACTGGAGAGAAACCTTACAGATGTTCAGACTGTGGGAAAAGTTTCAGATGGAGGGCACATCTCATCATTCACAAGAGGTTGCACACTGGAGAAAAACCACACAAGTGTGCAGATTGTGGACAGAGCTTTAGTCAGAGATCCAACCTTGTGAGACATCTCCGAATCCACACTGGAGAGAAGCCATATAAATGCTCAGACTGTGAGAAGAGCTTTGGTCAGAAATCAAATCTCATTAAGCATCAGAGGATTCACACAGGAGAGAATGCATTGGATATGGAGCTAAATGGTATTAGATATGAGAGAATTCTTATAGGAGGGGACCCATATAAATGCTTCCGCTGTGAGAAAATATTTTCTCGGAGAGGGAACCTTCTTAGACATCAGAGTATTCACACCAGAGAGAAACCACACAAATGCTCTGACTGTGGAAAAAGGTTCAATCAGAGAACTAACCTCATCAGTCATCAGAGGATTCACACAGGTGAGAAACCTTTTCAATGTTTGGAATGTGGGAAGAGCTTTCGGCAGAGCCCACACCTTATTAAACATCAGAAAGTGCATACAGAAGAGAAGACATCATACAGCATTTTGGATTACGGAGAAAATTTCAGTCAAGATTCAAACTGTAGTAGGCGTGAGAGGATCCACATGGGAAGAAACTCATATCAATGCCTTATATGTGGGAAAGTCTTCAATTGGCAATCAAACTTTATCAGACATCAGAAAATCCATGCCGGTGAAGAGCCCCATAATTGCTCTGAATGTGGGAAACAATTCAATAGGAGAAGAAGCCTAATTGCCCATCAGAGAATCCACATGAGAGAGAAGCCTTACAAATGTACAGATTGCGGGCAGAGCTTCACATGGGAAGCACACCTTGTCATCCATCAAAGAATCCACACAGGAGAGAAGCCTCATATATGCACAGAATGTGGGCAGAGCTTCAGCCAGAGGTCCAACCTTATCCGACATCAGAGAATCCACACAGGCGAGAAGCCTTACAAATGCTCAGATTGTGGTCAGAGTTTCAGTCAAAGAACGCATCTCGTTGTACATGAAAGGATCCACACAGGGGAGAAACCGCATAAATGTTTGGAATGCGGGCAAGGCTTCAGTCAACGGGCACATCTTATTGTGCATCAGAGAATCCACACAGGAGAAAAGCCACATCGATGCATGGACTGTGGGCAAGGTTTCTGCCAAAGATCTAATCTAATCAGACATCAGAGGACCCATGCCTGTGAGAAGACAGAACAGAGATTCTGATGCTTCAAGAAAGCATATGCTGTCTCAGTCAGCCAAAGATAGATGGTGAAAAGAATTATAACTGTTTGGATTGCAGAAAAACCTGGACTTCTCTTGGTGAAAGAACTCTACAAGGATGAGACCAAAATAATGAAATATACAAGTTAAGTGAGATGAGAACAGGGAATTACAGCTGTAACTAGTTACTTTTGGAAGGGGACAAAGGTATAATGTAACTACATTTGAAAAGTAACATAATAAGTAGGAGTGAAGTTACTTTACTGCTATAATGACTTTCAATTTTTAAGAAGCATTTTGAGAGGAATTGTTTAAATCTTTATGGCATTCTCTTATCAATCCTAAGTTGTTTTCTTTAAAAAAAAAAAAAAAGACAACAGGAAGTAGTAGTCAAAGTCAATGTGAGTTACTTTTCCAGCGTTGTCATGAACAGGGACCAGGTTACTTTTAAAAAGGAACTTTCCAAGCACCGAGGGAGACCTTTGTGAAAAATAGTCTTATTTGACACCCACTCTGTCAGTGGAGGAGAAAAACCAGGAGACCAAAAGCTGTGAAACTGGAGGGAGACCCTAATGTTTTGATGATATTTAGCTGTGTTCCTTCCTCAGTGGAAGCTGGTGTCTTCCAGGCCAGTGGGACAGTGAATCCCTTATGATAGCATGAACATTAATGAAGCTGTCTAAGGCAGGGGTTCCCAACCTGTGCTGCAAGGAGCACTTCCCATGTGCTCTGCAGCCAGTTCAGGAAAATGAAATAAATAAAAATTGAATGAAATTAAAGAATAAGAATATATTCTTATATATACTTCTAAACACCATTAACCTGTAAGACATAGGGTAGGCCTCTTAGGGGCTACACGAGTCAAATAAGGGCTCCTCGAGTCAAAAAGGTTGGCAACCCCTGGTCTAAGGCATCAGTGCAGCACCATGGATAGCACCTTTAAAATTAAAAAACCTTAAATCCCAGAACAGATTCACTGTCACGATGTTAGTGGAGGACACCAGCAGTCCCTGTCCCTCTTCCAGAACATGGCAACACTCCTTCGGTAGAGAGCTTTCTAGCAACTCTTTTTGACATAGACTTGGGGTAGGTGGAATATATCCAGCATCATTTAGAGATGGTGTGCTGGTGCATACCTTCAGTAATCTCATGGGTACTCCTTGATTTGCATCCTCCACAGTTTGGCTGTTTCCATTGTCTCCCTCTGTCTTCTTGTTTTCCAATTCTTGGACAGGGCTCCATCCTATAGAATCCTAGGATTTCGTAGATTTCGCACAACCAGCAAAGCCTGCAATCTCCCATCTCCTTCCTCTTCTAGTTTCATCTTCCATCTTGCTTGCGTCCAGAATTTGGGAAGGCCCAGCCGTGTCCCATCCAGTTCTGTTTCCTTCTGTCGCCACCTTTCACTGTCTCCACTGTCAAATGCTTTCTTTCTTAGGGTTTGTCTTCACTGGGCAGAATACTCCAGGCTGCCCGAAGAGTATCCTGGCACCAAATCCACCTGTTACCTGTGCTCTCTCTGCCACAATGGCAGCTGCCTTCCCAAATGATCCTTGTTGGTTGCCTGCCACTGCTGCTGAGGTCACAGCGAGGTGCCCAGCCATGTTTTCAAAGCTGGGCACCTCGTTCTCACCTCAAAGCAACTCATGCCCACAGCGATGGCACCAGGCAGCTCAAGAGAAGTATATAGGAAGGCAGCCGCCTGTCGTTGCTGTGGAGAGAGCTGATAACTGGAGAGGGAAGGTAAATTTTTAAAATGTGGGTTACAGGGAGGAAAGCCCGAATTGGGTGTGGATATTGTGAAAACAGTCTGCACCTGTGTGAAGTCGAAGGCTTTCATGGCCGGCATCCATAGTTTTTTGTGGGTTTTTCGGGCTGTGTGGCCATGTTCTAGAAGAGTTTCTTTCTGAAGTTTCGCCAGCATCTGTGGCTAACATCTTCAGAGCATCTTTGTTTGTTAATTTCTCTGAAGATGCTAAAAACCCACAAAAAGCTAAGTCTGCGCCTGATTTGGGATTTTGGCCCTGCACCATGTAAACAGGACGCAGCGAGCCTGGGGAGAATTTAAACTAAATAACCCATATAGACAAGGCCTTTGACTGACCACTCCCTTATTACATCTGAGAAAAGTTACTTTTGTTGGATCACACTCCCAGAATTCTTGGCTGGGGCTGTCATCTAGCAAAAGTAGCTTTTCCCAGCTCTCTTCCTTTCTATCTTTCCCTTCCTACCTCCTATCCAGCCCTCTCCAATGTGTCCGTTTACTAGACTGTAAGCCTGTGGGCAGGGGACTGACTCTCTTTTCACCATTGTAACACAGCATCTAATACCAATAAATGAATTATAAATACCTAAAAGGCTTTTCAGCTATGGTGGACTGGATCGGGTGTTTCTGGTTGGATTACAGCTGGTTCAGCAGCAGCTCCCTGATGTATCACCATGCTCTTTGGAGCTGCTGGGAGTTGGAGTTCAACACTGTCTGGAGGTCCACAGCTTCCCCACCTAGAACCTGTGGTTGAATAATTGAACAAGACTGTATTTCAAATATATGTTTGCCAGTGAAAAGAACAGTGTGTAAAATAGGACCGCGTTCTCTTCCTGAAATGACTAATGTGACATTTTCATGATGTCTTTGTACTGCTTTGCCTATGCCTGGCGGGGGAGCCAGTATTTAACTATGAGGAAGGGGAGTAAATACTTTTTTCAAAGTTCAGTTTCTTTTCCTGCTTAGGTTCAAGCTCTTGATCTATCTAATCTAGGGAGTTTATCACATGGGGGCAAACTGCAAAAATCCCATACAGAAATGGGGTTTAAAAACCGCAAAAGCGGGTAGTTTTTCACACATGATGCGGGTTAATGTGACATTAACCTGAACAGAAAGTAGACAAAAACCTGCCCCTTTTTACTTTTGGGATTTTCCAAAAGTAAAAAGGAGCGGGTTTTGTCTAGTTTCCATTCGGGATAATGTCACATTAATTCTCATTAACACTAACGTCATCTGAAAAACAACTTTTCTACTTTCTGTTTGGGTTAACCCCGAACATCGTCTGAAAAACTACCCACTTTTGCAGGTTTTTCCCCCCCCAGTTTAAATCTAATTTCTGCATGGGATCCATCCCGCGTGATAAACTCCTGAGCTTTTCCCCCCATTTCTACATATATTAGAAAGAAGGGCTTGCATCAGAGGGATAGGAAAATTTAGAGGGCCACCTGGCAGGGTTATTTTAGTGGTAGATTTCCTAAGCAGCATCTGCACTGCAGAAATAAT
The DNA here is from genome assembly GCA_026167975.1 of Phrynosoma blainvillii. Classification (NCBI taxonomy): domain Eukaryota; kingdom Metazoa; phylum Chordata; class Lepidosauria; order Squamata; family Phrynosomatidae; genus Phrynosoma; species Phrynosoma blainvillii. Next base: position 385,932,145 of record JANUYF010000002.1, read on the forward strand.
GCAGTTTGACACTGTTTTAGCTGCCATGGCTCCATGCTATGGAATCCTGGGATTTGTGGTTAGTTGTGGCACCAGAGAGAGAGGGCTACGTAACTCCCAAAACTGGACACTCCAAGATTCTATAGCATTGAACTGTGGCAGTCCAAATGGTGTCAAACTGCGTTATTTCTGCAGTGCAGATGCAGCCCTGGATTTGTAGGGGGAGTTGGACTAAATGACCTTTGGCATCCTTTCCAACCAGAGATGTGGGAAAGTTAGTAGGAAAAAAGGTGAATGTATTTAGGTAATTGTTAATCTGCTAAAAAAAAAATCTGAATTAACCACTTTTATATTAGGAGAAATTTTAACTATTAACTGTTGAAATTGCTATTTCAGTTTCAATTACATGTCTGTAGAAAACGCCTAAGAAGCTGAAAAAATATCATCTGGAATTTCACTTTTCCACTTTTTCTTACCACTATTTTGAACATGAGAGAGAAGACAACCATTGCATGAATTTCTGAAAACCCCATTATCTCACCTAAAACCCCATTACCTCACCAACTCTCATGGGAGAGTTGAAGAAGCTCTGCCTGCGTCCGCACTGCAGAAATAATCCAGTTTGACCCCACTTTAACTGCCATGGCTCAATGCTTAGAATTCTGGGAATTGTAGTTTGTTGTGGTACCAGAGCTTTCTGACAAAGAGGGCTAAATATCTCACAGCACCAAAATTCCCTGGCATTGAGCCATGGCAGTTAAAAATGGGGTCAAACTGGATTATTTCTGCAGTACGGATGTAGCCTCTGTGCAATGTCTGGTGTTGAAGGCTCACCTGGATGCAAAGAAGATCACCCCTTTTCTGTGCTTCTCTTATTGCTTCTTGATTTAAAAATAATTTGTTCTTGGAATTAGTAAAAATATAATTTAATCATTCACTAAAATAAGTGATTTGGATCTTGTGACTGGAACACTGTAATTCCCCAATCCTTGGGAAATGGCTACCTAGGAACCACTGTCTTGCAAAGGATTTTGGGGAGTGCCTCTACAATGTAGAAATAATGCTCTATCCTATGGAATCCTGGGATTTGTAGTTTTGCAAGGTCTTTCGCCTTCCCCACCAAAGAGTGCTGATGACTCACAAAACTACAAATTCTTTGAAGGTTTTTAAACGGAGGTTGGATGGCCATTTGTCAGGAGTGCTTTGATTCTGCGTTCCTGCTTGGCAGAAGAGGGTTGGACCGGATGGCTCTTGGGATCTCTTCCAACTCTAGGATTCTATGAAATCCTAGGATTCTATAGGATGGAGCCCTGTCAGTTAAAGTGGAGTCAAACTGTGTTATCTCCACAGTGTGGATGCACCCTAGAACATCTACAACCTCAGTTCAATGGATAAAGCTTTAGACAAGTAGTTTCCAAACTTTGGTCCTCCAGGTATTTTGGACTTCAGCTCCCAGAAGCCCCAGCCAGCTTATTTAATGGTCAGGAATTCCAGGAGCTGAAATCCAAAATGCCCAGATGACCAAATTTTGAGAACCACTGCTTTAGCCCATGCTGCTGTAAAGCTGGGCCCCTTCATGTATTTTGGATGATAACTCTCTTTAGATCCAGACAACACGGCCAAGGATCAAGGGATGGGAACAGAAGTAGGCCAAAACATCTTAAAGAAGGGTGGGCTACTGTGGCCTTCCAGATATTTTGGTTTTATAGGGGGTCCTTAGTATCTGCTGGGATTTGGTTCCAGGACCTTCCCATGGATACCAAAATCCGTGGATGCTCAAATCCCATTATATACAATGGGATAGTAAAATGGTGTCCCTTATATATATATAATGGCAAAATCAAGTTTTGCCTTTTGCAATTTATATTTTTTAAAAATATTTTCAAGCCATGGATGCTTGAACCTGTGGATAAAGAATCCGTGGATACAGAGGGCTGACTGTACTATTCCAACTATGCTAAGTCAGGACTATCCCACAAAACCTGAGATCTGGGGCTTGTTATCACACTACACAACAATAGTGCTACTAACTGCCATATCTTTAGAAATCATGCTTATAACATAAACTAACTTGCACCTCATAGAATCATAAAGTTGCAAGAGACTTCAAGGGCCATCCAGTCCAACCCTCTTTTGCCATGCAGGAACTCACAATCAAAGCACCCTGACAGATAGCCATCCAGCCTCTGTTTAAAGACCTCCAAAGAAGGAGACTCCACCAGTCTCTGAGGGAGTGTCTTCCACTGTCTAATAGCTCTTACTGTCAGGAAGTTCCTGCCAAATGTTTAGGTGGAATCTCTTTTTCCCTGTAGTTTACATCCGTTGTTCCAAGTCCTATTCTCTGGAGCAGCAGAAAACAAGCTTCCTCCATCCTCAATATGACACCCCTTCAAATAGTTAAACAGGGTTATCATATCACCCCTTAACCTTCTCTTCTCCAGAATAATAACCTTAAGTAATTTATTTTTTAAAGAGTAACTTTTCAACCTCTATTGAAGGTCCCAAATTACCTTTTGGTTAGGGTAGCTGGATGCAGAGTTTTGCACGGGCCCATCCAGACTACACAAATATAGTGCTATTATTCCACTTTACTTGCCATGGCAACATCCTGTGGGATCCTGGGAGTTGCAGTTTAGGGAGGAGTATTTCGAATTCTCAGCCAAAGAACTTCAGCGTTTAACCAAATTACAGACCTCTGGATTCAATAGGATGAAGCCATGATGGTTAAAGTGGAACAACAGAGCTATATTTGTATAATGCAAGTGGGTCCTTGAAGATAACTCCCAGTGATTTCACAAGATGCCTGCCCTGGGTATTGCCAGGGTATTGTTGCAAGGGGCAGCGCCTGGTGATACCAATAAAGGTAAAGTTAAAAGTATTCCCCAGTGACAAGGTTGTCAAATCGTGTCCGACTGTAAGGGGCAGTGCTCATCTTCATTATTAAGCCGAAGAGACAGTGTTGTCAGAGACTACTCTGTGATCATGGGGCCAGCATGATTACACAGAATGATGTTTACCTTCCCACCAAAGTGGTACCTATTTATCTACTTGCATTTGCATGCTTTCGAACTACTAGGTTGGCAGAAGCTGGGACTAGTGACAGGAGCTCACCCCATCATGCAGCTCCTGGGCCTCGAACTGCCAACCTGCCGATCTTGCAATCGACAGTCAGCGTCTTAACCACTTGAGCCACTGCATCCCTGGTGATACCAATAAGCATAATAAATTAAGCATCAACAACAGCTACACAGGGTATTGTTGTTGTTGTGTCCCTTCAAGTTATTTCCAACTTATGGCAACCTTAATACTATTCAATTTTTTTAAAAAATTGAAGCTTACTTGAGAATTTCAGAAGAAAATCAGCCTAAGCTTGATAGATTGTACATTATGGCAAAGCCGTTGGTTGTCAGATCATTAAAGAAGCCCAGGTGGTGCAGTGATTAAATGCCAGTACTGCAGCCACTCATAGCCACAAGGTTGTGAGTTCGATCCCAGGCAGGGCTCCAAGATCCACTCAGCCTTCCATCCTTCCATAGGTCGGTACAATGAGTATCCAGCTTGTTGGGGGCAATTGGCTCACACATTGTAAACCGCTTAGTTCACTGATAAGCAGTATAGAAATGTACTTGCTACTGCTACTGCTATTAAAGAAATTAGTGTGCCACAACATTTAATTGTCCTGATGCATAACCTGTACTTGGGAGAAGAAGGTACCTACCGTAAGAACAAAATACCAAGAAACTGAAAAGTTTCCAGTTGGCAAAGGGATCAGGCAAGGCTGCATCCTATCTCCCCATTTGTTCACCTTGTATGCAGAAAACATCATACAACAAGCAGGTTTGACTCGGAAGAAGGAGGAGTGAAGACTGAAGGAAAGAATATTAACAATCTAAGATATACAGTAATGACACCAGATATACAGATATATGATGGGGGACACCTGGCTGAATGAGACTACGTGTGAAAGGGATCTAGGAGTCCAGGTAGACCACAAGTTGAACATGAGTCAACAGTGTGATGCAGCAGCTAAAAAGGCCAATGCAATTTTAGGCTGCATCAATAGAAGTATAGTGTCTAGTAGATCAAGAGAAGTAATAGTGCCACTCTATTCTGCTTTGGTCAGGCCTCACCTGGAAGACTGTGTCCAGTTCTGGGCACCACAATTCAAAAAGGATGTGGAGAAACTGGAGTGTGTCCAAAGGAGGGCAACTAAAATGGTGAAGGGTCTGGAAACCAAGCCCTACGAGGAACGACTTAGGAAACTGGGGATGTTTAGCCTGGAGAAGAGAAGGTTGAGAGGTGATATGATAGCCGTGTTTAAATATTTGAAGGGATGTCATATTGAGGAGGGAGCTAGCTTGTTTTCTGCTGCTCCAGAGAATAGGACTCCGAACAACGGATGCAAACTACAGGAAAAGAGATTCCACCTCAACATTAGGAGGAACTTCCTGACATTAAGGGCGGTTCGACAGTGGAACACACTCCCTCGGAGAGTAGTGGAGTCTCCTTCCTTGGAGGTCTTTAAGCAGAGGCTGGATGGCCATCTTCAGAGATGCTTTAACTGGGAGTTCCTGCATGGCAGGGGGTTGGACTGGATGGCCGTTGTGGTCTCTTCCAACTCTATGATTCTATGATTCTACTACTAGCAGAAAACATAATGGACTTGGAACAATTACTAAGGGAGGTCAAAGAAGTACAGTAGCCCCTCTCAATTTGTGGGGAATCCGTTCTGGACCCACCCCACCCCCCAGAAACTGTGACTTGCAAATATTCAAGCCCCATTGAAAATAATGGCATGCATGCCTGTGGTGTGTGTGGGGGCCACACGTGGGTGTGCACCATCATTTTATCCCTCCCCGCTTGTCTCTCCCGCAGCAAGACCACAGACTCGAAGTCCACAAAAATGGAGGGACAACTGCATGTGCAAAGGAAGGCTTAATGCTGAACATAAAGAAAAATAATGGCCATGGAAGGGCTGCATCTGCACTGCAAAAATAACCCAGGTTGATCCCATTTCAGTTGCTGTGGATCCATGCTATGGAATTCTGGGGAATGTAGTTTATTGTGACACCAGAGCTCTCTGTCAGAAAAGGCTAAATGTCTCACAAAACTACAATTCCTTAAATTCCCTAGCACTGAGCCATAGCAGTTAAAAGAGGTGTCCACCTGGATTATTTCTGCAGTGCGGATGCAGTCCTAGACAATGAGGAAATTGAAATAGTTAAAAGAGTTTCCCTATCTTGGATCCAACATTAATCAGAATGGAGACACCAGTTAGGAAATTGGAAGAAGACTAGGACTGGGAAGGGCAGCGATGAAAGAAATAGAGAAGATCATGAAGAGGAAAGACAAACAACTGAACACTAAAGTCAGAAGCCAGGGGTAGGCAACCTAAGGCCTGGGGGCCAGATGTGGCCCTCCGA